>VCCN01001426.1:1276602-1288048 GCA_006491835.1 Architeuthis dux | reverse complement strand
TGTGTGTGTGTGTGAGAGAGAGAGAGAGGGTGGGGGTGGGGTTCTCGTCCATTGTATATATGAATATACGCACGTATGAGTATGTACTTGAAATTGCAATGATGGTCGGCACGAAACAATTTTCACGATTTTTTTCGCTACATCACAAAAATCAATAACGGAGATTAAACGTGCACATCGCCTCGCTGCAGGAAAATTGTCCACTTTAGCCAAGCAAATAAATATTCATAACTTGGCCTATTCAATTATCTATCAATCGATTGATTGCAATGTTCCCCATACATACGAGAAGCCTGCCTACTTACGAACATTTAGATTTATGAACAATAATTCGCAAAAAAAGATACTCTTTTCTGTGAAAACGTTACATTGAAGACAATGATTCTGAAATTCATTGTTTCATTGCTAGTTCACACTTGCCGTCAAAAAATGACGGCAATATTTCAGTAATTTTGCAATTGCATTGCATTTATGACCTCCATTTTGTCTCTACTGACACTGGAGTGTCCCCAGCCTGGGCGAAGCGTATGGAGATCCCGGTATGCCCAGTAGTTAGAATCTCTCTCTCGGCCTCGCTGATCTAGTCCAGAGGAAAGCAGGAGCTGCCGGAAGGTTGCCTTCCCAAGGCTAGAAGCCCAATCTGCCCTGCTATTTTACCTATATCTGGGGGGGGGTGAGACGGATTCATGCCTTTCCCAAGGGCATTAGTGCGAAGTAGACAGCCTCGATTGGAGTTTGAACTCGGGTAGCCGATTCCATTGTCCGCGCCAATCGCACCTCCGCAAATAAAATATCAACAACATTATGCAGCTCTGCATTTTCTTGTTTACATTCAATAATTCCTGAATATTAAACTAAACTAAATGTAAAAATTAAGTAAAGATTTTTTAAACATTCGATGGGGACCATGTTCTGATTTTTTACCCGGAACAAATAGCCTATCGTCCCCGGTTTTTTTTTTTAAATTTAAACCTTTTTTTTCTTTTCGTATAAATATTGAAAAGTGTTACACACACAGATAAATATCTCCATACACATATGTCGGTTTCTCGTGACATAAAATTCTATTTCTACTACGTTATACCACCAGAAGAGTCCACAGCATAGATATATGTCACCAGAAGAATCTACTTTTCGGTGTCGTAGAAAAGTGTTACCACCCCACCCAATGACCCCTTTAGCCAAGCAAATAAATATTCATCAATTATCTCTCATTCGATTGATTGCGGTGCTCCCCTTACGCGAACATTTAGACTTACGAACAATAATTCAGCGTTACATTGAAGAAATCGTTTCATTATTACATTAGTAGCTGAGTAAATGTAAAAATGATGGGATTATTTATATATGGGTCGGCACTACTGCCAAGGATCAGTGTATCTGTGCGCTCTGCCGTGCGCTCTGTCGTGCGCTCTGTCGTGCGCTCTGCCTAGAATCAAAGTGTCGGTCTCCGGTACTTCTGCCGAGGATCAGAGTGTAGGATCTGTACGCAGCTAATCCGGCTGGCTCAGGATTCGTCCTGAGACCACAGTGCAGCTTACCCAGGATTCGTCCTGTGACTAAGTCGCGCCTACCTTAATGTCCTCATGACATTAGTCGCGGGACTAGGGAAATGTTTAGAACTGCCTGCACGTAGGCGTGCGGGACCCCGCATTAAAATCGTCCTTGTGTCAAAATTTTCCGTCGCGGGGAGGCCAATAAAACAAAAGTATCTGTGCGCTCATTGAAAAGTGTTACACACAGGTTATTTTTTCATTAGTAATAAATGGCAGGATACTTTCCGGACAGACCTTGTAGAATGAAGATGACTGGCGATAGGATACAAGAAAGGAGTGTTGAATTTCTCTATGGAAGGAAAATATGAGGCAGTCTATGATTGTTATCAATTTCTAGACTAGAATTTCTAGAATTTCTATTTCCTTTCATTCCAAATTTTCAATTGCTTTTTTAATCGCGACTGTCACTCAGATCCGTTTCCCTTCGGCAGTGAGTAAACGACGTTGATCGAAAATAAAGTTTAAATCCATGTGAGACTTGAACTCACATCTCACCTGTTGCCGAACATTTTTTTTGTAGTGTTGTACTCATCTTTGGACGGCAACATATTCATATTTTTGGCAATCCTGTAGAGTTTGGTCATAAATAATAACTGATAATATCCGTTTTGGTTGTGTAATATTTCACTACAAATAATTAAATCCTGATTTTGTTTAGAAGAAAATTAACTTTCTATAACATGGTGGTAGGGTGTATTTATTTATGGGCGATACTGTACATAGCCAGCCAGCCAGACCAGCTTGAAAACTGAAGAAACCTATATTGACAGTTTTGGTTGACGGTTTCTAATAAGGCAGTCTAGGTTTGCATTCGAACCCCGATCGCAGATTTTGTTGATAACTATTGCACCGCTTCGTACTTTAGTTCGGTTATTGTCTAACCTTTTATCATCTGATTCTTCTTCCATTTTAATCAGAAAAGCCAGTTGATTTTAATCTTTATGAAAGCCAAATGAATTGTTTAATTAGGTAACGGGATTTATTTCTTGGTTGTTAACGTCTTTATTTCATTATTAGATTTATTATTGTTTCTGTCATTCCATTGTTACGTGATTTATCTTTGTCTATCACTTGCTCAACCAGTGATATGATATTCATTAATCTCTGAGATCATTAAATAATCAATAGACATCATAGATACGACAGTTATTCGAACCTATATGATTAATATTCGACACTGAAACAAGTGCATTGATAAGAAAGAGATTATGTTGAAAAAATAGTTGTGTAAAATAATTGCTTTTTTCATCATTAATCGTTAGCCTGCGGACTTATTTATTTACCTACGTACATTTGTTTCTCACTTGCCATTCCAAGTGTCGAGAAATCACAATTCCATTTTTAATCACCGCTACCCACAACACTGGTTTATTACTGGGTTTAGGTTATTATATATCCGGACTTCGCCCCGCCTTAACCGTTCATAGTAGAAACTTAAATTCTTTGCACAGATTCTCCTCAATGAGTAGGAAAAAAACTAAATAGGTTTTTAGAGGGGGGTTCAATAGGCAATGTAAGCTTATGCTAAATTGGTCACTAGTTTGTGCCCGCTTATATTTTGAAAATTCAGGCACTTTCTAGTGATCACAGACGAACAAAAGGCGAGAGAAGTAACTTGTTCATTGATCACTCCTTTTTCCAACTTTTTAATTGATCACCCCCAACACAGCATATATGGGTGATTGGGATTCATAATTTCCCTTGGAATGCTAGTCTCTTCGGTTTTCCACATAGCGAATACAAGGGGAAAATCAATGTAAGCGTCTCGACTTTTCGAAATTATCCAACAGTAGAACCCCGAAAAAAAAGAAGAAAAGAAATAACAAGTAACACTTATAATAATTACACTTTATTGTGAATAGATTTTACATAAGTTTTGTGGATTCATACATTTCCCAAGGTCAATAGTGCGAAGTGAACACAGGCAGCCTCGGCGGAAATTCTAACTCGGCTTTCCGATGCCACATGCTGTGCTGATAACCCCTACGCTAACTCGCACCTCCAATTCATGGAATAATTTTATCCAAAATATGTGAACGTAAATATTTCGGTAATCTGTTGAGGATTTTATTTAAATTTATTTATTCTCAAGATTAAGGGAGAGAGACCATTTATCGAACACGGGGAAAGCTTGATTCTAGTTTCCGTATGACACACTTAATATCATGCCAAAAGACTGGGACAACAGTTAAACTTGTATTTACTAATACTATTTATTATGCTATTTTTAAAGACTGTGTAAAATGGGGAGACAAAAAATGAAAAAAAGGCTTATTTTTATCCAATCTCAAACAACGACCGTGGGCGATAGAGACAGTTTCCGATAAGGTATGTTTAATATTTGGCATACTTACAATATCTAAGGCAGCTTTCAAGTCGCTGATCCAGATATCTTTTTTTAGCAATTCCTGTTCCTGAGGTTGTAGCTTTGTGTATAATGTTAACAGCTGCCATTTTTTTTTTTTTTACCACAACTGTGTGATTTTCGTATTTAAGAATCTAAGCCAGTCAGCTTTGAACGACTCTAGCGACTCTTGTGAAGAGAGTTCAGAGATATTTTTGTTCTGAATTCTCGTCTGGTTTACTTTTAGTCCGGGGGCCAGCAGATTCATGGGGGGTGCACGGCAGCCCCTGCTGGGCCCCCGGACTATTCATATTTACTTGACGTCTCTTATGTGTAAAACGATTTAAGCGATTTGCCACCTTACGCCTGAAACTGGCCTCCAATTCAAATCTTTATGAATTCAGTGCACGCGTTAGAGAACGAAAAGAGGGCGGCGACCATATTGACAACAGTTACTAGGACACCAGAACTTGCAACAATGATATCTTTTGAATTATACATGACAAAAACACTTTAGTAGTTTTTTTTATTATCATGTACGTGCCATCATACGCCCACTTTTATGGCGACTGTCTCTGGCGCTCTACCGATCGCCTGTTGATTCAGTGAACATTCATAATTGTACATCGAACTTGGGCGGCTTTCAAGAGATTTAAATAATGAAGATCATCTGACGTGTTTGCTAGAGAAAAGTATGGAAGGAAGAATAGGTTGTCCGCTTTTCAGACTCTTCCTGTTATTTATTTTCTACTCTTCAATTGTTGCATCATTAACCGTATTGTGAGAGTCTGGTTGCTCACCAACCATTGCTCCACGGTGAGGTCCCCTCCATTTCTTATGCTGTCCATTCTATGTGTTTGTCTTATTCTTGAGTTTACTCGTTCTTCCTTTATTCGATATGGAGTGTTTTTGTTTAATTAACTTTTCTTATTTGCGTACAAGAGAACGTATGTCTGGTTCTAATACATATATGTAAGTATAGAAATGGTTCTTCGGACGGTTGAACTCCTTCTTGTTATTTGTGTTATAAACACGACGTTTCGGCCGATCCATTCTTCGGTGTAAAATCCAGGTGTAAAATCCGAGTGTGATGGGTTAAACAGAAATTATGCTTAAAGGGGGTAGCCCTTATAGCGCATGGCCCTGGTGTTTCTGTGTCTTTGTTCTGTCGGGTTCGGATTTGTTGAGAAGTGGAAGCCACATCGGGTTGAAATCCGCGCTTGTCTTGGCTAATGCATTTAGTCGACATTTTGATGTGAGCTGCCTCTTTGATTTTTCTCTGCTTCCATGCGCTATAAGGGCTAGCCCCCCCCCCCTTAAGCATAATTTCTGTTTAACCCATCACACTCGGATTTTACACCTGAAGAAGGCCGAAGAATGGATCGGCCGAAACGTCGTGTTTATAACACAAATAACAAGAAGGAGTTCAACCGTCCGAAGAACCATTTCAATATTAATGACCCTTCTCAAAACTATAGAAAATATATATGTAAGTATTGTCCAAACGTTTTGGATTTAGCACTTTTGGCCATACACTTGGCCATTTGTTCATCATTAGGCTGCACACTTATTGATGTACCTACGCCTTTATTTCTTCCTCTCTCTTTTTCAGTCTTTGTTACCTGAAACCTAAAACTATGTCACTAGCCGGTGATGGTAAAATACAACAAGTAACGATAAGTCACGAGGATGTGATTTTAAAAAGCTCTTATATAGAGTGGTGAATCTACTCTAACATTGAACAGTGTGATTTTCTTGGTTCGCGGTCAGTAACACTGGACTCTCCCATTGAGGGGGTGTTACAATTTTACTGAAAAATACTTCCTACCCACCGTTCCGAACTATGCACTCTTCCCGGTAAGTGAATTCAGTATTTTTTTCTAAAACAAAAAAACAAAAGAACCTATCTTAATCCAAATATATGCGTGATTTTTTTTTGCACTAGGATTAACGAGTAGATCATATCAGGACAGACGTCGTATAGCTGATTATGCTGGCCTTTGTTAGTGGTTCGGTCCTCATCATGCTCACTTCACAACGTGGGTGAGTCGTGCGTGTCACAAATCCATTTTTACCCGGACACTATGAGTTCTTTCAACCGTTCTCCATCTCCTCCCAGACACGCATCACATTCTCTGCGATTTCGTGACAACAACACCCAAGGGACATAATCAACACCCAAGCCGTGCATTCTCTTTCTGTCTGATCGTGATCTAACTCATTTCCCCAAATGAAGTTTTTGAGTTACCTCTGTTTCCCGTGTGATCACACTAACACCCGATTGCCGGCCTTGGCTACTGTCCATCGCATGACGTCATTTTGGTCATGAAAAAAGATAGATCCCAAGTGCCAATTGCTAGCATTCCAGACAGTCTGTGCATGCGTGCAATGAATCGGTGTTAAACATGCAATTGCACCCACGCATGCGCAAACGAGGTGGATACAATTGTGAACTGGGTACATAAACATTTCTGAGCCCTGTGTGTCCATGTGTCTGTGTCTGTCTACATTTTTATAGATAGCTTTGAACAGATTGAGATAGATAGATAGATAGATAGGAAGAAACAGTACAAAAAAAGAAAAATTAACTGAAAGAATGTTCGTGATTTATTATGTAGGTAGCATCTCGACGCATGGACCGTGTTAACAAGAAGTCCATTAGAATCCCACACAATGTCGCGGCGCTTGGTCGGAAACAAAAGACAGCAGCCGCCTACCTGTTGCGCACGGCAGCAAATTATCTCCATGGCGTTCCCCGATCAATATCAACCGTCAGCCGGAAATTCTTGATTAAAAATAATGTAATCAGTAAGATCGCTTAACACCTGTCCCAAGTGGATTTACCTGTAGTCTAATCACTCGGTAAACAGTTAAAGACAATAAAAAATATCGGAGAATAAAAAAAACGGTAACAGAAACGGGAAATACAAAATAATTTTTAAAAATGGAGAAAAACATCCGACAACTTTGTTATCTGAATCTGTGTTTTATTGAATAAATAATAGACGGAATATTGATTTACCTGCATTTTTTTTCTTTTATTAGCGTTACATGTTGTCTCTGCGCTTATGAGTAGTTAATCACTTGTTCGGTTATTTGAAGCGCTGTTTTCTTTATTGTTTGTTTGTTTGTTTTGGAGGGGGTGGTTCTTGTCTGTTTCGTGTTATTTATTTTTTGCATTAGAAACTGTCAATCAAAACTGTCACCGAAACTGTTAACATTGGTTTCTTCAGTTTTTAAGTTGGTCTGGTTGGCTGGCTATGTATCTATCACGCGTACAGGCCGCACCAATGGAGCTAGAGAATTGAAAATTTCAACATTTACTCCTTATTATATCTAGTAAAAACAGTTTTCTTTGTTTTTTGAAAATCAACCTCTAAATTGGTTTTAGATCAATTTGCAATTTAAGTTTATGCTAAATTGATCCCTAAGTTTGTGCCCGGCATCATTCATTCTTGTTTTTTTTCATCGGACTTTTTGTGGGATTTTCCAATTTTTTTAATTGATTACCCCCAACACGGCATGCTGCCAAAAGACGTTGGTCACATGCCGATTTCTATTGAGTTACTGACCAGACGTGGGTTTTTTGGGGGGAGGGGGTGGTTCTTGTCTGTTTCGCGATGTTTATTTTTTTTTAGTATATCTATATTTTTTAGAATTTCTATATTTTTTAGTATTTCTATATTTTTGTATATTTTGAGTGACTAACCAGACTCGTTTCGATATTTTTCTTTCTTCATATCGTTTGTGCGATCCGGAAATGTAGACTGCAATTGAAGGCATTTTGTCGAGGCATAAAGGTTCTTGAGTTAATATAGTGTAAACGTCTGCCTGGCACACCGAAGGTCGTGGCTTCGATTCCCGGTATGGGCAAAGAGTGTGGAAAACTCTACATTAGGACAATTTTCCCTGTGCACTCAGCAGCTAATTGAGTTCACTCTGTTTGATTAGGGTGGATGTATCCCGTCGGTGGATTTGCATCATGCCAAGAGGGGTGGTCATAAAAAAAACTTGTAGGAATAAAGTCCTGGTCCCGACCAGACTTGAGATTTGCAAGGATCATTAAACTGACGCATGCAACAGAAACCGGACGGGACGTTTATCTTACTTCTGGTTTGCTAGGCCCGTCGAAGATTCACCAGAACCCCGTTAACCATACCTAGTCTGTCCGGCGCTGGACGTGAGGTTGGACTTTCCTGGTTTTACTGAGACGGGAGATGGATCGCCACTCAAGACATTAATGCGAAGTGAACGCAGAGTTTGAACTCGACTAGCCGATTTCCGAGATGCCAACCGCTTGGCCACGGCCACCTCCATAGTGTAGACAAGCTGTTAATATTCACTAAAATCGTGTTTATGATCAAAGGAAACAACTAGTGGCATTTAAAAGCTTCTCCTTTGAGAGACGATGGCTTTTGTACGTCATTCATAAGCAGCAGCGATATAATTATCCATTTACATTATTGATATTGCCGAGAATAGAAAAAATGGTGGCCAAGTGGAAAATGTCGTCATTCAATCTTTGCAACCGTGTGTCGGATGTGAGAAAAATGGAATTGATGAGTGAGTAAAAAAAAAACCCCAAAGAACAAGCCGGGTCAAACTATTCCGACTGAAGATGATTACTTCAACTTTTGTATTGTATATGTAATAAATAAATTCGAGTGTGTGTAAGACTTGTCAGTTTGTCTCGGTTGGTAAGAGAGCCGTCTAGCGATCACTTGGTCATGATTTCAAATCACGGTAGAGAAATGTTAATTTTATATATGGTTTGGTTTAACGTAACGGGACAGAAAAACAGTGAAGAGTTTACTCCCCTAAATTTGGTGAGGATTGTTGTTGTTGTTGTGGTTGTAGAAAAACAAAGTCAACTCCAACCTCTGACTTCGACTGGTCTTTGACAACAACCAAATACGCAGCGAAGACAAAAGATTGAAAATGAATCCGAAGCACAAAGTGTAGCCGACCAATTTTCGGACCGTTTTTCTAGAATTCGAACCCTGATCAATATGACTATTTTGTCGTGCATACAAACGAAAACCTCACATTGAAAGCAAGCATGAAGATTGTTCGGCGTCAAATATTGTTAATTTGATTGCATGCCGTAAGATTCAAAATCCGACGCGTGGAACAGGTTCACCAGTTTCCTCGTCTTCATTGTCTTTATTGTGTTTATAGTGTGGATGTGAGGGAATCCGACAGAATGATGGGTATGGTTAGACAATGTGGAAAAGGAAAAAGTGTGAGAAAGCTTGTTACATCTCAAACATGTTTATTATCACGAGGATAAATATTTATGTATTTCGTCGCGGCTAGCGACGTCTTCAGAAGAAAGTTGAACATGGCAGAAGTCCTGCAATTATCCGTGTGGGCTGCATCTAGCGATCCTGGATATGTGTGCTGTGTCTGCCATCCATCTCATATGTAGTGGCTGAGACTGTTTCGTGTTTACTAGAAAAGTAACTCCCACCTCACACACATACAAACCAGAGATCTGTAGCATAAAAACACACGAAACAACTTTCTTCTGAAGACGTCGCTAGCCGCGACGAAATGCATAAAGATTTATCCTCGTGATAATAAACATGTTTGAGATGTAACAAGCTTTCTCACTCTTTTCCCTTTTCCACATTGTCTAACCATACCCTTCATTGTCTTTATTACAAAGTTTCGGCCGCTGTACCCTCCGCAATCGGTCCAGTGTTCTTCCTAGGGCAGTGGTTCCCAACCTTCTCGAGTCATTCCCCGCTTTTGACAATAAGGTTACTAGTATCCCACCCTTCATTTGTTAAGTTGCAATAAAGAATAGTTTCAAATAACTTTATTTTGCACATAATTAGACAGCTTTATACTAAGAATTAGTTTAATTTCATAATTGTACAGCTGCTGCTGTGTATTTGTTACTCAAAGAAAGCAAGCGAAAATAATTAGGAACACATCATTTGATTGAAATTCCAATTTATTCCAAAAATATATAAGAATTATTCTATCGTAACTGATATACACATCAATGTGATCTCTGTTCTTGTTTTTTGCTACTAGTTCTTCGATTTGTGGGTCTATTAGTGAGAAACACATCCCCATTACCCCTAAGCCAAAAACATTCCCCACGACTTTTATTTTTAACTAATAGCTTTATTCTCCCCCTGGACTACCTAAATCCCCCCTTGGGGGAATTCCCCCGGTTGTCCTAGAGAATTAAAGAGAATTAAGTAACCTTTACTTCTCCATGCTGCTGCTCTGCCTCTCCAATAAGTATGTATATTTTTAAGTTATCTGACCAAAGTTCCAGATGAGCTTTACAAAAAGATGCTGTCATTTTTTGTCTTAAACCTAATGTCTGTTCGCATTACTGGACAGTGCGTTTGGACTCGTATCATCATCTTGCGCCCGAGACAAATTATTTTTTCTGATCAAAGATTGGGATGCAACCATGGGTGCTTAGTGTATTCAGTGACCGTAGTGCAACAGCAATGTTGTCACTGTATAGAACAATGATACGAAATAGGGTGGAATATTGTTCCCCCCCCCCTTTGGTCACCAAAATCAGCAGCACTTTACCAGCAGAATCAGACGCAACGCTGATTTGTCCTACCGCGAAAGACTTTGTAAACTGAACCGTATGTCACTCCAAAGCAGGAGAGAACGCTACATAATCATTATGGTGTTCAAGATACTGCAAAAACTTGTACCCAGCGATTTAAACATCTCATTTCTCCACAGTGAACGAAGAGGTATTCGCGCCACTATTGCAACTCTAGTTCGTGGCGCGAAAAACAAAGGCCCAATCCAAATATGATAAGTCGTTCTCAGTGCTTGGACCAAAACGTTTGAACAGTATTCCTGCCAAGACCACCGTAATAACAAAATTGGTGAGCTTGAAGACTTCTCTGGGAAGATTTCTTGAGCAGATCCCAGACAACATGACACCTGGATACACATCCGTAAACAACAACAGCATACTAGAGTACACCGTACGTGGTCGACATTCATGCAGGTGACGTCGGGGAGGAACCCACCTTCACCATATCGAAAGATCAAAAGAAAGATCAAAGCAAACCTGAAAGAATCATTGTGTGATAATAACAACGCCCCGTTTTAAGAAATACAGACAGAAACTGGTTCGTAATTTGAAAAAAAAAGAAGTGTATACTCTATTGTAGAAATCGGCTGCCAAACTGGCTTGTTTCTCCACGGTAAAGCGCCCAATCGCCCCCCTCTCTAACATAGTGTACCTAACTAACATAGTGTATCTCTCTCTAACATAGAGTATCTCCCTCTAACATAGTGTACCTCTCTAACATAATGTGTCTCTCTCTAACATAGTGTACCTCTCTAACATAGTGTATCTCCCTCTAACATATTGTATCTCTCTTTCTAACACCCTGGGTATTATCTTTCTTTTTAATAAATTTCGAACCCCTTCTTCCCCCTCTCCTTAAGTTTGTTTCCCTCTTCTTCACTCTCAACCTTCAACGATACCCGCGGTGAATCGGTCTTTTTTTTCCTTCCCGGAGCCCTTCCTCCTCTTCCTCCACCTTCTCTT
>VCCN01001426.1:1224291-1234528 GCA_006491835.1 Architeuthis dux | reverse complement strand
AATACTTCTAGTTCTCAAACATAAACAAACTTCCTGTCATTCATGACAATATTTCATTAACGTGTGGCAGGGAGTGTCATGGAATGGCAGAGAGTGGCAGGGATAAAAAAAAGTACTGCCATGTTATACGTGGTGCCCAAGCAGGGACGGCTTCGCCGTACCCAGCGTAGGAGTGATATTGGATTTTTTTCTTCTTGAGTTATTTCTGGTTCTTTTTGAGAGCGAGGCTTTGTAAATTAAACAAAGCCTCATGTTTTAACATGTCCACATTTTGCAATATATCTCACATTTATATTCTGTCTAGAATAGTTTCAAGAATTTTATAAATACTCTTTATAAAGTATCACAATGCTAAATTTGTTTTCACGTTTTGTATTTTTTTCTGATATTTATATCCCATATAGAAGCGAAGTTATTTTTAAAATACAAAATTGCAAATTGACTTTATAGACGTAAATTTGATTTTATTTGCATTTTATCTGATTATCAATATTTTATATAAATAAGAAGTTATTGACAATCTAAACTGCACAAAGGACTTCATGGACAGCCTGTATGAAAAGACATAACAATAAATTTGTTCTCTTTTCCATTTTGCCCAATATTTATCGTAAGTTATTAAAATCTGAACTGAACAAGAATGTTATAGACAGTCTGTATAAAGAGACATAACAATAAATTTTCTTTCATTTGTATTTTTTGTTATTTATATCTTACTAAGGCAGTGTCCGTTTCAAAGGTGCATGTTTGGAAGGGATCGGACTTTATGTGTTGAGCAGCCTGCCATAATAGTCATGTAAAATCATTTTCCGTCGGTTACTTCTTTTCAGTGTTGCCAATTTAGATCTATTGCCAATTTAGATATTCTATATCTCAATTTAGATCAATAATTTTAGATAAAAGATCTATAATCTGTAATTTTTATTAGATTTCTCGAGAACCGCTAATCCCAAAAACTTCAAACGCGACACTGCTCTGGCATATGTGCCGACTAATATATATGGCGAATGTAAACTTAGTACAATAGGCAGTTGTCGCAGTTCATACACGCACGAACACAGAATTCTTCAATTGTAGTTAGATTTCAACTGCGCAAGGCCTTTAAGGTCCGTTTTTTTTACATTTAGCCTTCCCCAAGTAAGTGTAAGACTGTGGGGGGGGGTGATGGACCGTACCATGCCATACTGGCTCATGACATATTGACAGGGGGAGGGGAGAAATGTATTCATGCCTTTTGAAAAAAGGCATTAGTGCGAGGTGAACGCAAACGGTCTCAGCTCACCGAGCCCGTTCTCCATGCCGTTAACCGCTGGGCCACTCGCACCTTCATACGGGGAGAAATGGATCCATGCCTTTCCCATGCCATTGACCGCTGGGCCACTCGCAGCTTCATACAGAAACATATCTCTATGAAGAGATATAATCAATTTGCTTTCATTTGCCTTTTGTCTGTAATTTATAACATATCAGGGTTCGCCAAACTTTTTAGACCATCGACTCCCTCATGGAATCCTTAATCCTTCATCGACCCCCAGGCAGGGCTGCCAAAAGAAAGTTATCAAATGTACCAATACCACAGCCTATAATGTACCAAATCTTCCGGAAACGTACCTAATCAATATCATATAATTATATATCAACCGATACGATAATTATGATAAGTCAGTATATAAGTGTATCAGCAAGTTGTATTTTATGTATTTTTATTTCTTATACGAATGTCAGCTTTTGACCCAAATAGTTCAACAAACCCCTCCCAGCGTTTATCGATCCCGTTTTGATCCCCGATATTTATCGCCCCCCTGGATAGTCCCATCGACCCCAGGGGTCGATATCGACCACTTTGGCGAACCCTGGCTTAGGAATTATTGAAAATTTCAACTGCACAGATACTTTATAGACAACCTGTATTTTTCTCAGTAGAACACACAAGGTTGACAGCGACAAGAAGTTAAGTTAAGGCAAATGCAGTGGCCATCGACTAGAAATCATTATTTTATCAGAGAAAACAAATACAAATAGCATTCCAACGGAAGTTATGAATCACCGTCACACATATATATTCTGTGTTGGGGGTGATCAATTAAAAAGTTGGAAAAAGGGGTGATCAATGAATAAGTTACTTCTTTTGCCTTTTGTTGGACTGTGATCACTAAAAAAGGTCTGAATTTTCAAAAAAACAAGCGGGCACAATCTAGTAACCAATTTAGCATAAACCTACATTGCATATTTAACCCCCCTCTAAAAATCTATTGAGGGTGTGTGTGCAAAATTTCAAGTTTCTACTATAAACTGTTAGGGCTGGGCAAAGTCCGGATACATAGATAGATACATATAAATGTCAGAACACATGAATAACCTAAACCCAGCAATAAACCAGTTTTGTGGGTAGCGATGATTAATATCTAATCTTTATGAAAGTTCCATCCCTACCATCCTATGAGTTTCTTCGTTTTTATGAACGGAGTGGGGTAGGAAGGGTGGACTTGCTTGCCATGAAAATCACAATTTCATTTGGCTCAAGAACTGACCTTCTGGCAGCGGTGGGAAACACGCATTTGAACCACCAAACAGGTTTATTTTTAACCTCTGTTTGTCCGTTTGTGTTACTGTCTGTCTGTTTGTCCACACGATATCTCCAAAGGATCTCAATGAATTTCAAAGATATTTTGTGGAAGAGTTAGTAATGGGCTACGGAAGGCATTGAATTTTGGGGCGGATCATGGAATATTTTCCTCCCCTGCATCGTAGCTATATGTCCACATCACACAATATTTCCCAAAGCTCTCAATGGCATTTTATGTAAGGGTGGGCAATGGGCTACGGAATAATTGAATTTGGGGGTGGATCCAGGAACTTTTACAGTTACCTCCCCTGCATCGTAACTGTGAATTCGGTTTTTAGTGACAATGGCGTTGGCAGAGGTATGCGTTCTCTGAGTGCTTCCTAGTTCCAGACTTTATTTACAAGTCTCTTTTTTTCATGACGAGTAAAAGGAGTCGAACTGCTAAATGGCCGACCGTGCTTAAGGCCAATAAGTATGTAGTTCCCTTACGCTGGCTACGGCTTCAACCGTTCCTACTTAGGCTCCAAATATCGCATTATTACTTACTCGGCCCGTTTGCGATATATGTAATGGACTTATTGTCGATAAGCACCCGTAGTGGTGTCACATACTCCACCCATTGCTATTTTTACCCATAGCTAGTGGGAGAGATGGATTCATGTCTTTCCCAAGGACATTAGTTTGAAGTGAACACCAACTGTTCCAACCGGAGTCCATTCTCCGTGCCCATAACCGC
Source organism: Architeuthis dux (assembly GCA_006491835.1). NCBI lineage: Eukaryota > Metazoa > Mollusca > Cephalopoda > Oegopsida > Architeuthidae > Architeuthis > Architeuthis dux. Next base: position 1,231,226 of record VCCN01001426.1, on the reverse strand, counting down.
TCGGCCACCTCGCACCTCTAGTCCTGAATTACAAGCCTTTTTTTTTCTCTTGTCGGGTAAAAGGATTCTGAATGCTGAATAGTCCGCCGTGCTTTAAGTCAATCAACTCAAGAACAAGTCTGGTTAGTCGCTCAATAGAAACCGTCTTGTGACCATCATCTTTTGGCAGCTTACCGTGTTAGGGGTGATCAATTAAAAAATTGGAAAAAAAAGGGCTGATCAATGAATAAGTTACTTCTCCCGCCTTTTGTTGGGCACTGATCAATAAAAAAAATGTCCCAATTTTCAGCGTGAACGCTTTCGGACGCAAACTAAGTGACCAATTTAGCCTAAAATTACATTGCAAATTAAACCCCTCTCTAAAAACCTATTATGGGGTTAAATTAGTTAAAAATACATAATGAGTAAATGTTTAAATTTTCAGCCATCTAGATCCATTGGTGGGGGTTGTACATACATAGCTAGCCAGTCAGAGAGACGGACCAACTTAAAAACTGAAGAAACCTATGTTGACAGTTTTGGTGACAGTTTTGGTTGAGGTTTTCTAATAACGAGAAAGAAATAAAAGCCTCGGCGAAAGACTTGCTCTGATTGGATCTCAGTTATAGTTTCATACCGGAAATAAGAGCAACGGAGAAGAGTGCGTTAAAAGCCTTCGTTATTCGTTATTCGTTTATACCATTCAGATTCATGAGCTTATTACAATTATTATATTTCATTCGATATTGTGTTATTCTGCTATTCGAAACCTGATTTTTTGCATTTACAGGTTGCCCTCATTTTACGCCGGTTTGATTTATGCTGGTTGGAAATCTTTGCAATATGGCATTATTAACTGAAAAAAAACAGATATTGTCATGTAGCAAAATCACTGGTTGGCTTTCTTGTCCCAAAATGTGCTTTTCTGTTTCAATGCCCACTATAGCATTGCACAGTAACATCTTGTCGATGTTCGATAATAAAGAATTGCCTTTGAATCCCACCAGAGATAGAAAATACATCTTTCACCTGTAATTTCCGTTTGCGTTAAGATATTCAACGCTGTTCTGGATCTTGCAACGGTTCGTTTTGGATTCTTGTAACTTTTCATTGCCAGTGATTATCTCATCCAAAAATGACGTTTTTGTGTTGAGAAAAAAAGAGAAAGATACGTGTTTAAATGATGACCGATGTTCTTTCCCGTTAAGTTAATGTGGAATCCATTTTCCTAGATTCTGAATTCATCCTAACGACCTATTACAATTGACTGATTGCGCAAGCAATAAATAGCTAAATAAACTTCTAAGATCATTCTATCATTTCTATCATTGTGCAAAAGATGGCGCTAGGAACTTTTGCATCAACTTTGATGTCCTTACTCTTTGAAAAATATCTCTCTGTATCAGTATGTATATTGATAAAGTAAACATTTCGAGGAAGAAAAGCAGATTGTCATTAAATAATGTCAAGATAGGACTTCTGTCAGTGCCGAATTTATGAGGGGAAAAAAGAGCAATTGCCCCGGGCCCCCTCTATACAAAAATGTAATAATTAAAAATTAGTTTCTTTAATAAAAATAAAATTAAAAAAGAATTAATAGTTACTGCTTAGAATTCATTTTGAAATTCATTTCATTATAACGCGTTCAATTGTTTTAAATAAATTAATAAATGTATTGCATGTAATTCGTGTCTACAGTAATTGGAGTATAGGTTACGAAAATAAAGCAATACTGCTAGCTCTGTGGGAGGGACCGCGCCTCTTCTTAGGGACCACACTGTTTAACTGTCACCTTTATTTATTTTCGCACGTTTGAAAGTTGTTAGAGATAGTGCTCGTTGTGTTACGCATTTTAATTTCTGTGTATGAGGGACCCACCAAAGCTCTGTAATCGGATATTTAGGAAATAAAAACTTGCAGTCTGTTTTGATTTCCATGATGGTTTTGTATAGTGATCTGTTTGTCTCTCACCTCCCCCCTCTGTCTGTCAATCTCTTTCTTCTTTATTTGTATGATTGTACCTCTTCTTCCTCTCTCACTTTCTTCTCTTCTCTGTTATAATATTAAGCTTCACTTGTAATGATAATGCTGGAGACTGTCTTCTCGTCATGGTCTCTGATCAGTGGGAGGGTAAATTAAGGCTGACGGAGGAAAGATAAAGGAACCCTATTTATTTGAGCAGACCAACCTAGGTAGGTAGGTAGGTAGAGAGAGAGAGAGAGAGAGAGAGAGAGAGAGAGAGAGAGAGAGAGAGAGACTGACTGACTGAGTTCCCACTCTTTGCACCAGTATCGTTTTGTTTGTGTTTTGAAAATAAGGTATCTCTCTCGGTCGACACAAAGTATAAATTAAATATGTTCTGCCCCTCGGCACCTCTGTATATAATATAGGTACACACATACACGCGCGTGCGCGCACCCACGCACTCAGAGAGAGAGAGGGTGGGGAGAGAGAAAGTGACGCGAACAAATAATTTAGACTTGAGCGCATCTACTCTTTCGTATGCAAATATCAAAGACAGACATGTACCCAGAGAGAAATCCATGTAGATCCGCATGCCTATAGAAAAGATTAGTGCCGACCGAATACATAACTAGTATCTAAGTGCATCTATCCATTACGAAAATGGAGGTACTTTAGCGAACACTGGACAGCGAAGCGGCGCAATTTGGCGAAGATTAGCAGCCAAATGCGTCCACCAATTGCTTGCTTGCGCATATAGGTCTTTTTTAAAGATTATTTTTCTCTATTGTTCTTGTTCTTGTTCTTCTTGTTCTTCTTGTTCTTCTTGTTCTTCTTCACTTTATTATCTATTTATTCCTTCTTCTTCTTCTCCTTCTTCTTCTTTCACGATCTCTTCACTATCATTTTCTACTTCCTTTTTCTTCTTCTTCTTCTTCCACCTTCTCCTTTTTTTCTCATTCGTTTTTTTTTCTCATTTTTACCGACCCGTCTTTCTCTCCTAATCCCACCCTTCTATTTCTCAACGCCGAGCGCCCGCGTGTTTGTGTGTACGCATGCGTGTGCGTCTGTCTGTGCGCGTGCGTCTGTGTATGTGTGTGTGTTCGTGTGTGTACATACGTAGCCGTCAAGTCGTTTCAGGCCCGAAAATAAGTTCGGCTCTTCTCCGTTTTTCCATCAGAATGTACAAATCGATTTCTCCCATTTCAATTGGTCATCGCGCATATTGGAAGGTGGCGAGGGTGAGGGGCGGGGTGTGTAATATTTAAGTGTCACGAGAAGAATGGAAGATAGGGAAAGAGATGGACAGGGTCAGAATCGGATTGGAATCATCATCAGATGTCAGAGACATCCGTCCTGTCTTCTAAAATGTTGTGTAAATGATTTCAGAAAAGAGACCCATCTCTGCCCCTCACACAAGGTTCTAAGTCTCGACTACACCCACGGGTACGTCTTGGTTTGGCTTAATGGTTAGAAAAGCGGATTTGCATGATTAGAAATTCTAGCCTTGGTCTTGAGCGGGGGTGCTCAAACTGGGGTTCGCGTACCCCAGCGGATAAGCAAGAGGAATTACAGGGGTACGCATGGTTTGTAAAAACACAGGAATTTTGAAGTTATCAAAACCAACGAAACACAACTCGTGTGAGTTTTGGACACGGTTTTTTCAGCAATGTGTATAACCGAAAAGCAAATAAAAACTGGTCTGGTTAGTCACTCAATAGAAACCGTCATATGACCAATGTCTTTTGGCAGCATGCCGTGTTGGGGATTATTTAAAAAATTGGAAAAGGGGGAGATCAATGAATAAGTTACTTCTCTCGCCTTTTGTTGGGCAGTGATCACTAAAAAGGTCACTAAAAAACAAGCGGAATAAGGAATCAATTTAGCATAAACCTACATTGTAAATTGAACCCCCGCTAAAAACCTATTATGGGGGGATTTTAAAAAAAACGTTTTTCTAGACAAAATGCGGAGTAAATGTTGAAATTTTCAGCTCTCTAGCTCCATCGTTGCGGCCTCTACGCGTCATCCATCCATCCATCCATCCACACATACATACATACATACATACATACATACATAGCCAGCCAGCCGGACCAACTCAAAAACTGAAGAAACCTATTTTAACAGTTTTTGGTGACAGTTTTGGTTGACGGTTTCTAATTAAGAATTAAGTTTCATGTTGGAAAGAGCCAAACTCATCCATCTCATTAAAAATGTAACATTAAATTAACTAAGATTACTAACAAATACTGCATGTCTATTGTCTGTTCTATGGTATCCATACAGTCTACACTATATTCTTCACCAGGCCCTAAGCACGCCAACACAGCATGGCGGGATGAACGGGTACGCTGGAAGAAAAAGTTTCAGACAAGAACATCTTAAAGCATTTTGAAATTCATGATATCCACGTCGTATAACAGCGAGAATTGCTGTAGAATAAATCTATACCGATAATATGGTAAATCTTGGCTTGTCTCTACTGACAGATCTGTTGCTATTAGATCCTGTTCTCAGCGTCTAAAATGAAGACTAGTCTTCGATTGCTGAATTTCATGCCAAGCACACTATCCAGCCAAATAAATTGTATACCGCAGGTATTGAGCATTCTCCAAAAACCACGGTCTACTGAATTATTTTGACACATATGTGTGGCAAGATTATATATATATATATGTGTGTGTGTGTGTGTGTGTGTGTGTGTGTGTGTGTGTGTGCGTGTACGTGTACGTGTACAGCTTTAAGAAACTAAAGATATTTTGGGCTGAAAAAAAAATGTTTTCCTTTTATTAATATAGTAAATTTTATATTTATATAGGTTTATATAAGTTTGCAGTCTTAAAACATTTAAGATGTTGGAAATTTTAACTAAAGATCTTACATACAGAAATCTTTTTTATTTCTATTCATTCGTTTATTTCATTATTTGTTATGTAAGTCAATTCTTCACTAATAACTGTTAATGTGAGATGTTCAGAGGGATTTGTTTTACACAGAATTAGATCTTTCTGTTTATTACTATAATCTGTTTAGAACTGTTTCGGGGATTTACCGAAATCAAATTGGGTTATTTTAAAATAACCAGGGCAAGGTTTTGAGTATAGCTAGATGATTCCCACCCCCTAACCACCCAGTGATAGTCTCTGCCGAGGAGTGGAAAAAAGATAGATAGCAATGAATTCTGTTACTTTTAAATCAAAGACCGATATTGACAGTTTAGGTGTCACCTTATCGGCGGCCAAGGCAGAAAGAAAAAATGTGAGTTACTTTGTCAAATTTATATATATGTATATATGTATGTATGTGTGTGTGTGTGTGTGTGTATGTATGTATGTTTATGTGTGTGTGTATGTGTGTGTGTGTGTGTGTGTGTGCATATATATATACAGATCAATAACGTGCAGTGAATCTTCTCGTTAATCAATCATGATGAATTGTGTGTAGCGCTTTTCCCGTTCATACCAATGATTTTCTTAATAGTAATAGGCTCTTTTCGTATAATTAATGATTAAACAACTACGATTTTTATATAACATGTCTTTTTAATTTTGTTACAAAAAAGTGAATCTGTGGTCTTCCTCTGTTTCCCCTTTCTCTTTTTTTTATCTGCCTCCTCCCTCTCTCTTTATTTTGTATTCTCTCTTTCCATTTCTTTCTGTAATTCTTCCTTTCTTTTGTTTTGTTCTTCCCTGTTCCTCCTTATTTCTTTTCGTCGTTTCCCCGTATTCTTTACTTCCTCTCTTCTATTTTATTGACCTATCTTCTTTCTTTTCCTTCCCTCAATTCCTCTTGCCTTCCCCTTTTCCCCTCTACCTTTTCACATTATCCCCTTCCTCCTTCCATCGCTCCATCCTTATGCTTATTATTATTATTATTATTATTACTATTATTATAGCCGCACGCCGCGGTATTCAACAGATGGCCAGATCAACTGTTGGGGCTTTAGAAGCGCAACCTCAGACGCCATTACGGTATTTATTCATTCAATGAAACCGCTATTAAGGAAACGCAGCGAGGGAAGGGCCTGGTTAGAAAAGAATAGAAAACGGAAAAGAGACCGACACAGGGCGTTTAGTTGAGGTTATTTTGTTTTTCCTAGTTTTGTTACGATTCAACTGGTTGGTTGAACGCGTTTTGTTTTTATTGGACGCCTTGATAGCACAGCGAATTCATTCAATTATTCGTCTATTCATACGTTTCCCTATCTAAGCCCTTTACATGTTGCTCTTGTTTGTGTGTGAATATTCATTTAGCTTTATCAAATCACACCAGAAAAGAGCATAACGTTCAAAGTCTAAGTCACGCGAACGCAGAACAAAGGACCGACTATGAAAATATTATTGTAATTTATGATAAAGGAATATAATACGATACATTTGTATGCATATATTCATAAAGTATATATAAGTGCCTCCCGCTATCCGAAAGAAGAGCCTTCCTATAAAAAAAAAACCTTCGTTTAGCTGAAATGGCGTAAAGCGAAGTAGCAATTACAATTAATTTACATGAGAAAATGTTTTGAATGTTCCAAGACCCCCAAAATAATCTTCTGTGTCTGCCAGCTAACCGTAACACCCTTATGAGCATACTTGGGCTTTTTCTGATACCTTGGGACACATCTTGCTAACGGATGCACAAAATAAATCGAGATAAAGCACAGATGCTCACAGATACAGTTCAAAGCTATGAGGTCTTTCTTAAAAGTGAAGTGGCGTTAAGCGGGCCTTCGTAAAGCGGGAGATACCTATATACTAGCAAGACCCGAAGAAATTACATGTTGGTTGCCAAATATGATGATTAATATATTTGTGCATTTGTTGTTATATCTTATTGAAGCGATTCATTATCGACAGAATTCATAAAACACCCACGTGCGTACCATAATTACACATTTTTATCCTCCACAAACGGATTTTAATTGAAAAGATATAGCATGTGAGCAAGATTTGGAGTTTCTACTATGAACGGTAAGGGCTGGGCGAAGTCCGGAT
>VCCN01001426.1:1075935-1086242 GCA_006491835.1 Architeuthis dux | reverse complement strand
CCCCCATTGGTTGGCATCTAAAACTCTCAACTTTCTTTTATATCTCTTCCTTTCGGCTCAGGTCGAAAAGATGTATTGACAGAAAAAAAGATTGACAGAACAATGAAATCTTAGATAGTTGTCAGCGAATTTCTAGATATTTCTTATACAACGATTACTTTTACAAACGCCACAATGACAACTAGAAAGCACTCAGGGAGTGCATACCCCTGCCAACGCCATCGTCATTAAAAACTGAGAATCAGTTCATATATAGCTACGATGCACATGAGGTAACTGTAAAACAATTCTTGGATACGCCCTAAAATTTAATCAATTCTTGAACACATATATGTATGAAAAAAAACTGAAAAGATATATCTCAATCGATAAAAGATTCCTGGATCTATCTCAAAATGTAACTAATCCCTCCTTACTCCATGGCCTACGCTTCCGGGAAATTTCATTGAAATTCATTGAGAACTTTTGGGGGTATTATGTGAACATATAGCTACGATGGGGTAACTGCAAAGATTCCTGGTTCCGCCCCCAAATTTAATCAAGTCTTCCCTAGTCCGTGGCCCACCTTTCTAGAAAATATCATTGAAATTCATTGAAAACTGTTGGAGATATTGTGAATAAACAGACACACGGGCACGAGTGAATACATATACCTCTTCCAACTTCGTTAGCAAAGGTAAAAGAAAGGATGAAATACTTTGCCACTGCATATGTTTTAGAATTATGCATGGTTTTGAATCAGTCAACTTCAGTGTATTCCACAAGAGGAGGGTACAATAGACTCAGAGGTCATGGATGTTGTGTTCTTGTTGTTCTTCTTGTGGTAGCTGTGTGAAATTAGAATGCGTTTCGATTCGTAATCTGCTTAAGCGTGTTAAGAAAAGAAGACAGAACAAGATAACACGTGAGATAGGGTTGATTAGCCTGGTAAGAAGTGAGCCTTCCCCGTTCCCACTTCCGGCTCCCTCTTTCTGGGACCGGAAACGGAATGGGGGTTGCTGGGAGCTTGCCTCGGCATGTTTATTGATATACATATATTTATATAAACATTACAATGGACATACGGTAGAAGTATATTTCTCCGTTTTTATGTATGTTGGATGAAGTATTATTATTTTTTAAGTTTTTACGACTACTTTTTACCTTCATCTTAAATTGTATTAGTTGCTTTTTTTCTCGGAACTTTTGCTCAGGACGATTACCCCCCCCCCCCCGGGGCAGTGAGCAAATAGCGTTGATCGGAAAATAAAGAGTAGGACTCGAATCCAACATCCTCTGACATGGGGAATTACCGTTTAGCCCGGTCTGCTTTACCAATTACGCCACCGAGCCTAACTCGGAAAAATCTCGAAATAACACCGTTAAACCTACTTTTCTTTCCGATCGTTTGTTTACATTTCTGGTAGTTACAGTATTTAATATATTTCTCTGTCTTTATTTATGATAGATGAAGTATTATAAATCATTATTATTTTTTAAATGTGTACGACCACCTTTTACCTTCATCTTAAATTGTATTAGTTGCTTTTTATCGCTCAGGCTGATTACCCTCCGGCAGTGAGCAAATAGCGTTAATCGGAAAATAAAGAATAAACCTTGGGTGGTACTAAATAGAAGTAGTCTAAATATCAGTAATTTATTTTTTAGCAATAGACTAGTAGGTCTAAGAAATAGTTTACCAGCGTATATAGTGCGCTCACTAGATGTAGATACCTTTAAGAAGAATTATGATATTTATTACAACACCACAAATGCTTATGATTTTTAATATTATGTAAACTAGATTTGTTATGATGTGTGCTTGTATACACATTTTGTATAGTTTTTTCGCACTAAATAAATGTATTATGTATTATTTTAAAAACGCCACAGTTAAAAACAAAAGACAGAGTTTGATATGTCACTGAATAAGATGGTCGCATGCAAACGAAACCCTGGATGAGAAGATGAACGTCCAAAAGATATTCTCCTCCTTTCTTGTTCGTTTTTTGACGAAAACAAAACGATAATGAATTCTTGAGATGACCGATGTATAAACAAATCTGTTGGATCAGGGCCGCACGAGGCACGTCTATCCGGTAAGGAACAAAAAAAACACAAAAAAAAGAAGAAATGAAAAGAAAATGCCTGAATCTTTTTTTAAGAAAACATTTGGCCGGCAGGCGCTTGTTGGCAATCTGGTTGGGAAATGGGAGAACGTAGGAGTGAAAGACGTAAAACAAGCGCGATCGAGGCAAAGCGTGATCTCGCAGTAACGTGATCTGCACGGGAGGCCACACCCCCCGACACATTGTCACGTGCTCCTCTGGGCCTCTTTTCGGGGATATCTGGGTTTCCTTAATTGTAATTTATCAGCAGACAGAATGATTGGTCATAAAAGAGTTAGTATGACGTGTAAAGGCAAAGCCATGAAATGTACTTCTGTATTCTTTTTTTAAAGATGTCATGCGTGTGTCCGAAGAGAACGGACAGGTCAGCGATTATTTTCTCCCTATTCTTCAGTGGTTACTTTTGCTCACTTAAAATCCTCTCAAAAAAATAGGTCTTTTGTGAAACTTGATTTTGTCAAACGCGCGTCGATTAAAGTGTTCTATGTGTCTGGCTCTCAGTGGGTTCATTCTGTTCATACAATGGTTTTCATACAAATCGTACTGATGTGAATATGTTTAATATGCAAGATTTTGCTGATATAACAATAATTCATCCTTAACTATAACGTCGATGATTTTAACCTGATGAAAATGCGATATAGTTGAATAATCCTAAATTGAAATATATTTAGTGACTATAGGTCTATCATATTACTTTCCAAAAATGTGTCCACATTTTTTAATAGGTTATTTAATGTATGGGGAAATACACAAAACGAAACAATCTGATAAGCCACCAACGATCCTTAAATGTCAGATGAAATATTGTAAACCACAGTATCAATTTTTTTACTACTATTTACCTTCACCGTACAGTTGGGTTTTTTTAAACAGCGCTGATCGGGAATAAAGAATCTGCTCCCGGTGAGATTCAAACTCACGTCCTTTTTACCAGAAGGAAGTCTGGTTTATACTCGGCTTCTTTGACCACTCAGACAAATGCACTAACTGGCTAGCAAAAGTTCAAATCCAATCTTAAAACGTATACTTTACACCGAATATCGGTGCCATGTTTTTTGTTTATGGTTTTTGTACTAGTAGTATTATTAAAAGAATTATTTTATTAGCATATTCGAATCTCACAGAGAGTTTATTCTTTTAGCGCTGTTTGCTTGCTGCCGTAGAGTAACGGCTTGACTTTTAGTTGTGATAAATTAAACAACTAAAAATTAAGATGAAGGTAAATAGTAGTCAAAAATTAATACAATCCTTGAATGTCATTCTTTCTTTCCGTTCTTCTCTCCTTCCCACCTCTCTCTCTTTTATTTCACAAACCCTTTTGTTTTCTGATTGATTTACGGATAAGCGAACAAAAAGCAATAACAATGTCTATTAAATGGTTCACTAGGAATTAGATCGCTTTTTACGCACTGTTTTATCAGTTGTAAATCAGTAAAAGATAAAAAAAAATAAAAAAAGAATCGATAAAAATTCTCGAATTGCACGATTGATTTTTTTTCTTTGTTCTCCCTTGAAGTCAATGAGTTGGAAATTCGTGTGAGATGAAAAGATAGAGCAAAAAGTGTTGCAATAATGAGAAATACATATGTAGTCATCCTACTATAATTCACTAAATGTCTGTCCATCTGATAGCGTAATTCAAGAACCACACAACATATCCCCATGACATTTTCTGTGTGTTCTAATGGGACACCCAGGCATGTTTTTAGAAAGTGAGTTTTGCTCTCACATCGATAATAATGATCTGATTTCAAGCTATCTATCTACCCATCTTGCTATAAATAATCTATCTTTTGTGAAATCCCTCCAGATATTTAAGTTAAATGTGATCCACGGGTTCATGATGGTGATGATCTTCAAATTATAAGTTCAGATCCATGATCTCTTATTGGGGCCAAATGCCCCATTTAGGCATTCGGCTAGTACATCGGATTTGGTGGCAAACACGACACACAAAAGATACTCCCTCACATCAAGGAGGAATAGTGGAAGTGTTCAATAGTAAAAGCTAAATGTTGATTCCCAGGGAAGAGATTTCCCAAGGGAAGGAATTTTAGCGAGGGGAAGAATTGGGGAGGAATTTGAGTCAGGGAACCAACGTACAATGGAAAGTACAATTGTGAAAAAGTACTAGATGACAATTCAAAATGAAGAAACGTGGGATCGCATGGGGAGGAAGAATGTGACCTGGGACACTAAGAACCACTGGTCTATCAAGATACCCCTTTATCTTACAGATCATTGTTAGTGAGTTCGATCCTTTCTGGATGCCATATTCTGGTGGCCTTTTACTAAACTAATCAAGGTTTATTATCTGTCTACTTGTCGTAAGGCGACGGCTAGCCAGATAGTCTTACAGAACATTATACGTGTAGTGAATTCGGGCCTCAGGGGCATTCCCATCACTGTGCCAAACTAAACTAAACTCTGTAAATGGCTGCCATAGAGCGAGGGTTAGCAAGGTAGTCTCACAAATATATGTGCATCTGTGGATTTGGCGAGCTCGTGTACACAACGCAGTTGTGCATCTGTCGAATACAGGAAAGTGTGATGCAAGATAGGAGAGGAAAACAACAGCTTGGGAAGCCATGAGAATGTCCGCAACTCCATACAAAAAATAAAGATAGGGAAGCGTACAGACAGAGTGGCTTTAATGAATTAATAGAGAACATGTGCGAGTTTCTATTAGCTGCTTTCTGATCAAGTTGCCTCTGGAGAGTCAGTAACTCAAACCCACAGCCCCAGAAACCATTTCCCCACCCTCTCATCCTGAAACAGACCACCCGACGCGGCGGGCCAAATCACAAAGGCCCTGGTGACGTATACCGCTACGCACCAGATGTGTGGCTCGTGTCGCAGTCACTGCTGGTGTTCGTGCCCATATAACAACGTCACGCTCCTCTGATCTCGTCATTCCCGACATTTTTAATGCTTAGCGGGAAACTGATCCGTTTGACCGCACTCAGTGCGCGGAAGCATATTTCGCTTTTGGTCGGCTTAGGGTCAAGGCTGATCTGTATTTTGAGGGTCCCGCGTGTCGTATTTAAACTATAAACGTTCATTATTTAAACTAAGAATTGCCGTACGATTTTGAAATAAAGTTCCTTTCCTCGCCCTATTCTTGACGCAAAAGCAGCCAATTTTCTGCCAAGATTAAACTCTTTCTTCAAATAACGTAAAAGAATTACAAAAAAAATGGCGATCGCTCTGGGAATGATACATCACAGTTGCTCTAATTTTGATTACCTTCATCAAGTTCCGAAGCTCGTGGTGGGGAGAGTGAGGCCGGTAAAATTTTCAAAAGGCTAAGATTCTGACAGCACCGCCGGTGTAATCGGGCGTAATTTATTTCCTTTAAATCATTTTGTTTGTCAAATTACTAAGGCCACGTGGCATTATTTCACCGCAAGCTGTTATTAGTATGATACTGTGGATAGTTCTGACGTTAAGAATTGGTATATGAATACATTTTTTAGTTGTTTTTTTTATTGGATGAAGTATTATAAATCATTATTATTTTCATGGCTACCTTTTTACCTTCATCTTAATTTATTAGTTGCTTTTACTTTTACTCGGACTGATTTCCCTCCTGCTGTGAATAGATAGCGTTGATCGGAAAATAACGATTAAGTATTAGGTAGCATTCGAACTCACATCCCCAACGGGAAGCACCTTTTACGCCGGCCTGCTCTTCCGGTTTTAATCTTGGTAGCTTAATTAATAGGTTATAAAGTTTTATGATGTATCGTTCGGCTTACTTCGTTTATTTAATTATTTTATTAGGTAACTATTAAAACTAGCTGTGTTAGTTCCATAGTCACTCCAGTTAAATACAAATGCATTCTATTTGAACTTGCTTATCAATAACTAATATTATACATAATATACTTATACATTATTGCAAAAATATCATATTCACACTAATAAGTTTCTCATTCTTTTTGTCCCCGGCGGGAAAAAAAACCGGGGACTATCATTTGCTATGGGTGTATGTTGTTTTTGTCGTTGTGGTTGTCGCCTTTTTCATAATTGGATAACTTCGTTATTCCTTAATATATTTCAATGAAATGTTGTATGTATGCATATTCTAGTTTGTTTACATTTTATAAGCAAAAATGTTATTATTGTTTACAATTGGGAAAAGATTTTGCTGAAATTTGTCTATAATGCTGACAAAAAACTACAGGAATTGAAAAATGGTGAGTTACGGTCGATCAGACTGTTTGTTTACATGTTATATGTAAATAACCATATGTCTAAACGCAAAAAATATTTAACTTTGGAATTAGAATGAAAATTGTTATACAGGTTCTTGGGCACCTACTTACTGAAAATATATAACGTTTTCAAGAATTTTATGATTTGAATTTTTTAAAAATCGGGTATCTCGAAGTTAACGGTCCTAATAAACAACTAATTGACAGTTTGGTAGTTCAGAGTACCATATTATATCGGTTGTGAGAGATAAACAGCCTCTGGCCCGGACAGATATTTATTCTGGCATTTGAGAAGAAGTTATTCACTACGTTATTAGTTAATCCACGTGAAAAGATTCATGGATAGATTTGAATTTCTATGAGACTTTTTTTTAGAAAAAAAAACTTCTGAACTTGTTGCAGTGGAAGAGTCCATTGTTTCAAATGGTGGGTAGGACATTCTTTTTAGCAAAAGTGTTACCTTTAAGCGGAAGAGTCCATTGTTACAGACAGAGAAACAGAAAAAATCACGCTGTTCATTATATAAGTAGATTATTTACTAATCTTAGGTTAGTTATGACACAAGGTCACAGTGAGGACCAAACTCACTACTCATAAGTAATGATCTGCGGGACCAGCTTGCTAACCATTACACATTTGTGAAGTCGCCATCATAAGCCTTTAAACGTCCGTCGTTGAACAGAGACCTTCCCCAAGATTCGCCAGACATCTCTATCGCGGGCGCCATGGAGCCAATATCCCCCAAACCTGTATAAATCGTCACGCCATCTCATTCTCTGTCAGCCACAGTTTCGCATATGATCTCTGTGGATCCACGCCGTGAGGCGTGATGTCCAGCGGTTGTCTGACATTCTTGCAACATGACTAGCCCATTGCCATTTTATGTTTTCTAATGGATTCTATGATATCTCTGACTCCTAAACTACGAGCATTGGCCAAAGGCCAGTTATTACAGCAACAAAGTTAAACTAAAGATTACTTCTATCAGTACGGCTTGAATTGATGGGTAAAATGGTGCAGAGTGAAGTGAGTGACGCCACTTCGGGTGCTATTTCACATATCACAAACGGGCCGAGTAAGTAGTAATGTGGTATGTGGATCCCAAGCGGGGACGGTTGAAGCCGTAGACAGCGTAAGGGCACTACTTTTCCCAAATAAATCTTCTCATTTGGTCTATTTTCTTAATCATTAGATTACGAAGAACTCTGCAGACGACTAATCCCCGGCCAGACGGCGCCTTGTTTGTAATTTTGGGGAGCTAGATTAAACTAATTCGGTGTCTACAGTTGGACCTCAAATCTAATAATCGTCAGTTGTCTGCTCTTCCAACACCGCAAACACTGCATCACTCTGAAAAATTCTATAAAATGACCACGACACAAGATGACAGATAATCACCCTAGACTGCCAGCTTCCCGTGCGTAATTTAAGCAGGGCCTGTCAGATATGACATCCCAGGGGGGATATAATGAAATGGTGGTCAACTGTCCACCTATTTACCGGCTGTTGCGGGCTTTGGCCTCCGGTCCTTTTGGCCATAGTGTTCGCGCACACGCATTTTTTGCAACCAGTGCACAAAGGGGATGTGCGAACAAAAGTTTAGTTACCGAACAAAATGTAGTAATGATAATAGTATATTCTAATTATACTTATTGAAAATAATCTCTTAGCTAACGGTTTTTGAATACCACATTTGTATGTAACTAATTTCCAATTTCGGTTTGAACAAAACCGAACAAACCGAACAAAGTAGTTCAAAGTATAGAATGAAATCTTAACTAAATACACCACTTCATTGCATGCAATCATACGTGTACTATATTAAAACATGGCAATATATTTGTTATTAGCTATGAGAGAACGGCCGTGCCAAAATTATCTTGAAATAATTTCAAGTTTACATTTGCACGATCATCCAGTGAGCACATACCCTTTCGCATGAAATACTTTTATCGCATGAAAACACAATCTAAGACTTTTCCCCCCACACAGGCCCCTAAAAATTACAGGGAACATTGCTTTTGGTCCATACAGACACGCTCTACATATCTGTTCTGCAGACAATGGTCATCTTCTCCTGGGATACAGGATAACCAAGGCTGATTCTTGCAGACAGTGTTGGTCTTGTGTTTAACTTGGATCAAGCAAAGTCAGGTAAAAGGCCTCATTTCTGGAGCACAGAGAAAGGATCAAACTCACTATCAGTAGCGTGTGAGATCTGCACGCATTGCAAGCTTTTTTTATGATTGGGTGCTTTAAAAATATTTCACAAAAGGCCAGGGAAGATCGTGTAACACCGTGAAAATATACACATGAAATGTAATTTAGGCACAGAACGTCGACCCACCAGTCTTAAATTCTACTTCTGGCACTGGGTTGGTGATATTGGTTGACCCGAGAGAACTCAGAAGCAATTTTGGGAATATAAGCCTGGATGCCACTAAGACCCGTTTAGATTAGTCTGGAGGACAGCGTCAACTGTCCAATAAATTAAGGATTCTTTCTTAGGTCCCGAGTTGGTGACATTCATTTTCACAAATAAACTTGAGAAAAATCACTCTCTTTAAACTCGTTTTCATCCGAAACTAAAATCATGCTGCCTGTCTTTTGCAGTTAAAAGAAAAATATTCTTTTTGTTCTTAGTGAAGATACATGCTCTATTAAAATGATGCACTCAATCTACACAATGTTTAACAGCCATTAGCCAACTTGAATGGCAAAGGGCAGACAATGTTGCTAGGATGCCAGGCAACCGCTGGACATTGCGACTCACAATATGGATCCCTAGAGACCATTGGCGAAATTGTGGCCGGCAAAAGTAAGATGGCGTGATGATCTGAGAAATTCAGTGTTTTGACACTGTGACTCTTGAAAGCGAAAAAGCTGTCGGACCATGGGGAAGGCCTATGTCCAGTAACGGACTTTAAATGAACGACGGCGACGACGACGACGACGACGACGATGATGATGATAAGAACTTGGTGCTTTTGCGTTAGTAAGTATGGAAGCCTAAAAAGAAAGAAACAAGCCTGGCTGCTCCAGAGTTAAACTCTACTTCTACTTCTACTTGCGCAATTCTACTATAAATTTTGAAGGTATGTAAGATTTGTCATTTTAGTGCAAGAGGTAACACACCAGGCTAGCGATCACTAATTCATGAGTTCAAATCACGGTAGGGGCGTTGTACATATCAGTTTACTACCCTATTTTTGGTGAGGATTGTTCTTGTTACAGTAAAAGTAAAAGTGAAAGTAAAGTCAACTCTGACTTTTCTCTGGAGTTTGACAAAAAAGATTGCCCCTCGTGGTCCGCTGGCATCCACGAACTGGCAGGTCGTACTTTCCTTGTTTACGACTATCAAATCCTGGGTGGGGTGGGGTGGTCAGTCGAGATCTCCAAGTCCCAGAATAGTTTACTCTTATTTTCTCAGGCAGCTTCTTGTTTATGCTGATACCATTTGTCTACATGGTCGAAGTCGTTTGCACAGTTCCCAATGTATGAATGTCCCCACTCTGCCAGCTTGCTGCATTCGATTATGATTTGGTTTACCGTCTAATCTTTTTCCCCCACAGAGGTGGCATATGCTGTCTTTTTCTGGTCTTTGTCTATTTTGCTTTGATGTAGTTTGTCCCGATGTATTTATTCTGGGATGGAATGATAAGGGATTCCGGGATTACGATTATTATTGTTATAGCTGATTTCAGTAGTGCTGTTGTCTGGATAGTTTCCCAGATTTCCTAATTCCTGTAACCATTTTGCTAGGTTCTTTAGGATTGTTCCCAGGGCTCCGATAACTATTGGCACTACCGTCACCTTCATGTTCCACAAGCTTTTTGGCTCCCTGGCAAGGTCTAGATACTTATCGAACTTTCCGCTTTCTTTCACCCTGGGGTCGAACGGAACAGCGACATCCACTATCTGACACGTTCTTTTCTCCTCCTCCTCATCATCATCATCATCAGCAGCAGCATTATTATTA
>VCCN01001426.1:912043-932739 GCA_006491835.1 Architeuthis dux | reverse complement strand
ATATATATATATACACACACCAATCACTTGCTTTATTTAGCGTCACAGAATGGAAATATTCTTGCTACCATTAAACTCCTTACTAAATCTTACCGCTTATACCAGAAAAGAATAATGTGACGATCCATAGATATATATGACGCGGCTCCATAGTCTAAGCCTATATTTCATATTAATAAATTCTATCAGTGATATCACGGGTTACAGAAAAAATGTAATATTGCACAATGCTAAAATCTAAGGAGAATAATCATGTAAAAAGTATCAGTTACCTCCCTTGAATATAAAGTAAAAACGATCACAGTATTTTTGTTCGTTCGGATTAATTTCGCCATCTTTGTTGTCCTCTCTGGTCTCCCTCGATTGTCTGTTGTGTTTTAGAATGTCGGAACTTGTTTTTTTTGTTTTTTTAAAATCAAGCTTACGATTGTATTGTGGTTAGTTATTTTCCTTATCTTTATTGTTTTTTTATCACACCGTTATATATTTTGAAACTGCCAGCCATTACCACGAATAAAGGGAAAATGTATAAATGTGCAAGAGAAGATAACTCCTTGAAAGATAATAGAGTTGCTTCCCCTGGAAAGAAGTATCATTATGGAATATACTTCTAAACTTATAAGAAAATATTTTTGTCTAATTTGTTATACAGTGGATTTCAGTTAATTGGAACAAATGAGATGAAGAAATTTGTCGAAATTAAGTGACTGTCCCGATTATGCGGAGTAAGATAAACAGTTTAAATGCTTTTGTCAGTTTTAGTATAAAGTATGTTGTACAAAACAGGAAAGATTTCTTTTGTTCAATGAGCTAAACAAAATTAAAAAAACTTCATGAAAATAAAGTAGGAAATCTTTTAGACAAATTTAAAAAAAAAACATTTATTTATTTAATATTATAGATTTGATAATATACAGAACTACTGTAATTCTTACTGTTTTTGGACGTTCTAAGAATTAATCAAATGTTTCCAGCTGTAATCTCGTAAGTGACTGCATGTAGACAAAATCAGTGCAGGTATTTATTGAAAATAACGGACTGCCTTCACCTACCTTTTTGCATAAAATAATGTTGTAATCAGGGATGGAAACGGGGGCACAGGGGTACAGCATATACCTACTTCTCATTTCCCAGTTTTTTAATGGAGACATTTATCATTAACTATACTCTGGAATTACCCCAAGGTAACGGCAACACAGCCAGCCACCAGTCACTTCGCTCATTCCTGATTGATCCCTCTGTGATGAGCATAAATCCTAGATACAGCCTTACCGTATACCAGTGGTTCCCACCCATTTCATTACCAAGGACCCCTTTTATTTAAATAAATTTTCCCCTTTTAAAAGGTCTGCCTACTTAAAAAAAACTCACGTACCCAAGGCTTTTGAAAAGTATTCCTACTCAACAAGCTCACGCACACCAGTAATACCTTTGTGGACCGCAGCCCCCATGTTAGGAACCGTGAACCCCAGGTTGGGAATCGCTGCCATATACCTAGTTCCTAAAACCCATTTCTATCACTGGTCATAGTGCATTTAAATGTTTCATTACTTTCTGCTCAGTAATATCATAATTTTAGGAGTTTGTAATTTGTAATTTGCAGCTTACCCTAAATGGCTGTTCACAGCAGACACTGGACGAATCAACTAGCCGTTCAGAAAACAACAATATACTAGATGTATAAAACAATTGGAAATAACACTCAAATGTTCATTATGAAAATATATATGTGAAATCAGCAGTACCGCTTGTAATGAACCATTAGAACTGATTCTCACAAATATTCGCTCTACCTTTGTATCTCTTCAGATAATAACTAAGGTCTACGAGGATATTGATGCATAAGTGAATCATACATCCAATATTACCTAAAGAAAAGAATAAACTCCCTAATTATAAATCGGAAATTATGACGGTCAAGTAATAAAATAATAACTGCTTGAATAAGTCTAAACAGCGAGTCAGCAACGGCCCAAAATCACTTTGGTGTGTTTTGTAGTGGCCTGATTAAATGGCCAACATGAACAAACCATAGAAAAAATTATTACAAATCTACTTGAATTGTACGGTTTTCCAAGATTTGACTCTAATAAACAAGTAATTAATTGAAATTTACGATATTAGATAAATCTTTCTCGTTTTAAAAATAAGCATGAAAAACCAATAATAATTTCCTTGAACTCAAAAACGTAACGAAATGTGTTAATACTGTGATATCTCATATCATCTTTGGTGCATATTGCTAAAAGTGACATAAATAGACATTAATTTGTCCTCCTTTTTCGGGTCAGACAGAAAAACAGTGGGAAGTGAAAGCCAACGACAACTACATATAATAAAAATCGGATGTTAACTGTTAATGTATTTTTATTACATGTTGGCATTGTCAACACTGCTGATGAGTGTCAACAAGTGGGAGAAGGTCGGGTCAGTCAGTCATTTTCGTTCGGAAAAGTTTTTTTTTCTGTGAAATTTTACAAAAATTACTACAAAATCACATTCATATATTAAAGTGATATTTGACAAATCAACAATTCTTGTAAGTATTTTGTATATTTTATGCAAAACTTTTACATATTTACAACTCAATCATTAACAACACGTCCAAGAGTCAGTCTATTCGAGTCCTTCTTTTCAGTCTGCAATATCCTCCTTGAATATGAGAAGGTTTGTGGATGTCCTTCTGTGATTGACGACATCCAATTGAGGGTCATTATTGAGGCGGACGCATGCAAAACAACTGGAGAGGTTGGAGAGGAACTAAATGTTGACCATTCAATATTTGCACCAAATTGAAAAAAGCAAAAAAGCACGAGACATGGCTGCCGCACGAGCTGTTACAAAGTCTGTTCTGCACTTCTTTTGCGCAACAAAAATGACAAGTAGATTTTTTTATTTAGATGACGACAATAACCACAATATGGCTACGTATTCATTAGATGCTCATTGAGGACTAACAGGAATAGTATTTTGTAATTGGCTGCTTAGAAGTCAATTGTATGGATAGTGGCATCACTATTTATTTATTAATTGTGATCAACGTAGTGAAGCAAAACCAGACAGGGTGTATAGAAGAGAAATCTAGTTAATGTTAGTTTCCATGGTGAGCGAGGCCCTTCCATTGCACTTCGATTGGGTTGACCTTTGCGATCGCACCCAAATGTGGGCGAATTGGGTGTGCTATGTCTAAGTCTGGGGTTTGTATTCACTCTCACACAGGAAGTATCGCTTCTGCTATTCCTGTAATTTTGGCTGAGATCAAAGTGTAGTATCTATTCTCTGGAATCACCATGGCTACGAAGTTCAGTGAAACATGGCCCTTCAGGGATCCTTGTCGCATGCTCAGTATTCATCCTGAGAGAAGTTGCACGGGAGGCAGGAGTTCACACACCCAGGATTCGTCCAGGTTACACACAACCAAGCTCTCAGGATTCATCCCGACAGCTTTGACTGGTCTTGTCCTGTAAAAAACGACTGAGGATTTATTTATTTTATTTTTGTCCACCCCCCACTTTTTTTTTTCATGTGCTGCATGGTCATCTGTCCAGCAGTCTCAGGATTCATCATGTGACTACTGAACAGCCTTGACACAGTTATCCAGGGTTTGCACAGCCTTTGTCTCAGGGACTTAGGATGCTCCCTGCCCCCACAAGTCTCTAGTCACGGGGACTTGGGAAGCAGGACCCCTCCCTAAAAAGACTGTCATATTGTGTGGAGGCGATTAAAGAAAATACTTACATGATATAGAAGTAAACAGTGATGCCATTCTTCCAGAGCGAGGCCCTACCATTGCACTCCGGTAGGGTTGACCTCTGCGATCGCTCCAAATGTGAGCGAATAGGATATGCTATTTCTAAGTGTGGGGGTCTGCAATCGCGCTCAACCCCGATAAGAAATCCAAAAACAGAAGCTATTCAGTCTTGCAGATTTTTTTCAATTTACTTTTAATGTTTGACTACATTCAAGAGTACTCCTAATCTTTTTTGCAAAACTATCTGCACTAAAATATGCTAGAAAAAAGAAATTAATAACTGTATCAATCTAATATATATTTGTGAATTGTCTGTATGTGTGTCCGAGATTTTCTCAAAAACAATGAAAGTTGGACCCGTAAAACCACATATATTCTTATCAACATCATCTGCTTCTCAGCCTTTTAGCTAAGCAGTAAGCTTGGTTCCGCATAAGAGAGTCCGGAATTGACTTTCTTTTCTAGTGACTCTGTGTTGAAAGGAGATGAAGCCCGTTATGGACCCCTACCCTCCCCAATTTAGCTTAGATAAGCGGGTACTGAAACTAAAGTGAGTGAATGAAGCTCCCATCTCTCAAACTCCTGATTCCAACAGTTCCCACTCCCAACACACCCGGTTTTCTCTTAACCCCCGCCATCATCTTTATCAACATCACCCCCATCATCTTCGCTTGTACATATCACACCCTTATTTATGACAGATGAATGGACTAGCATGAAAATAAATTTGTCAAGCAAACTGTTTTATGAAAGAAACCAGTATAGAACACCTTAGAATAGCAATGGCCAAAACCCCTGACTTTGTGTCAGATCCAAAGTTGTGCATTTGTTTTTCATCTTTTCATTTTGTACTTTTTTACTTTTACTGTAACTTATATTTGCTGTATTCGTGAATCATTTCATTTTGTTATTTTGATTTACTTATGTATAACTTGGTTTAAATAATCTTGGCCTTTTAGCTAAGATCAAAGTGTAGTATTTGTTCTTCGAGACCACCACGGCCTCGAAGTTCGGAGAAACACGGCCCATAAGGGGTCCTTTCTAGCCTTTGGAAGGCAACCAGTCTAGGAGTAATCAAATTGAAAGACTGTGTGACTTATGATGAAAATGAGGTGTGAGGTGGCCGAGCGGTTAGCGGCACAGAAAATGGGATCAGTGAGCCGAGTTCAAACCCTGGCTGTTTGCATTCACTTTGCACTAAATAAAAAGAAGAAAAATGATGAAAAAAACCAAAATGAAACAAAACAAATTTTCCAAACAGTTTTTACTTATGGCACAATTTAATGAACCAAGAGCCGAACAAATATGCAAATGACATCAGCAACAATCAGTCAGATGTCGGATATAGTTTTTGGGGTTATTTTTTTTTATATCAGTTCTCAACACCAAATTATTTGGTTTTCATGACCAAATAAACATTCTTTTGCTTCAAGTTGCAGTTTGCACAGTTTCAATGATTTGTGTGATTTTCTTTTTTTTTATACTTTTGGAGTTCAAGTGTTTTTAACATTTCATATGCATTAAACAGAAGAGTCTGTGTGTTAAGTCTGTAGAGGGAGAGAAAACTCTAGGTGCCTACACAGCTTACTGGAGCCTTGCTTTTGTATTGTGGGGAAATGTGAAGATTAAAAAGGTCCCTTCTCTTTGATTTGGAAATTTGTCTCAGGGTTGCCAGATTTGGCCATAAGGAGAGATAATCCTAGCTTTATCTCAGACTTACCCAACACAGGCATTGGAATAGCGTTAAATTATGGAAAGGGTTTCAATTTCCAAATTTGACACTATTCCAATGCCTGTGTTGGGCAAGTCTCCGAGATAAAGGTCGGATTATCTCCCCTGGCAACCCTGGTTTGTCTTAAATCAACATGCAGACACACCAAAAAGAGTTACATTGGAGGAGATGGGTACCGGCAAAGATGCCATGAAAGACAAGTCCGTCATCATAACCTGACAAAAACCACATTAAGTGTATGTATCTTTGACGCCGTCTAGCTTAGTCTGGTACAGGGCTTTGACAGACGAGCACCCAGTGAGAACTGAAGTAACTAACACTGCTTTACAAGCAAGCTGCTACTGCAGGAAGTCTTGTGTTTAGTCTAAATATATAAGTACTTAGAATTATAGTCTATAACTATAATAACAGAAGTCATTAACATTTCTACCTTTCTTTGGACAATCAAATCCATTTTTGATGCTGTCAACACAATGTTTCGGCCGATCCATTCTCCAGCCCTCGGCAGGTGTATAATTCAGGAAAAGAGGTAAACCTTTATTTCCGTCACATGAAGAAACTGGGGCGAAAAAAAATGGGGTCTGCCCAGTTTCTTTGCCTAAAGGAAATAAAGGTTTGCCTTTTTTTTTTTTAATTATACTCCTGACGCGGGCTGAAGAATGGATCAGCCGAAACGTTGTGTTGACAGCAACAAAAATTGGGTGAAGAGATTCAATTGTCCAAACAAAGGTAGTACTTAGACTTGTTCTATCTTTAATCACCTTTAGTGTTTATGCATCTTATTTTGACATAAATGTTTTCATTTGCACAGGTTCTATGGAATGATTTACAAGCCCTTAGATATGTATTTTGCATTCTTTTCAATGAACCTTACAGTGTGTGTGTGCATGTTGAGAAAAGTGTGTGTGTGCGTGTTTACATCTATACACAGTTTACATAAACAACCATACTTTAAATAAGTAGGTAACTTTCATTAACCCTTATCCACATGTCATGAATAACACTTCAAGGTGTGTGTGTGTGTTGAATGTAGAAGGGCCACAGATGCTGCCCAGATTTGCCAAAAGGTGCACTGGTTACAAGTCCCTGCTGTTGTTGTCCAATAAAATCTTTAATAATGTGTTGCTCAGTAGGGTTGACAGATTTGGCCAGAAGGGGAGATAATCCAAGCTTTACCTCCAAGACTCATCCAACACAAGCATTGGAATAGCACTGAATTTGGAAATCGAGCGAGTGTGGAGGCAGAGGTTCAACACCAGCCTCTTGAGGCGGCCAGTCTCAATCGAGAGAGTCTGGATGCACAGGTTCAATACCAGCCTCTCGAGGGCGGAACCTCTGCCTCTAGACTCACCTGATTTCCAAATTCAAAGCTATTCCAATGCCTGTGTTGGGTAAGTCTCTGAGATAAAGCTCGGATTATATCCCCCTCTGGCCAAATCTTGCAACCCTGTTTGTGTCTCCATTGTCCAATAAAATCTTTAATATGTGTTGCTCAGTAGACACTGGTGCTATTGACAGTGGAAGCAGAAAGAGTGGACACCAGGCAAACTGCCCAGTGTTCAAGAGTCACAGGTATCACTCGATAAGAACAAATAAACGGAGAAATATGCCCACACATGGATGGAGTAGTAGAAGTAGTAGTAGTAGTAGTGCCAACAGGAAGAGGAGAAGTCTGTTGTCTCTGTCATTGTCACAGTCATGGTAGAAGTTGGTGCTGTAACAACTGAGCAGGGTGGGTGCTGCTATTGTTACTTGGCGTGGGTGGATTCGTTGAGTGGAAGTGCTGTCTGTTTATATCCGTGATAATTGGTGGAGTAAATTGGAAGGAAGAATGGCTTCAAGGTTTTCAATGATGTAGCTGACTGGAAGGTACAGCCAACCTAAGACCTGCAAGTAGACAGAGAACAGATGAAAAGTAATATCTTTGACAAAATACAACACTCACTAATGATATAAAGCATTTATTTTACACAACAGAATTATTTTAAAACTCAATCTCCTTCCTAGACAATTCATTTAATTCACTAATGAATATTACTCTCATAGATCAAATAGTTATACAGTGAAAATGTCAGGTCAAAATTCAGCTATATATCAGGCTATGGACTTATTGATTCACCCTTGTATGCCAGCAAAAATGATGCTTTGAAAAAAATCTTTTAAAAAACAAAACACTGCCACCACACACACACTAAAAAATGGTCAGATGTTTCTTGAAACCACACTTACTGTTTTGGCAACGGTTCCCATGGGTTCTGGGTATTGATGTGTAAGGAGAGCAAGTAAAGCAGTGAATGAACACAGACCAGCAGTGAAGAGGATGAAGAAAGGAAGCTCTTTCTTGGGGTAGACAGACACTTCATGAAATGCTGGAGAGGAGGAAAAAAAGAAGTTTTGTAGTCATTCATTTTTAAGCATTTTTTTTCTTTTGAGGTTTAGAAGAATGCATATTGCTGTTGGCTTCTTAGGCCATTAGCATCACATTGCCTTTGACAATTTCACAAATATTTGATGTAGCGAAGCAGTTTTAATGAGATTTTCTCCAACTTTCCTAGAGAAAAGAAGAGTATGCAAAGAAAACTATCATGGCCAGTACCGGACTATTTATCCGGCTTCCAGAAAACCGGATATTTTTTTAAAATTGTCTAGTTTTGAATCTAGCAGGCTTCGTAGCCACACAACTGCGCTTTGTTTTAATTTTCATAATGCGGTTATATTGTCTTCTGAAGAAGATTAGTGGATTGATTAAAATGACCCTCTTTGTAAAGTAGATTAATTTGTATATGTCAAAAACAGTTTTGTTCTTGACTTTTCATTGTATATTTTATAATTTATATTCTAGATTTTAAAAATTTTAAGTGGATTAGTAAAGATCAAACAGACCCTGCTTTAGAAATGGATTAATTTGTATGTGTTAAATATAACTTTGTTCTTTACTTTTCATTGTTTATTTTATATTTTGAGTATATATTAAGACTTAGTTCAGAAATCCAGGTCACCTCTAGTGCCAACTTTGCCTGATAAATGGTCCAGTACTGTAAAAAGAATTTACTTACATCAAGATTGTAGACAAAAAAGTAACAAAATTTGAAAAGAATTAATAGGAAAAATACAGAAACATTTAGAAGAAATATAGAAATGTTTAAGTTGTACTTTTGAATGGAAATAGATGTGGCTTAGGTAAATCAGCAAAATTATCCACAGAAGTAGCTGTAGTGGTATTTTGAACACATGGCAACTGATTTGACACTAATTTCATTACTGGCAAGTCAGAACAGCCACCCATCTAACAGAGCAGGAGTTGATTAATAATTCTTTCAGCTTATCTTGAGGGAATGGAAATTCAATTATTTCACGATTGAATTGGGGTCAATTACATTTTCAGCTTTCAAATCTTAAGGTGTTCAGTTAGAAATAATCTCAGTTCAGAAGACGTTTAAATTTCTTTTTACATTTAGCCTTCAGGGGAGATAAGAAATGCTATATTTCTATTACGTTTGAAAAAAAATGACTTTCTTTGTCACACATACATACATACACACACTCAGCGTCCTATTATTAACAAAATTATAATGTGTCACTATTTCATATAAAAGGGATGGATTATCTGCTGTGTGTTTTTGCTCTTAAATTCATATTAAAAAATTCAAATCTTATATCAAGGGGAATAACTCCCCCCCCCCTATTCAATTCACAAAAGAGTTCCATTTTAAAAAAAATTCTATTCATTGAAGAATTACACTGTGTTTTGGAGCAGTTTCAAGGTTTGTCCTTCTTGCATCAAGATGTGAATTAAATTCACTCCCACTCTCTGACTTTGGAGTTTGACAAAAGTTCAAATTTTCTGTCTTACGATTCCAAATTTTTCATCGATACCAAATTTAATACCAGAAGATGCATTTGATTCTGATAACAGCATCCTCTTCTGATATGCTTTTAAAAGAAAAAGAAATTCTGGTTTCAGGAGTTTCTCCTGAAACCAGAATTTTCTGATAGGAAATCAGGTTTTTTTTTATAATGAAATGAAACAAAAAGATTTTTTTAAATTCATACTTACAAGGAAGTAATTCTCTGTCCACACTTTCTGTACAAGTGGGATATGGATGGAATAAATGACCCTTCTCCAATGGATAAGGGATCATTCGGAATGCTGCAACAAGAAAGTCAAATCACGCATAAAAAATCAGACATTTCATTACTTTTCCTCAAACATTATTTTTAGTTTGGTTTTCGTTATTATAATTTCTGCAGTATTTATTTCATCTGTTAAATATTTTTCATTTTCCTGGCATATATTTAGGCAGAAATAAAAATGATGCATAACTGAAGGGAAATATAAATTACCATATTTGTCAGCATACATTTAAATTTTTTTTAAAGTTGCAAATATTACATTGCATCCAATGCGCTGGTATTATATATTATAATTATAATTATATAACCGAAGCTCGAAATGGGCAGCTATAGGGCTTGGATGAGCTGCAGTGAGCGATTGTCCACCCAAAATACCTTTTTTTAAACAAGACTGATCAATATGGTATTAAATAAGTCTTTTCTCATTGTATTATTTTTTAAATATTTTTTTTAAGTACTGAAGAGAGGTTCTAATCCTCAGAGTATAATGGTAACATTTAATAAAAATAAATATATGGAACTTGCTACAAAACCATAATGCTAGCCTATGAAGGTAAGAAAATGGATGAGGTGATAACTTACTGCCTTCCCAGGTGCAATGAAGCAGGTTGAGGGCTCCTTCCACCCGTTTCCAGTGATGCAAATGAAAGAAAGAATAAGCAATCGCCTCGCTGTCACCTCTTTTTAGAATGTGCTCTGGAGGAAGGATTAAACTTTTCATTTCAAGCAAATACTGAAAAAAAAAAGAAAAAATTCAAAAATTCAAATCAACTAAAAAGCACTCAGAGATCGCATACCTCTGCCAACGCCATACACTAACTAAAAGCTGAATGAAAATCAGTTTATATATAGCCAGCCAGACTTACTTGACAACTGAAGAAACCTATGTTGACAGTTTTTGTTGATGGTTTCTAACATAACTGAAGCAGCAACAATAATTGTAATTACTTTGACATTGAGAATAAAATTTCATTTCAGTATGTTTGAATTGATGAAGACTTAGACGGCAAGTGTACAATGATAATCAGCTAGTTTCACATCCAATTGTTTTTAACCCATTAACTGCGGAGGGTGGCATGTATAGTTATCCATAGAAAGATAAAAAAGCCCTTGTCCATTGCAAGATAAAAACAATGACTCACAGATAGAACTGAGTTGCCATAATTATCACAATGAAATCAAAGCTTTGAGTTAGCCATAGAACTGCAATGACGGAAATTTCCGTCATTCGCAGTTAATGAAATATTAACCAAACAGAGAAGATTAAAACACCATTTTTAGATTTAAAAGATTTACTTCCTTTCAATTCCAAGTTCAAACCTTCTTTCTTTTCTTTCTATTAAGCAATTACATAAAGCAGACATAACATGTCAGTAGGTTAATAGACTTTCTCCATAATGAGATTGAAGTGGTCACAAACTAATATAAGTGCAAATATATGTCTTGCCATATCTCAGCATTTTCGGTTAACAAATCCTGACAAATTATGGAAATGCAGGACAAATTCTCCAAAATTGGAATTCTCCAAAGAACTTCCTATTTCATGTACTTACCAACTAAGCTACAAAAGCCACAATGTTAGGTAGTTATTTAATCTTCCACAACTGTCTTTGTTCTTATTTAATCTGTGTCATTTATTTTGTTTACTACTGTTGTTGTAATAGTAATAGCAGAATTATACAAGTGATTTGCCACATTTTGCAGTCATATCCCATTTATCTTAGATTAAAGAATATTCATCTTAGAGTACAATTTCTGTGACAAACTATAACAAGAGAGACTGACACTAGAGTTATTTAAGGAATTTGTTTTCATGAACCAATTTCACTTAGTATATAGCAAATTAATGAATAAACAAATGAGAAATATTCAGAACAAAAATAGTAGCTTCTGATGAGATTAAAATGAAAATCCTTTAATGATATGAAAAGAATGCGTGAATATTGAAAAATATTAACTACTATTTAAGAATATTTGTGGTGAATAGCAAACTCATTAATAGATAGATTTATTTTTCTGCCTTTCATTTTTGAAAATTGACATTGTGTTCTGAAAGAAAGGAAATACCAGAGTGATATGATTAATTTCTGTGCATATAAATTAGTACTTATATATATAAGCACATGGGAACACTGCCGTGGGATAATTGTTAGCAAGTTAGTCTGGCCGACCATTGCTACTATACAGTGAGTTTGATCATCATTGGGAGCCCAACATTTATGGCCTTGTACCAGACTAAGCTAAGCTTAGTAAATACCTCTAAGTACATTGAGAATTGAATTATTCTCCATCTTACCTTTGGTGCGTGAGGATTGAATTCCACCGCTCTGTGTATTGCTTCTACAGCTGTCATCTCTGCTGTACTGAGGCCTCGTTTTGATGCCACATCTGGGGAAAATCTGGAAAACAAATGGAAGGCTTTGGATTTACCCAGGGGGCAAACCTCCCTTTTTTTTTTTTTTTCTTTTTTTTAAATCAGACATGGAATGTCATAAAACGTTTGGACCCAGAAATGATATCTAGGAACTTCAAGGTGCTCAACCTGATCATCTAGTTACTGGAAATCTACAGGGTAGATCCAAACAATGCAACACCTACTGTGAAATAGTGCTTTTGGCACCAGTGCAAATTTAACTAATACCAGCCCCCATAACAAAAGTTAGACTTGCTAAAAGACACACATGACATAGGATAAGAAGAATGTAATTTCCCTCCTGACCACTAGATAGAACCAACTTTCAGCTCTTTTCTAACCATGTGCCTGTAGTATGGTGCAACACACTTCAGAGATCTACCAGAGTTGTGGGTGAGAACAGGCCAGAATGCATACTTGCCTATCCATGGAATGGTTGTGGCACTGGGACCTGAACAGTGTTGTGCCATGCCCTACGTTCACAGTCCGAGTGGTAGAGATACCACTAGTTATCCATATTCCACTGGCAAGAAGGCATGGTTCAAGAGCACATGTGTCTGGACATACCTGCACGTTTGGTGAGAACCCTACCGATACCATAATAGATGACCTCCTCAACTGGGCATGAGACCTCACCATAGCTGTGTACACAACCACAGCTGATCACTTTGAGGGTTCTGATCTGGTGAAACTGAGTGCATACAAGTTTTCTGAACAACAGATCCTCTTTAAGCTAGTATCCCCAACAGAGAACGCATTTCTCCTGCATCTTTTGAAAAGGGCTGCTCTGGCAACCATCACTGATGCACCAAGAATGCACACATGAATTTGGATGATGGAAATGCAGCTCCGTTTCCATTTGCACAATCAGTCTGTGTAGATGGACAAGACAATCTCAGGTGGATGTGACATATGCTGCCAGAAGAATTGTTCCTGTGCAAAGAAGGCAGTTCCGTGCTACATAAGGTGCCTTTCCAGGCACTGGCAACCAAATGCAGTAGGATAAAGTACACTGCAACACTTAAGAACAGTGACAACCGCAGTGACTCAGAAAATCACTAGAAAGCAAAAATTGTGTTTCCTTCAGCAAATTTACTCAAAATAGCTGCTATGCCACTACGATGGATATCAACATTTATTTACAAATAGTGTCAACTGGCATAATTTGAGCAATAGTATCTATTCACAGCACTGGCAACCAAATACAGTAGGATACAGTATACGGCAACACTTAAGAACAGTGACAACCACAGTGACTCAGAAAATCACTAGAAAGCAAAAATTGTGTTTACTTCAGCAAATTTACTCAAAATAGCTGCTATGCCACTACGATGGATATCAAAATTTATTGGAACATTGGACATTCATATTCAGTGTAGGTTACTTGTTTAGAATAGCAATCCCATTTTCTAGTTTTGGCCAAGTGGAGGATTATTTTGTTTGCAACTTCTGTTAATTCTGTGTCATATTTGCTGGTGGGAAATGTCAATCTGTATTTTTAACCAAGATGATCAGTGTTAGACCAAGTATTAAAGTGAAATAAGTGTTTTGCCGCCAGGAATTCGGTTTCTTTAATGATTAAAATAGGCTATTTTCCATAAAAACAGAGACAACAATTTGCATAAATAATAGACAGGAATAATTTGGCAGGAACCTTTTAACATTTTAAGTCAGTTTGGTTTGACCAACAACACAGAATTCCTTCAATTAAAGGCTGGTATGGAAGGCAAATCTTTTGCTGTGGTGGCGATTTACAATTTCCGCTGCCTGTAGATTTCCAGTAGCTAATTGAGCAGGTTGTGCACCCAGGTTATGATCCTAGAAGGTCCTAGATATCATTTCTGGATCGTAATCTTTAATAACATTCCATGTCTGTAAAACCCCCTTTGCCTCCTGGGTAATTAGAATGAAATCAAAAGGCAAAGAGGTAAGTGCACAAGAAAA
Organism: Architeuthis dux; assembly: GCA_006491835.1. Classification (NCBI taxonomy): domain Eukaryota; kingdom Metazoa; phylum Mollusca; class Cephalopoda; order Oegopsida; family Architeuthidae; genus Architeuthis; species Architeuthis dux. The sequence continues at coordinate 918,765 of VCCN01001426.1, read as the reverse complement.
AAAAAACATTTTTAGATTCTATTATAAAATATTGTCAATTCCTGAATATCAATGTTGATCGCTCAGCTTCAAGAGACAGAAAGGAAGGAATGAAGAAAAGACACCAAAAACAAAATCTAAACTTGACAAAAGTCACAGTACCCTACTGTCACAGAGGCAGCTTCTAGAATAAATGATAAGCATCTGTCATTTATAGCAATAAGAATGATGACAGATGGGAGGGTCTGTGTCACATAACAGAAAGAGAGGAAGTGGATAATGTGAACACATGAATATAAAATTGGTTGGTACTAAGCAAGTTCTGCTGTGTGTGTATGTGCGGACTGCTGGTAATATAACTACTGCTGCTACTGTGGCTGATGTGTCAATTTCATTTTTTACCCAATTCACTTTTAAAATAAAGACTAGAGACTGAGGGTTGGGGGGTTGAGGTTAGGGTTATGGTAAGGAGTAGAGAAAGAGAGACAGGAGTTTTTTCAGATACTGGGTTTTAGATTTTCACCCCTAGGTATACTGTTAGCAAAATAACGGGTATTTTACTAGTATTATTTATAAGAGATGTCATGATCAGTCAGATGCAGTCAACTATCCTTTTTACAAATGACTCTTGAAATGCATATGTAATAATTACTATTAAGTATTAACATTTTTACAAAACCAATTGCAGCAGACACAAAAAGTAAAAACTTATCCGTGATCTAAATGTCCTAGGCTCAAATCAAAGCCAATCCATAAAAGTGATCGATTCAAAAAAACAACACTGACTGCTAGATAAGCCTTAATACTTGCCCTGTTCTCTGTTGCCATAGAACAGGGCTACTTGGCTCAAACCAAATATCAAACATTGATGAAAATGAATAGCAAAAGCCGCAGACAAAGACATCTACTTCACATGACATACTGCAAATTCTGGTTTGCAGAAAAATTCAATCCCAGATCAATTACACTAATTCACGCAGACTAGTTTCCTCATCTTGGTTGTTTTAGTCACAACGTTTCAGGTGTCTGTCAGAGTCAGTAATTTTTTGAGAATTTAAAACTGAACCCTTTATTCAATCAATGGGGAGAATCATCTCAGAAATTCAGAACAAAATTACCCAGATCAAATTATTTTTCAAAAAATACTCACTTGTCTGCAACTGCTCTGGCTTTTAGCAGAGCTGCTGTGTAACAAATTGTAGCTGACTTTGGTAAATTGATATCTGCAAAGACAAAAGCGAGAGGTTTTATCTCTTCATTCTGCAAGGGAAAATTATCATATCTAACATAAGATTTATGAAGGAAATAACTCCTGATTAGAATTATCCCCCCTTGGACCATTAGGTGAATTAAAAAAAAGATTTTTCTATTCAATTAACGGAAGGTTCCATTATTTTTCTATTCTAGTCATCAAAGAGTTCCACTGTCAAAACAAGCAGTCCATGAATTTAAGAGTTAAAGTGAAAATTCTTAGCAAATGACATAAAAAATGCAAAAATATTATTTATTATTGATAAGGTCCCAAAGATCCTTACTTATTCTTTGATGTCCAAGAAGAACATAAAAAGGAAACAATAATTCCTCTATGTTACATTCTAACATAACATAACAGGTCTGGTTATTCACTCAATAGAAAATGTCATGTGACCATGTTGGGGGTGATCAATAGATAAGTTACTTCTCCCACCTTTTGTTCAGCCGTGATCACTAAAAATGTTTTTTTAAAAAGTAGAAGAAAAAAAGAACAAACAAGCAGACACAAACTAAGGGATCAATTTAGCATAAACCTATATTGTAAATTTTCAGTGACACATACATAGATAGCCAGCCATCCAGACTGAAGAAACCTATGTTGAGAGTTTTGGTTGATGATTTCTAATTATGGAATTAATGTGAAAGATACAAAAAGAAAAAATGTATTTAAGAAAGATGGCTGGTAATCCAAGATGCAGGACAAAAAAGTTTACAAAATTATCTCTTTGGACATTTAACATTCTGGCAGTAGTGACTTTTACTTGATGTGATATTGCAAAATCTCAAAGTTTTAAAATTAATTCGAAAACAATTACACACACAGCTATTAGAAAAATAAAAAAACTCATTCCCCTTCTTTTCTTCGGTTCAGTTTATAATAAACTAAATTGGAGTTAGTTTATACTGAACTAGCTGGGCGGATTCCAGCTGGTATATATGTATATTGAATGGAAAGTAAGGGTTCAATTTAGCATTATAGTAACATTGTAAATAGAACCCATCCTCTCAATCCCTACAAATCTTTTTTTCTCAAAACTTTTACTTTAATACATTCCCCTAGGTCCATTGAGCGAGTTGGGGGGGGGGGATTACACAGTGACAAACAAAACCAGGGGTTTTATGATGAATAATAGACTGTATATATGTATATTGCACAGAAAGTAAGGGTTCAGTTTTGCATTATAGTTACATGTAAATAGAACGCCCCTCTAAAAGAATGGGTTTTTCTTAACAACCAAATAGTCTAAGTTCTTCCCAGAGGTCCACTAAGTATGCATACCAAATTTGGTTGAGCTGAACCAATATTTAGGGGGGGGGGGCACAGTGACAAACAAACAGAGCCAGTTGTTTTATATAAATATATAAATTGTTTTATTTAAATAGATATTGATGCAGTCAAATCACTCATTGCATCTCTCTTCAACAACATATATTCAATTTCTTGTCAGTGTAGATATATAATTGACTAAAACAACTAAGAAGTAACCATTTTTTTTTTTAGCTTTTCTTCCAATACTTTTCGACTCACCATCATATTTTGCCAAAACAGCCTGGACATCTGCGTACGCTTGCAACTCTAATAAAGCTTCTATGAGATTTTCATGAATTGTGAATAAATTCATCATGGGAAATTCTTTCATTAACTGAGAGGGAGAGAAGAAAAAAGATTCAGACATGTAACAACAAAGCTGGAATAAGGAAGAAAATGGATGTTTAAGATTCATGACAAGAAAGTAAGTTGGATTTATTTATAAAACAAAAAAAAACCCTGTTGTTAAATTAGTTTTTATATTACAAGTGTAGAAATAAGAAAAATAAATATGGTAAATTTCTTTTTGAATACATTTTTAAGCACCTTAAAATTGTTTTACAAGGTAAAAAGCAAATAGGGTCATTCCTTATTTAGGGTAGAAAAATGTCCTTTATTTAAGAATGGAAACTGCAATTAGTTAAAAACAATCAATGAAAGAAAAAATGACTAACAAAGATGAAAATAATCATAATTGTTTGTGATTAATGAATGAAAAGAATAATCAATTGTCCAAAGACTTCGATTGTGTTGCTTAGAGAAATATTAAGCAGTCATATAAAATTATCTCCCCTTGTTCTGATAGGGTTTGAAACGTATACATCATTTCTTATTTTGTCCCTTTTCCCATAAACACCTTCTCTTTAATTATTGAAGAAAATCATTGCAACAAATAACAACAACGAATGGCTACCATTTTATAAATGGATGAGGTTTCTTGGTCCCACTATATCATTTGTTATTTTAAAAACAAATTAGATTCATCAATATGAAAGAATAATACACAAATGGAGATTAGTTTGCAGGTGTTTTACACATCCAACAAATAAAGTAATAGTATCACTAAAGAAAGAATTATTTATGAAAACTTACATCTCTCATCATTTTCACTGCCTCTCTGGTCCGACCAAGCTTCCGAGCACACATGGCAAGACGTCTTTTTATATAAACTATCACATTAGTATCTCGACCTTAAAAACAGACAAATAAAATATTGAATGGATTTAATCATTTTTAAAAGAGGCCTCAATTTTTTAAATGTTTTTTTTTTATTTATTAAAAAGCAATTTTTTTGTAAATCATTTTTACAACTGCACAAAAATGTTGATTTGTTTTTGACACAAGTCAATCTTGCATGATAATAAGAATAACATTATCAGTTTACAGTTCTTGTGAAACTTTTTCTCTAAAGCATTTATTAAAAATACAAGCACCCATTTATGGTGTGTTGGGGATGATCATTTAAAAAGTTGGAAAAAGGGGTGATCAATGAATAAGTTACTTCTCTCGCCTTTTGTTGGGCTGTGATCACTAAAAAAAAAAAGGTCTGAATTTTCAAAAAACAAGTGGGCACAAACTTGTGACCAATTTAGCATAAACTAACATTACATATTGAACCCCCTTCTAAAAAGCTATTTAGGTGGAATATTTTTTTTAAAAACATTTTCTCTACTCATTGAGTGTTAAAAATATTTATAATTTTAAATAAAAATTAAAGCCACCATCACCACCATTAACTGCGGCAGGTAGCGAAGAGTAATAGTTATTCATTGCAAGATAAAAGCCCTGACTCACAGATAGAACCGAGTTGCCATCAATCACAATAAAACAGAAATTTTATTTAGTTAGCAACAAAACTGCAATGATTGATATTCCTGTCATTTGCAGTTAATGGGTTGATTTTCAAAACCTTTTACCAAAAACAAGGTTTTCTTTTTGTTTTGTTTATCTGAGATTTTGAGAAGTTTGATACCAAAGTTTGTTTTATCGCAATCCTCATTGTGGGTGGGTAGTAAGATAACTTGTAACAGTATAGTCAATGTTTTGGGGGAAATGAAGAAATACTCATGTATGCCATTAGGTAGGTACGAACAAGTCTATTGATAGATCAAATGTTATTCTAAACCATCTTTGTAAATATTGATTATTATCAATGACCTCAGCCATAAAGATGCATTATTTCTCAGCAGGTGGAAAGTTCACAGGTTTTAGTGATGTTTTTTTTAATATTTATTTCAGTAAATATACTATAGGAAAAATTAAAATTTACATCATATTGAAAGCCAATTTCTTTTTTTGTTCAAAGAGATTGTATATATTAAAAAAAAAAAAGAATAAGCCTAAACCAAACTACATTAAGTTGGCTCACAAGCCATTAGTTATTAGTTCAATTCTCACTGGGTGATTGACAAAATAAAATTTCTTTTTTAAATGAAATATAGGAATACCTTGAACAGTGCAGTTTTGATTAGTGTGGGTTTTGATGTAGTACGGGTAAGGTATTGATGTACGAATTAATGTAAATTAGTATAAGGTGGAAAAAACCACATTAAATTATAAGACCATGAACAGTGTGGTTTTAAACAGTACGGAAAATTTTGGAATGAATTAAAATGCACTAATCAAGGTAATTATACCTTATACCTATGTAATTATACGTACATATTTGTTGAGCACCCAGGGAGAATTGAATTAACATAAAACAATTCAACATATGAGGCAAAATGGGAAGGGGAAGAAGAAATAAAAAAAATTTTTTTAAAAAAGAAAGGTAATTTCCCCCAATATACTAAGAGGGATAGAAATGTTAGATTGTTGTATCAGTGTGCCGATTGATGCTAATAATTTCCAAATCATCAATCCGAGAATAAATACTGTTGCAATACTTACGGTGTTGAGCCTCGTGTGCAGGACTTTGTTGAAATGTATGCTGCGACTTTTTATAACTCATTTCTGCTAACTTGAATGACTGTTTAAATAATTTTTCAGCCTGGAAAAAAAAGTTCACAGTCAAAGATTACGTAATGAAAAGGACAAAACAATTTTATTACAATTTTTATTAGATGAAGTATTATGAATCATTATTTTTATTTTTAGTTTTATTTTTATGATTACTTTTTACCTTCATCTTAACTTATTAATTTTAAAAAACATGGCTGCAGATCAGAGTGAAGGATGAGTTTAAGTCTTGGTAGCTCAATTGGTAGAGCTGGCAGGTGTAAAATGTGCTCCCTCTATAGGGTTCAAATCTCACCTAAGGCTTATTCTTTATTTTCCTATCGACACTGTTTGCTCACTGCCGAAGGGTAATCAGTCTGAGCAAAAGTTGCAATAAAAAGCAACTAATAAATTAAGATGAAAGTAAAAAGTAGTCAGAAAATTAAAAATTAAAATAATGACAAAGCTTTTATAAACAAAATTAACTTTGTAGAGAAGGTTTCATATCAAAATAGATTTCTTTAAAAAATGCTTCGACAACATTTCTATGGTTTTTCTACATATTGAAAAAAAAATTTGAAATAATTCCATAGGCATATGCCTGAATATTAAAATCCAAGACAAATGATAATAATAAAAAGATGTTTTCTTTAAAAAAATGTATTGTAGACACAATTCAAGTATTTTGTGTATAAATCGTGATTAAGATCAGGATTCCATACATCTTTTGAAAATGTTTTAAATACCTTTTCTCTATAATATTAAAAGATGTTTTGGCAGTTGAAATCTAAATTTTCATTTTCAAGTGTGAAGAACAAATAGAAAAAATGAAGTTCTTACTTCTACAACAGATTGTGATTCTTCTTCTGCTAAGAGGATTAAAGGTGTGGCACACCTGGAAATAAAAACAGATTTTTTCTTTAATCAATCATTAAGAAATATAGAAAGATTCCTTTCCAATATAGTAATCTTTTCATATTTAGAATTACTATTCAATCTTTATCATTTTAGTTTGTTTCATTACAGAGTACATCTATTACAAATAAAATTTTGGTTGGAAGTTGAATACTTTTTATTAAATAAGCTTTGGGTATTTTTATATTTAAAAAAAAACTAAAAAAAACTATTACATTAAGCTATGAGGCAGGACAAATTGAAAGAATCAGCACTTGAAAAGCTGAACTGTCTGTTTAGATTTGTAATATATGAAATCAAATGATGGATAATTTTTTATCCAATCGAC
>VCCN01001426.1:868286-884858 GCA_006491835.1 Architeuthis dux | reverse complement strand
CGGCTAGCCCATATCCTATTGTACACCATATAATGAGATATACATAAGAACCCTAGATTTCCCCCATTACATGACAAGCCCATCCTCAATTGTTATCTCCCTTTAATTAAAATGTTTATTTTGTTTTGATTAGGACTTGTTTCCCTTCACCGTTTGTGAAATAAATATAGTTATACGTTTCTAAAGGGTTACACAAAGATAATCAAGCTTTTACTGTAGTCAGAATAGGTTAAATGCCTTGGAAATCGGCCAAGTCTCATGTCTTTGAATTATACTACAGTGAAGTCAGATGTGGAATTTTCTGAAATGTCTGAATTTTGGAACGTTTTGGTGTTCAGTGTTTCAGATAAGGGGTACTAAACCTGTATTATCATAAATTGTTACTACCCATGGATCCATTAATGGTTCACACCTACCTGATAGTATGTGTAACACTTTCAATATTTCTATGAGTGTGTGAAAAAGGACATTCTCCATAGAAAACGCTGAAGCAGTGATTTCCAAAGTGCGCACTGTGGCTCCCCGCAAAGTGAGAGAGAATGAGAGACAGGGAAAAGTTTGGGAACCACTGTACTGAATTATACAAGACTTACTACACTGCCTGATTTTATTTGAAGGGAAAAAAACTTAATGCCATTTAACGAAAACAAATAAGGCCCAAAGACAAATATTTGACAAGGTTAGCATATACGTGGCACAGCTGTTCTTTTCCAAGGACAATTTTATGTTGAAAAGAAGAAAAAAATAGTATTCCAAGGAAAATTATGAATCACCACCACCTATATATGCTTCTTTTTATGTTTTAAATTAAACAGTGGTGGTAGGAAGTGATCACTAAATAGTCCAAATTTTCAAAAAACAAATGAGAATGATGTTTTCTGTAGTTTTGAGATGGGTCATTGACATTCAAATAGTTATTCAGACAATTGAACTCCTTGTTTGTGTTGTTAACACGACTCACACGAATCCTATGTTATAAGGGTTACCCCCTTCGAAATTAAAAAAACTTCTCTTTACCCCATCACACTCGGATTTTACACCTGAAGAAGGCCAAAGAATGGATCAGCCGAGACATTGTGTTAACAACACAAACATCAAGAAGGAGTTCAATTGTCCGAAGAACTATTTGAAAGTGAGAATGATGCTGGACACAAACTAAGTGATCAATTTGACTTAAAGTTACATTGTAAATTGAACCCCACAATAAAAACCTATTTGGGGCGGATTTTCAAAAAAACACATGAAAAACCTAAACCCAGCAATAAACCAGTGTTGTGGGTAGTGGTGATTAACAAAGAAAAGCATTTTCCATAAAATATAAATTAGTAGATGGATATATTACTATCTGAAATAAAGTTTTTTTCTGTAATATCAAAATAGATGAATTGCTTTAAGCTTTATTCAGAAATTGCACATTTCTATTAGGCTTTTGCCCAATATACATTACACGTAATGTATGTGTATATAAGTTAATACACAGTCAATTCTGCAATCTGTTGTATTTTGTTAACCTCTAGGACCGTGGGCAACTTTAACCTTTAGCACTCTGCAAGCAATAGCGGAACGGTAAATGTGGTTGGAATTTAACAACTGACAACCTTGAGTACCTATTTGATGGATGTCATCTTTAGCATGGGAAAAAGACACGGTGCTAGAAAAGTGTCACATTCCATGTGTAGCCAATTAAAACAGTTTTTGTCGGCTAAAGAGTTTTCTGATATCTTTTGTGATGCGAGGAAGCGACACGCTTTTCTTTGGCATGTGTGCAGTCGTGTGCCGGCTTTGCACGAGCTGAAGTTAAATGGACCGTAGCTAAGTAGAAGAAGAAAAGAGAGAGAGACTTTGACTGCAGAGAAAGAGAAGGAAGACAGAGTTGATTTATTTTTAGAATGACTGTGCCAAATGTTTTTGCTTGAAGTTAGAAAGTCACCTGTAATCGTGAATAAAGATATTTTTTTCATTTACCAAAATACTTGTTTCGATTGAGTTATTCTCAAGTGCATGCAAGCAGAAACAGCACTTGAGGAATCGCTATGCCACAAAGACCAAACACCAGTAAGGTAAGCGCATCTCTGCCTTCTCTCTACAACCGACTGCGCCATATTTCATCCAATAACAATAAAGATTGATTTATAAAAAGACTACTAGGTCTCATATGTAAAACAACATAAATATGGAGTTTATAAGTGTAAATCAGCTTCTGCTAATCCATGAAGTCTTTGTGGCCGATTGGTAAAAGCAGCTAGGCGTAAACTAGTCTCCCTCTGGCAATGAGGGTGTGAGTTCGATTCTCACCGAAGGCTTACTCTTTGTTTCTGATTGTGCTGTTATCCGTTGCTATAGAAACAGTGGCCCGAATTAATAAGTTGTATAAAAGCAACTAAAAAATTAGGATGATGGTTAAAACTAATCAAATTTAATAAAAATAGTGTATTACAATACTTCATCCAATAACAATAAAGATTGATTTTCTGATGTTCTCTGCAATGCTGTTCGAAACACAAAGAACTTTTCGATCAAGCCTGCACATGCGCATATAATGCACATGTGGTAATGCTACAACAGTAGTGTTTGAATTCCGCGTTAGTGTTGTCATGTCAATTTCAGTCATACATGAACAGACACACAAGCTTTCAAAGTTATTAAGTGCCCAAAATCTTGAAAAGGAATGCAGAGTGTTAAAAAGGTTAAAAGGTGGCTGTAATACATTAGTGGGTGCACCATGTAAAATATGAATGCAGATTGGTTATTATAAAATGTCATTCATAGTTGTAACTCTTGTTAGAAACTGTCAACATAGGTTTCTTCAGTTTTTAAATGATTCTGCATGTATGAATGTGCAGCACCAGTGGAGTTAGAGGGCTGAAAATTTACTCCCTATTATATCTAGAAAAAAACATTTTTTTTTCTTTTTTGAAAATTCCTCCTCAAAATAGGTTTTTAGTAAGGGGTTCAATTTACAATGTAAGTTTGTGCTAATTGATACCTCAGTTTGCATCCAGCAGCGTTCATGCTTGTTTTTTGAAAATTCGGACATTTTTAGTGATCATTGCCCAACAAAAGGCTGAGAGAAGTAATTTATTCATTCATCACCCCTTGTTTTGTTTTTTAATTGATCACCCTTAATACAGCATAATGGTGCCAAAAGATGTTGGTCATGTGATGATTTCTATTAAGTGACTAACCATACCTGTAAAGACTAAAAACACCCTGTAAATGAATCATTTACAGTAAAGTGAAATATAAAAAAGCATTTGTCCAACATTTACCATTAGCAGTCAAAAAGATTTGCTCTACTTTCAACATGACTAGTGATGATGGTATTTTATTAACTCAGAAATCTGAATACACGCTCTACACACTCAAAGTGTGGTACATTCTATGGTTCACGTACTGGTGCCAGTATGAAAATCGCAGGCTGCTGGCACGCAGCTCATTTTCACATCTTTGATGACGTTTGCTTTGAAAACCCTTCTACCATTCCCTTCAAGATATCTCAGCAAGACTGACTTTTGAGCCAGGAGGATCATCAAGACAAAATACAGAAATACAATGGATATCCATTCTCAATTGTGTGTGGCAAGTGTGACAAATGGGTCAGAAGCTATTTGTCTCTTCCAAATACAAAATCTTCCCTTCCTCCAAAGTGTATCCTTGGTCATCAAGTATCATTGGGCAACCATTTCTGTTAAAGCCAACAAGAGCTCTGTGCACTTCCAAGGAACAAGCTTTCATTAGCTATCAACTGTTATTCTCTCTGGGCCATTCTCGTATTTGAAAAATCACAGCGCATCAATCAGTTCCTTCATATAGTGTCTCACTAACTCATTATCATATGTGGGAGATTACTTTGTAAGTTTAAACAAACAAAAAGATTCTCAAAAGAAATATTTTTGTTGTCAAATTTTAATTTCTTTTTGTTTTGTTTTACCAGTCTGTTTCATTATAATTATCATTGCAAAATTATTTGTCAAATTTCAATTGACATTTTTAATTTTATTTTTATGTTTTATTAGATGAAGTATTGTAAATCATTATTATTAATTTGTTTGCTGCTATTTACCTTCATCTCAATTTACCAAAACTGAAGTACCAGTTAATAACAAACACGGTGCAGAAGTGATCGAAATAGGGAATGAGGTTACAGGTTTGATTTGAACTCGAGAGCGAGCCACCTTCTGGCATAGAGGGTCGTCAGTTTGATTCTCACCTGGAACTTATTCTTTATTCCGATCTGCGCAGTTGATTTATTTACTCACTGCCGAAGGGAAACCAGCCTGAGTTTAGTTGCGATGAGAAAGCAACAACAATAAAGATGAAGGTAAATAGTAACAAACAAAAATGAATAATAATGATTTAATTGACACTTATTTTTAATATTGCCCGATTACATTTTTCTTCTTTTAATTTAAGCAACATCTTCATATTCTACCTCCAAATGTTTTTCTTAATAATAAGGCATACTTTGTCAAAGTCTTTGCAAGTTATACCTGTTTAAAATATACTCAACAACTCTGGGACCTGCTGGGTCACCCTTTGACAGATAGTTAGTGCAATCTGATGTAACCAGAATGAACCCGGATTTTTTATGCATTTGTAAATAAATAATAAGGGACACTACTCTATAACATTTAATAGTTATCTCCCTTGACAAAACGGTCATTGTAATAGATAGGGCTGAGCACAAACACAGACCCTACACTATTATAATTAACCTGCAAATCACCATAGAGATTTTTGACATTCTTTAAATTGTCTGTGAATATGCCGCAAACCGTTTTAGTCTTGCTGTACTTTAAAATTCTGCACTTTACTTTTTGTCCAGTCTTAAAAATGCATTTGCTTAAAAAAATCACAAAACTCTGGAAATTATAGTCTAAAACCATCTAGAGTGAAATCTAAACCCTCCAACCCTTTTTTTAGTAAAAACTCAATTTTCAGGGACAAACATTGTGAGAGAGATGTTAAGCAAATCTCCATTATATATAAGATATAGAGATTGAAAAAACATTTTTTCATAAATTTATAACCGCAGAATGCTACAAAAATTCAACAAGTGCATTATTGTACAAAATAAGAGTAAATGCTTCTACAGTCGAGCAATCCTGGGCAGCTAAAACCATCACAACTTTCTTGAATTTCTTTTTTAATTACTTCCAGCAGTTATAACAGCAGAAATTTAGTTAAATGACAAATTCTTCACATCCCATACTCATCATACTCAGTGCATTAATAAAAATGTATCCTTAATAATACCAAAAAAATACAAATAATAACATTTTATACTACATTAAGTTATTATATTCAATTAAAACCAAGAGCCTATTGTTTGGTAAAAACTCTGATATGGAAGCAGATTTGGCTAACAAATTGAGCAATATTAATTCAATTAAAAGTTATTTAATTTGTATTTCTGTTGATTAATTGAATTAATTAAAAGTAATTGCCCAAGTGAAGCCTATTAGCATTCTGCAAGCCATTCAAGCGGCAGATGTGTAGGCAAAACCCACTCAGTTACTCATTCAATCAGCTAATTGATTTAGAAATTATCCAACTTGACAATTAAATCTAAATCTTTGAAATTCATTCATTCAGCTCATATACAGCCTTTAGTGTTATGAACAATGCAAATAGAAAAATGGGGGTGAGGTATATGGCTCAGCTGATAAAGACATTGCCTTTTCCAGAAATTCATCATATATAAACACAGTTCATCCAAAATGTGAGATTTGAGATTTCAAGCAATGCATGTACTGTAGAACTACTATATAGAGTTATTCTGGAATAAACAATTCCATTCACATGCGGATTTGGTCCAATGGTTAGAGACTGACAACAGGAAAACAGGTCAAACTTAAACCCCAAATAGTTATTTAACTACCTCCCCACAAGGGCAGAATGTGACACGAGGTCTGTTTAATGTGTGGGCAGCACATGCTTACAAAACCTGGTGTTCCCAAGCAGTCATGCATCTAAGTACTGATCAGACCCTACGCCACTCGACTTTGGTGATCAAACGAGAACCGGTGCTTTCAGTGTGATTTGACCGTACTCCAAGTACCCAGTCGGTAAAGCCTACTAAAAATAAAACTGATCATAATCCTCTTGAGTGATTGGGCCATATTTACTTCAGTAATATCCACAAATACTATATCCCCAGTGTTCACCCAAGTTTTAAATTCGATCCCTAATGTGGGCAGCTGGCTCTTATCACAAGTTCCCATAGCAGCAGGAAAAGTGATTGATGTCACTTCTGAACTCTGAGTGTAAATATTCATGTAGATGTAAACCTTGCCTACATATTAATAGTTTTATCATAAGAGAATAGGTGCATTTTTCAGATATACATGTTCATCTATTTTGGAACTCTATAAAGATTATACTAAAAATCTCACTTCACACAAATGATAAAGTTCCAAGCTTATACTTTAAGGGATCAAACACATCTTGCAAGGAAACTGGATGTTCCCTATTATTTGAAAAACATTGAACAGAGAACAGCAGACAATCTACATACAAAAACCACAAGACTAGAAAATAGATCATAAATGCAGGCGTAGAATAATGCCAGTATTTCTTCTCGCTGAAGTGAGACGTCTCATCATTGGGTTGTAAATTTATGGGGCTGAAAATTCCATGGAGGGAAATATAACATTTTGGTCCATACCAGAGAAAGGGCTCTCCTATGTAGCTAGAGAGAAAGACAACAAAATTTGTTGATTTCAAGAAAAATGCATGTTCCTTTTATTTCTGTTGATAACTTCGATACCAGGTCAGTTCGCAGATTACTTGGGGTATTGAATTCTGTTTCGGTTAAAATTCTAAACGAGTTGTTAAAATCGGTTCATAGTTGCTTTACCGAGGGTGACCAACTAGGGCGATGATAGTAGTTCAAATCAGGTTCCTTCCTCCTTCTCCTCCCTCATCCTGACGGGCTGAGGAGCCAAGCCCCCTAGCTTGTTTGACTCCTGGGTTTCAGACTCATTAACTCCCACCTGATTTGAATTGACGTCCTAAAAAACCCGGCAGAGCTGATTGGTCAGACGCTTTCCCTTTGTCGGCCGTTTGACCTATTTTTTAGCCCTGGGAACATGATATGGTGTTTTGGGACACATCCCAATACTATCCACCCAAAACATGTGAACACACAACCTGAATGTATTTCATTACACAGGATTCTTCCAATAATACTGCATTAACAAATAGAAATGGTTTGTTGATTTTTTTTTAGGTGTCTGCTCCAATGGTCTCCCTAATTTTTAGTAGTCTGAACGCAAAAATCTTATGTTGTGCAAATTTGTTTCCTTTAACAAACAGCATTAACAGAATGCTTGTACGAATGTAAATTTGAAATTGTTTCAAGATAATTTTGGTCTCTCATCGCTAATAGAACTGTATTGGCATGTCTTAATATAGTACAAGTATGACTGTATTAATTAAGATTTTATTCTATACTTTGAACTAATTGTTTAGTATGCTGCTCCATTAAATCAAACATTAATGAATATTTCTTATTCTTATGTGATGTAATGTTGAAATAAATTATTAGCAATAACACCCATCAATTCACAGATAATGATGATGACTTCTTCACACAAGATGCCTGGTGGTCATCGCTGAAAACTGAGTTACGGCATGTCTCCTCAAGTCTCCAGCCCTCCTTCCACAGCAGCAAGAATATAAATCACTGCCACCTATATATACATCTTTTTACCTTGTAAGTTAAACCTATTTTTTTTTGGGGGGGGGGGTATTTTCAAAAAAACAAAAAAGAAGTTTTCCCTACTCATTGAGGGAAGTGTGTGTGCAAAAAACCCAGCAATAAACCAGTGTTGTAGGTAGCGATGATTAAAAGTTATAATTCAAATGTAATCCTTGCAATAATCAACTGATCTGTTTTTAAGCTTTTGCTTTCTTCATTTCTCATTCAAAGCAAAAGTGAAGACTTATTTAGCAGAACTTAATTTGAAGAGGAGAATCAAGATATTTAAAAATATAGTAGAGACACAATGATGCCAATATTTTAATATATGGCCAGGCTTCATTTCATTAAATTTACATAAATAAAAAATGCAAAAAGAAGTTTATAGATTTAGTAAAAAAATCGCATAGCTTTTTGAAACATTTTTTTGCACCCCAGAGCGGTGGTTCTTGACCTGGGGTGCACCCAACCCCAAGTGGTGCCTAAGGCAATTTTGGTGCGTGCGGGGAGAGGGTGGCTCTCAACGCCAAAATACCATACATTTCAAAGTTAATTGAGTAAAGGCAACAGCAGCCAGCGCATTAAATGGTTTTATTAGTAATATCTTGGGATACAGTCTTTTTATTTTGACCTCTGATAAATTTTAACATTGTTATTTATACCTTTTAATATTAACTTTGCCAATTTTGACTTTTTAAAATTTAATTTTTTAGCCATAAGATTAGGGGGTGCGAGAAAGATTTTGAAATCTCGAAGGGGTTCAAGCCTTGAAATAGGTTAAGGACTGTTGCCCTAGACATATGTAATCTGAGAGAAAGGCTACACTCTAAGAAGCTAAGCACATGTTCTACTTGTTCTAAAAATGAGTTTTAAAACAATTACTTTTTAATTTGATAAAGTTTTTGCTAAGTAACAGTGTGAATGGTACATAGATAACCATAAGGTTGGATTACATGAGAAAGAAAGGTATACATGAGACTGTGGCGAGGACTGGCCACTTCAACGATCGAAATGGGAGCACGTCACTTGTGTACCTAGATGTTCTTGTGATAGCTCTTTTAAACTAACAGCTTTCACAGTACATTCGGTATACTGATGCTTCACTCATGCCATATACGGGTCTTTCCCCCGCTGTTCTGGCCAATAAAAGAGAGAAGCGAACTGTGTCAGTGTTTTCCCAACCCCTCTTTGTGAAGCATTTGATGTGCTGTCCAGTGACTGTCCGCACCCATCCAAACCCCTCTTTAAATCATCAGAGACTTAATGAGTTAGCTGCCATTACCAATTAGCCATTAATAAGTGACTGGTTTAAAAATTCCCAAATCGTGAGATAATAAGCAAGATTGAAAATTCTTAAAATGCAAACATATAAACTGTGAATATTTATTATTAGATTATTATAAAAAGAGAAAAAAGACTAAATATACTTTTTAAATAAATAAATGAAAGCAAAATAATGGCTATTTTTAAAATGGGCTAATAACATTTTTAAAAAAAGCTTACATGTGACTTAATGAGTTTACCTCTCATTATCAATTAACCATTAAGAAGTGACTGGTCTAAAAATTCCTAAAAGTTGAGAGAGAGAACAAAAACTCATGCAAATATGGAGATCGTTAAATTGTAAGCCATAGATAAAATAATTGAATACAATTAAATCATTAAAAATAAATGACAGCTGTTAACGCTTGTAATATATTAACCAAATGATGTCACCTTTCTTTCCTGTTTCTCAAAACTCGTGCTAAACAATGTTTATACATTTTTCAAGTCTATTAACCTTGAGCACTCTGCATTCTTTTTCAAGATTCTGTGCACTTAATAACTTTGAAAGACTAGAACTTGTTCATCTGTTCATGTATGACTGAAATTGACACGACAACACAAACGCAAAATTCAAACACACTATCGTTCAGCTAACAGAGTCACCTACCGAGTTCTAAAGGTTAAAGTTATTCGACAAGACAAACTTTTTGCTCAGCAAGCGCAGTCGCCTGCAGAGTTCTAAAAGGTTGAAGTAATACTTTCAAACATATTGATGAGAAAGGTAAATGCATTTTTAACATGCAAATATGTTCTTACAGTACAGGACTTGTTCCCCAGTTTTTTTATAACATTGTGCAGCAGAATAAACCTGTTTTATGTCTTCTTGTTTCTATATTTTTATGGCATAACATTCTGAAAAAAATGCAACTATTTTGTCATAACCAAAAGGTTTGTTTTTTAATGTTTGTATAATTGTAATGTTCCTAAAGCTACCACGGTCCATTTTTATGAGAAGAGATTGTTTTCTCTCAGTGTAAAAATGTCTCAAATATTACTCCTCATTACCTGTTTCTAATTGATAAAAGACCGGCTGAGAAATTCCCCTCTCCTGACCCGAGTCAGAACAATGCCAAGAAGAAGTGTATTCTTTCACATTGTCAGTTCTTGACTTTATCTTCTCCAAATTCTGATTCTAAATTTGGTTTGGCAGTAGAGGGTCTGCAATGAATGCTTTTATGAATGTGCAACATTTTGGACAAATCCTATTCAAAGAGCAGGAACAGATCTAGAAAGACCATAGAGTCCATGCAAATGATATGCACTGCATGACAGATGCCAATCTCCAAAAATGTAGATGCAAAAAACGAGAAACATTATCATGAATTCAGTTGGATGAGCATGCAAGCAGTAAGCACACAATGAAAATATAAAAACCAAAAAAGAATACTTAGATCCCCAAAGAAAAGAAGTAAATAAACATTTCTGTCAATCAAACAAGAGCATTTCTAAGATTTTGGCTAAGAAAGATTAACCTGGGCCAACATCAACTTTTCATTATTTACAACAACAGACAGTATGAAGGAATAGGTTTTCAACTTCCCACCCATTTCCAACATAAATGTCATACTATTCAACAATTTCTTCCTCGATTACAGCCTATTCAAAAAAAGCGATCCACATATATTTTGTGTGTGCATAACACTTTTCAATAAGCGTACAGATACTACACTCTGATCCTAGGTCGAAGTTCTGGGTAGCGATACTTTGATCCTAAGCAGACTGAACAGATACTACACTGATCCTGGACAGAAGTGTCATTTTTCATCGGTACTAACTAAGTGAGTAGTAAAAGAAAAAAAACATTTTCAGCGGTTACTAAATCTTGTTTCTTCTTTCCATAATGTTTAAAAAATGTTGGCACAAACTATTACACTAAGTATGCACACTTGAAAGAAGAGCAAGAAAGGAGGGGGGAAGATAATTTCAGCTCAATTATCTCACCTGTTGAAGAACAACCTGCAAAGTGCAGTCTGAAATTTGGGAGAAGATTTATTCTATATACTTGAAATAGGCTTTTTTTGACAGCAGTTAATTGCGTCATTAAGCCAGCTTCGGTTGTAGTTGGGCTGGTATTAAACTAATAAGAAAAATGGTAGTTAAATTTGGTATGTCCGATATCAGTATAAACATTTTTTTTTTTAAATATTGATATTCTCGTATGTGACTGTCTTTTCACTTAGGCTGTTCCATGCGTTTGCCACTCTTGCTGAGAGGAAATATTTTCTAACCCCAGTGGAGGTCTGAATTTATGGCTGTGTCCTCTGGTTTTACTGCACATAGATGAAGTCAACATTTTCTTATCAGGGCATTTTGAGCAATGAACGTCAGTATCCACTCTATGTATGTTGTTCTGGATTCTATAGACCTCTGGTAGGTCAGTACATTTTCTTCTGTATTCTCTAGATTAATTTGTTTTAATCTTTCAGTGTAGGATATATCTCCCAATCTCGAAATGGTCTTGGTGGCTCTCCTCTGAACTCTTTCTAAGGCATACGAGTTGTACTTTAAGTTAGGAGACCATATGCAGGATGCAAACTCCAGATGGGGACATACCAAAGATGTGTACAGCAGTAGGAAGCTCTCCTCATCGATGAATTTAAATGAGTGTCTTATGTAGCCGAGTATTCGCGGTATTCACTTTGTTATTTTGTATATGCGCAGTGAAGTTGAGTGAGTTGTCTATATTAAACGCCAAGATCTTTCTCCACTGTAGCTTCCTTCAGTGTGTGTTGTGTTCCATCATCTTTAATCATGGTGCAGTTCCTTTTTTTGTCGTTTCTATGAAATATTTATATTGTGCACATGTGCAAACAAGCTGACTAAATCCACCACTTAAATTTAGCTTTCCTCAAATTCATTCTGTCGTTGCTTTAAAACTAATTACAGTAGTCAGGGAAGCTTTACAAAAAACAAGCAAACCTCCTATCAAAAATATCAAAAACATATGTGAATAACTAATAAAATGACAAATTATAATGAGTCAAGTAGATTAAAAACAATAATAAATATAGGGATGTTTCTAATGTGAAAGATGAGCAGGCTTCTTTGTTATCTTATCTAATCTTGGTTCAATTAAATATGATGCAACACATAATTGAGAATGGATATATCCATTGTATTTCTGTATTTTGTCATAATGACATCATTTAGGCATTATAGGAGCTTTATATAGTTTTTCGTTTGTAAAATAAGGTCCAAGCATGGCCAAGAACGTCATCTAGCAATATATCTTAATATAATTTGAAAAATCGCCACGTGTGTGCCTGTATGTATGTATGTACCAAGATAACTCAACAACTGACAATTGTACAAAATTAATATTCGCCAGATATGTTGGTCATTGCAGTGTCAAGTTTGGATTCGTTTGGATCACCGGTTCTCGAGAAATCTAATAAAAATTAATATAAAATAGATCTTTTATCTAAAATTATAGATCTAAATATACTAGGTCACCAGCATTCATGAGAGTGAGTTTATAGATTTAAAATGTAAGGATGATGTAATGGCTTTTTTTTAAAATCTTTTTTTTATTTTATTTTTATGATGTTGTTAATAGCACCTATTAACAACAACATAAAAATAAACAAATAACAGCATCTCATATTATGAAACTGGTGAAGAGAAGTAACCGAAATACTTCGAAGCCAAAGTTTTGTACAACAGATGGAAAATTATCTTACTACAATTTGAGAACTCACTGCACGTGCATGCCCATGTGTACACCAAGATAACTCAACAACTGGCAATCATACAAAGTTGATATACACCTTTTGAATGGGCATGCTCTAGTACTTTAAACATCATTAAATACGTCAAAACGAGCCATGTACCAACAGCCTATGATTTGTGTACCAGTGCCACTGATCTAAACCATTCCAAACCTTGGTTAACTGAACTGTTACAGACTCATAGTAATTACTCCAGAATCTGTTTATAGTAAATTCAATAAAGATGCTTTTCAACGAAATAATCGATAGCATTCACTGGCAGTTCAACTGTGGGACAAAAAAATGATATTTTCTGCTGTTTGAAAACTTTTGTCTTCAAGCATTATTATAATTATAGATGCAAGATTTTACTCCTAGTGATAGGCTAATTACTATATATATTAGCAAGTAGAAAAAGAGAGAAGAAACTGAGTGATTAAGAAGGAAGGAAAGATGAAGAGAGAGAAGCATCAACAGTAGCAAGGTTTATCTTATCTTTGTCCCCAAGCAGAATCCAGCTTGAATGACGTCAGCAGTTCATCTATTCTACTTTCTTCAAAGTAGAATCTTAATTGAATCACAATGTCAGAGTTCCCCTGGCAACAAATGGCTGCCATGCATTGACACACACATTTCATATCCTGGACTATCTAAATCGGGCGTGGGCAACCTTTTTCATCTAGTGGGACACACAAGACATTATTCAACTTTATCCCGGCCACACATTCACTTAACAAATGTAGATTGTATTACCGAAAGCATAATTAATTTCTATTTTAGACAAATATATGAATTACAATTCTGAATTATTGATTTTTGAAGCCAAAACAATAATAATTTTACAATATAAATTATAAAATTGATTTACAATATAAATTATAATATTGACAATTTTAAATAAATGCTTATATTAGCCGCAGGACACAGAAAATGTTGCTGCGAGCCAAATCTAGCCCATATGTGATCTACATCCATCTCCCTTATTTCTTCCACATTCCCAGTTCAGAGGAACTTTGGATGCTGGAAATGTCCAGTAAATGTTGCAGCTTCATGTAATAAGCCAGAGGTCAGCAAACTAGGCACTGAAGACCAAATCCGGCCCACCATGACATTTCATTTGACTCACCAACCATATGAGTAAGCTATTATTCTTAAATAATAATTTTGATAAAAATGTCTTTTATTAATGTATCTAAGTATAAACAAAAATTATAGTAGTATACAATAAATATATACCAAAAAAGTTTAAATTCTCATATTAATACGGTACATCTTTAACACTACCGTTAAAAAAAGTTGTATTAGTTTATATATACTCATAATGGAAAATATTATTTAATATGGTCTAAAATAAATGATTTAAAAACAGGTCTGGTCAGACACTCAATAGAAATCTTCACGTGACCAACATCTTACATCTTTTAGCAACATGCCATGTTGGGGGTGATCAATGAATAAGTCACATTTTGTTAGGCAGAGAACACAAAAAAAAGTCTGAATTTTCAAAAAAAAACAAACGTGAATGATGCCGAACACAAACTAAGGGATCAATTTAGGATAAACTATATAGGGGAGGAATTTTGAAAAAGCAAAAAAAAAAGTTTTCTAGACATAAAGAGTAGATATTTAAATTTTCAGTGCTCTATCTCTATTGGTGTGACCTGTACACGTGATACATACATACTTAGCCAGCAAAACTTAAAAACTGAAGAAACCTATGTTCACAGTTTTGGTGACAATTTTGATAAACAGTTTCTAACCTAGTGTTATCTTAGTTTTACCCACTGGTTTATAATTTGACCCTCTCCATCTCTTTGCAGATTCTGTACTCCTGTGTGCAAATCAGGGACCATAAATCCATTTTAATTCCTCCTTTATAACTTTCAATTGCTTATCTGGCCAGCAATCCAGTTACCCGACTACATCTATCTTTCTGTCTTTCATATACACCTAATGGAGACAGATTTTGACAAGTCTCTCAGAACCTTAGTACAGCCAGCCGTTGACTTGTGTCCGGGTTACATTCTGGTGTTATGGACACAACTCGATTTGGGCCTAAGTCAAACATTATAAGGTTTGGAAAGTGACGTTGCTGTGAGGCGAATAGGAAAAGATGATGGGGCATATCTTCCTGGTTTGGAGCTGTTTTTTGCTTTTCACTTTCCGAAAGGAAAGGAACAAATGTCATCCATTATGTTTCTTTCATTAAGACATTAACTCAACCCAGCAAGGTATCTGCTCTTTTACCATCTTCTCACCTTCCCTGTCTGGAGAACTTGAAACAAACATATTCGTAGCGTTCTTTTTAGCAAGCTAACAGTAACATGACAAATGTTCGTCATTTGAATCGAGTTATAAAACTGCAAGGATTGAAATTCCTGTCATCCGCAGTTAATAGATTTTGGGGGTGATCAATTAAAAAGTTGGAAAAAAGGGTGAGCAATGAATAAATTACTTCTCTTGCCTTTTGTTGGATGGAAATAATTTTTTTAAAGGCCCACCCCCTTTAAAAAAAATTATTTCCATCCAACAATGTAACAATGTAAGTTTATGCTAAATTGGTCTGAATTTTCAAAAAAACAAGCGTGAATGCAGCCGGACACAATCTAAGGGACCAATTTAGCATAAACCTACATTGTAAATGAACCACCCCCCCATAAAAAAATGTTTTTTTCTTCTAGACATAAGGAGTAAATGCTTAAATTTTCAGCTCTCTAGCTCCATTGGTACAACCTGTACACGCCATATATACATAGATAGCCAGCCAACCAGCCAGACTCACTTAAAAACTAAAGAAACCTATGTTGATGGTTGAGAGAGACAATACATAGGGAAGAAAGAGAAGAGTCACAGAGAGAATAAATTGAAGTTTAAAAAACAAACTTATTTCAGTAAGTTTCATCAATACACATTCATTTGAAAGAATCAGATTGTTCTATTCATCCATTTTGAGGAAGACATGAACAAAGCGGATATTTTTTGTAGGAAAAAGGATCTAACAAAAGAAATGTGTGTGACTAATTATACCTGACCAATTCTATGTAGGACCAATCAACCAAATTACTTAACCCAATGTACAAAACAGAAAAAGCCCACACACTAAACAGAATAACCGTTTTTATGGTAATCATGTGGATGATGAACATTTCAAATGGCCCACAACAAATCATTTCTATTGAAGCTTAACTGATGAATTATTTTGAATCAAATCCATGGGAACATAGGAGTCCCATATGCCACGAGTACTGAATAAGGAGGGGGGGATTAAAATCTATCAATCAATAAAATCAAGTGAATGCATGCATATTTTTTATTTATTTAACTATTTCTATTTGTTCAGATTCGCTTCTTCAAACTGTATCTTGATTTTCTTCCGAAATGAAATGAAATGAACTGAACTGATGTTTCATAATCATTAAAAACCTGGTTGAGGGCGTCAAAGAATTGCACATTTTTATTAACGTCCTCACTGTCTTAACTGATTCCAACGATGGAAACCAGACTTCCTGACACAGCATTCATTTTCTTTCTCGTGTTCCTCAATGTCAAATTTCCTATGGTGGAGAAGTGGATCTTCATCATGTCGGAATAATAAGTGGGGGTTGGAGGGATGGGGTTGGAATAAGAGCAGGCAGGTGAGGGTGAGGGGGGGTTAATAAGTGGGTATAAGGACTATTATTCAGTACTCAAGAGTGTAATTTCTGACAATATTTTCCACGAGACAAAGTTTAGATGCTATGAATTTCAGAGCTTACAGGAGCCTTTTCAATTTGCATATGTTGATTCCTTGTTTAATCAAATGAAATGTACTCATAAACAATGTTGCTTCTAATTTTT
>VCCN01001426.1:847359-859077 GCA_006491835.1 Architeuthis dux | reverse complement strand
ATCTTACAATCAAGGTGCAGATATGATGCTTTGTTTTTTGTTTACCAAGAGAAGAAAAAGATCTTCACATGATGCAAAATACAACCGTAAAGTTAATATAGAAAGTGAAAAGGAACAGTTTTCTGCTCACATTGGATCGTTTTTTTATAAACAAAAAAAGTTTATTTGCAATATGACATTGTCAAAAAAACTGATTACATTACAATTGAAAATAAAGTACAGAATCATCTGTCCAGCTTCCAAAAAAACAGCTATTTTTCAAACTGGTTAGCTTTGAAGTTTGCCACTCGGCTGCTCTTTGTTTTAATTTTCATAGTGCGGTTGAAATGTATTCAGAGGAAGATAAATGGATTAATATTGATTAAACAGACCCTGTTTTTGAAGTGGATTAATTTTTATTTGTTATAAACAGTTTTGTCATATATTTTATATTCTATATTTTAAGTGGATTAATAAAGATCAAACAGACCCTGGTTTAGAAGTGTACTAATTTGCATCGGTTAAATACAATTTCGTTCTTTACTTTGAATTATTTATTTTATATTTTAGGTATCCATTAAGCCTTTGTCCAGAAATCCGGAACATTCAGAAATCTGAGTCACTTCCAGTCCTAAGCTAGTTGGATAAATAGTCCAGTACTGTATTGAGTTTCAAGTTGTTATCATATTATAACAAAACCTGGGAGAATGAAAACACCATTTTCAAACAAAGGAAATAGAGAAAAAAATTTATAAATCTCCTAAACCATAAAATCCTATCCCGGGGGTCAGTTTCATAATTGAAACAATAAGAAGAACTAAGTGATATAAATATTAATATGAATTTATTCAAGAGAGATTTAAAAGGTAATCTTGCCATTAAACGAAGAAACAAAAATGCCATTTTGAATGCTGGTTTCTGCACAGCTTCAAGAAGAATATGAAGAGAAATCAATAATGCCCACCATCCCACCAAGCAAACCAATATTAATGGTTAAAGTAAATGCCAACCATGGCAATAAATATCACCAGCCTTCGGCATTTGTTCATCCACAACTCAATGTCCGCACACAAACACAGCTTCCTAATCAGCAGTGCCATGTGCATTGGCATCTAAATGTAAGTGTGGCTTCGCCCACACTTAGCAGCATTATGTAAGTTTCCAAAGTCGATCATAAAATTGAATACTGATTACTTGTAGGTTATGACTCAGCAGCTAGAACAGTGGTCAGTCAGCTGAAAGTTGAAAGGTACCATTTCTTGATTTATGAGGGGAAAAGATTTTTTTTTTAAAAAACAGATTTTCAAACTAGGCTAAAAAGTGAGTAGTTTCTTGGACAGCAGACAATCATCCATAGTGCATGTTGGGTAAGTGAATCAATGGTAGGGTTCATTTCTTGGTGGAAGTTCTCAAATTGTATTGGCCTTGTGCCAGGGTTATTATGAAAGCATTCTATCATTTTTAAATTCCATAAAACTCATTTTGGCATGAATATCTTCTAGTACAGTGATTCTGAATATGGAGTGCAACACGCCCTACAAGGGAGCAATTTGAATATATTGGGGGGGCAATATGAACTTGCGGTGTGAAGAGCGAAAATCATTCCATGGCTCAAAACCGAGTCGTATTAAGGCTTAACTGATTAATCCCTAATTATTAAAATCTTTTGAGATGTCAAAGTGAGGCATGGAGCTAAAAATGTTAAGAACGACTATTCTAGTAGTATATTCGGGGGAGGTGGGTGTCTGTCTGTCTGTCTGTCTGTCTCTCACACGCACACACAGAAAAAAAAATGTTATCCAAGATAAGAACTTCCCTCCATTAAGTATCCAACCTCATATTTGTAAAGCCATAATTTTGATAGAAACAAGTTTCAAAGATTTTACAAGTGTGCGAAATACAAAAGCTACTGTAAGATGCATTTGAAAACTTTGTTTTTATACATTATAAGTTTAATTATTATTCATGACAGACTAGTTTATCTTTCACATTATTGCTGATGGTCTCTCCATGGCCAAATTGGTCATGTGCCATTCATGCCAGGTGGATTTCCAAAGATACATAATGCAAGTTGAAATCTCATTAGAGCTACTTCTTTATTTTCAATCCATTCAGCTTACTTACTGGTCATAGAATGTGAAAGGACCTGAGCATGGCAATAAAAAGCAATAATAAAACGAAAGATAAAATTGTCTGAAATTAATAATAGTAAAAATGCTTCATCTGAGAAATTCACTCAAAACTATTAAATCGTAAGTTCAAATTTACAATTGATTAAGAGAATAAGTAAATATTTAGATGAATAATGGATTTTACAAAGTCATTGAAAATTTAAGTCACCTTTGATGATTCACTGATTTTTTGGAATCCATAGAATATTATTTTCATCACATACAGAAAACAACCAGAATGAGGGACCAACTTATTTTACCTTCTCCCAACACGTAAAAAAGAACAGCCTTAAAAAAATGGCCATAAGTGTGTTTGATACCAGGCCATTTGAAAGTAGGAGGGTGATCGATTGGAATCAAACATGCACACATATATTAGTAAGTCTCTTTCAAATATAAGTTTGTGGCTTTTCATTATTTATAAGTAGTTCCTCAATTATTTGGAATCTATCTTGATATTTTCTAGTGATTTACCTTTACCTATCCTCTAACGTAGTGCAGGATTGTTGGGGCACCACAGATCATTTGATCATGGATGTGTCAAGGGCGAGATACCCTGACGAAGCCTATCCCTCTTCAGGCCAGTTTGGAATCAGAGTTGTCTGTATTCTAGACTGGTTGCCAACCATGGCTACAGAGCCCAGTCTGTCCTACTATTTACAAAGTGCAAAGTGAACAGAAACTGTCTCAACCGGAGTTTGAACTCTGCTGTGATT
Organism: Architeuthis dux; assembly: GCA_006491835.1. Lineage (NCBI taxonomy): Eukaryota > Metazoa > Mollusca > Cephalopoda > Oegopsida > Architeuthidae > Architeuthis > Architeuthis dux. The sequence continues at coordinate 856,211 of VCCN01001426.1, read as the reverse complement.
CCATTCTCTGGTCAGCCACTCCATACCTCCAGTGATTACAGTCAAATAAATCTGCCTGCTGATAATTAGACTAAAAGGATATATTAGCAGGGAAGAGTTTAAAAATAATCTCTATAAATAAATAACAAACACAATAGTAAAGTAGTCACACTGTAATGAGTACAATGTGAGGGGGACATTTCTAGTGACTGCGAGCATAAGAGAAGGAATGGTTGGCATTAGATTTGATGGATACCTTGAACAATCAACAGAGTAGCAATGATGTCTTATATAGGGTGTCCCAAAAGTAATGCCCAATTTGTCCCAAAAGTAATTTAAAGCTGATCTTTGTATATCTTGGCAGTATATTTAAACATTACATTTGATGATAATTTGGAAGGTCGCTGGCTCGGACGATGTAGTGCTATCGAATGCCTAGTGTTCCAGTTCCATAATCATGGTGGCTGGTTTTGTACCATACACTATACAAGAATTGAAAACCAGAATAGAAGAATAAAGTTGCCACCATAGACGTGGAACTTTGCCAGAATGTGTGCAGATTTGAATAAATGCATCGAAATGGATGGCAGTCACATTGAACCTTACATGTAACGCACTGCGTATGTGTACATTTATTGGATCTGTAGTTTGTTTATTGCATCAATAAAATTGTTTTAGGACAAAACGGGTGTTGCTTTTGAGAGACCCTATATTTGCATAAATAAAAACTTGTTGAAATTTCTGAAATTTCTGCACTGTATTATTGATGTGCCATTAGTAAAAAAAAAGAAATAGCACAAAGTACTGAATGACTATCCTTTTATCTCCGCTTCTACATACATATGTAAATTTTAAAAGATACTAACTCGTTATAGGACAGCTAGAGCAAAACAGGGATGAAAGTTGACGGCAATAAACATAACATTTCTGCGTTTAAATTGCAACATCTGGTGTTATTTGATTTTTTTAAAAGTTGCAGCATTGCAGGACAAAAAAGACATGGGAAGCATGAATAGCAAGCAACAGGACACGGAAAATAGATGCCTACCCTAAAAAGTCATTCTTGTGAAACCAAGAAAACCAGACTGTGTAAAGACCAGTAATGGTTAAGTTAACAGAAATTAGTTACGGAGGGGGGGTGGGGAAGCAGGAAAATTATTATTTAAAGCAGTTGATCCATTGCAGATGAGTTCAGCTATCTGGTGGAAAAATGACATAACACCACAATGAAAAACACGCTGTTAGAGTTTCAAACATTAACTAGCTGAACCCGTGGAAATTCTGCGGGTGTTGACCAACTAAGATTATCCATTATCTCATGCCTCGGTTCTTCTCTCACCCTTTGCCTGTACCTTCTCATTCTTTCCCTTTGAATCTTCGTTTCATTGCCCATCCATGTTTTTCGCTAAATGTTATAAAAGACTGGGATTAGTTTCATATGCAAAAATCTTACTAACCACTCAGTAAATTGCCCTCTCACTTCCTACCCTCTTATTAAACTACTTAACCTTTCCCTTATGTTATTACTGAAAGCCTAACATTTTATCGCAGATAGAACCAAGCAGAATAATATTATTTGTGTATCCAGACACCTGGGCGGAAATGTGGGTGAACCCGGACACCTCAGGAAATAGGTGTATTGTCTAAATATTGTCAGTGTTCAAAACAGGAAATGGGAACCGGTGATTGACACTGTGTGACACTACGTAGGCATTGGGGAGACCTATAAAGCAGCGGACAGAAATCCCAACACTCAAAGAAGACAGACAGACATCAGCGGAGCCGAAAGGCACGACACAGCTGTCCCTGTTGGGGACAGACTAGCGTTTCTCCTTATCTCTCTTCCACTCTACACTCTCCGGCCGACAAAGATGTATGTTGTGAAATAAAAATATGTCCAGATATTTTTACAAGCAAGTCTTCGAGTTTCCTTTATGATGAAGTCCAGGAAACACCAGTATACAACATTATGAGTTTCAGCAGAACTATCTTTAAAATATATTATTTCTTCAGAACATTTAATCTTCAGCATTATCATTGTTTTGTTTTTAGATGGCAGGAGATAAAAAGATTTTAAAAACCTATCAGTGTTTGTAGCTTCTCTCTAAACATCCCAAACCTTTCAGATAAGAGTCCATCTAATTTCATAAGAAACATTTATTACCACAAGCTACATTCATGGCTTGTAAATAATGCTATATCTAAATATGTTGGTGAGCAAAACCAGATTTCCACTTCATTCTGCACATTAAGAGTTAAGCAAAAACAGATCTTCCAAACAAGTTCTCAAATAAATACAAACCTACAGTCTATTCCAGTGGTTCCCAACCTTTTCGAGTCATTCTCCACTTTTGTCAATAAGATTACTAGTATCACCCCCTTTCCTCTTCCATTTATTAAGTTGCAACAAAGAATAATTTCAAATAATAACTTTATTTTATCTATAATTAGACAACTTCATACTAAGAATTAGTTTGATTTTATAATTGTACAGCAGCAACAGTTTGTGTTACTCAAAGAAAGAAACCAAAAAGATAATTAGAACACATCATTTGAAATTCCAATTCATTACAAAAGAAAAGAAAAAAATATTCTGCTATTGTAACTGATATACACATCAATGTGATCGCTGTTCTTGTTTTTTTTGCAACTAGTTCTTCGATTTGTGGGTCTATTAGTGAGCAAGTAGGAAAAAAAGAAACAAGCAATAAAAGAAACTATAAAATAAAAGAAGAAAAAAGGCACAGATGTTGAAGAGAGACAAAGAAATAAAAATGTCCTCTCAAAATTTTGCTGCCACCTAATCTTCTCCCCAACCACTGTTCTCCGGATCAGGAAAAACAGAGCCCTACCCGTCGGCTTTGTGAATCCCTCCCTATAATCATCTGTAATTGGCAAAGCCAAATGGCAACTCTGTTTGTACAACAAGTGGAGAATCACAACAAAGCAGCAATTGCAAATGTGAACATTTATTTGCTATTAAAGAGAAGAGACGTGTAAACAGTCGCACAAAACAATCACTAACTCATTGGTCAACACCCTCCAGTTAACTAACCACTCACAAAATAATGACGTCATCATAAAACACAATTCATGTTTAGAAACTACCATTGTCTAAGACGCAGTGACCACTTTCAGAACTTCAGTCAGATGTCAGATATCAGATATCAGAACAAATTACTGCATTTTGTTAGAGAATTCTTTTTACCTCTGCCAACAAAGTAGAACAGAGGTTATGTATTCACCCCTATTTGTTTGTCCACACGATATCTGCAAAATGAATTCCAATGACATTTTGTGGAAGGGTGGGCCATGAACCAAAGAACAATTGATTAAAATAAGGGATCAATTTAGCATAATCTTACATTGCAAACTGAACCATCCACTAAAACGGGGGGGGGGGTTAACAAAAAAACAGACATAAGGAGTAAATGTTGAAATTTTAAACTCCAGTTCCATAAGTGTGGCCTGTACACATGGTACATACTAATTGGTGTTTAGAGTTAATGTCCTTGAAGGCTTCAAGGTAGATGGCGCTGACATAAAGTATTATCCCCCTTGGCGTGGAGCACCATATTGGAGCTATATAAGCCAAGGAATCAGAGGAAAGACTCTGTTTGATCAGTGAAGAAATCCTACAGACAAGAGAAGGATTATTAGTACCCACATAGATAGCCAGCCAGACCAGCAGAAAAACTGAAGAAACCTATGTTGACAGTTTCTAAAAACTTGAATTTTGCCAAAATGGTCAGCAACAAAGCTGGATTAAAATAATACAAACGAACACTTTAAAATTTACTTCAATTTTAAATTTTTTTTAAAAAAGAAAGAAAAAAAAAGGTGAGTGGTGTAATGTTTATATGTATGTTATGTTAAATCAATAAACATGCCGAAGCAAGCTCCCAGCAGCCCCCATGCTGTTTCCGGTCCCAGAAAGCACCGAACTGGAAGTAGGAACGGGGAAGGCTCAGTTCTACACAGGCATAGCACTGATCAACATGTGTCTTTCGTTCCATCTTCTTCTCTTAACACGCTTAAACACAGTTACAAATCAAACGCATTCTAATCTCACACCGCTACAACAGAAAGAACAACCAAGCAAACAAAGGCACTAAGCACAACAAGAACGTTACAATCACCACTTCCATGTTATTCTAACATAGCAAGAATTTTTTCCAAAAATTATCAAAATTTGCGTAAAAAATTAATAATAACCTTAAACTTAAATCATCGTCGACTCACCCAAAACATTCTATTACTGATTGACTGGTGTTATTTCACTTGAGGTTTTAGAGCTGTAGGTATTTTCAGCTAGTATCTGATAAAAGTACTTTTTATATAACCATGAACTGCAGTTCACATTATTCATTAACAAGAAAAGGAACAGACTGTTCAAAATCTGCAACGCTGTTCATACAACATTTGGCAACATTTGTTTCTGTAATAAAACCAGGTTTCCATTTGATTTTTCAAGTTAATCCCTGTTAAAACGTCCAAAACAAAAATAAATAATCATTGCACTAAGAATTAAACAAAAAATATCATCCAAAATGAAAAAGATATAAGTATATGTATATGAAGCGAATATATTAGTTATAAACACTGTATAGTCTGCTTTCTTTCTTGTACTTTCTATTTTTTTATCTCAAGAATTAAACCTTTTCAAAAAAGAAGGAATATGCTGTAGTGTGACGTAAAAAAGAAAAAGAATATTCCTCTTTCTTCGCCCACTCTCTCTATCTTTCCTTTCTTAAGATCAGGAACGCTATGAATCGATTCAAATTTGGTCTGAACGAAAAATCTTTGGCCATTCAGAGAACTGTCTGACTTTCGGCACACTTAAAAAAACAAGAGGGAAATTTGGTTCATAAAACAGAGCATTAAAAAAAAAAGGGAAAATTTAGCGAAAAGCAGACAATGTCCCCATAGATTAACCTAAAATTATTTAGTTGTGTGATTACAAACATTTTATGCTAGAGAGGCAGAACCCGAGTTGGACATCAAAGAAAAGATAAAAGAGGAAAAAGAAGAGAAGGAGAGCTTTGTCTATTACAGATATTACTGAGCTGTCAACTACAACGAAAGGTGGCCCGACCGACCGAATGAAGGGGGAACCTCAAAAACAACCCAGACAATGAAGAAGTTAATTATTGTAACTTTCCCCCAATTATTTGCAAGAAGTGGTGGGGTAATGAAATTGTGTTTATCTATACAGGTCTGGTTAGTCATTCAATAGAAACTGTCATATGACCAATGTCTTTTGGCAGCATGCCATGCTGGGGGTGATCAATGAATAAGTTACTTCTGAATTTTCACAAAAACAACAAGCAGACACAAACTAAGAGATAAATTTAGTATAAACCTACATTGTAAATTGAACCCCCCCCCCCACTAAAAAACCTATTGGGGAGGGGGGGTTAAAAAAAACGTTTTTTCTAGACATAATAGGGAGTAAATGTTGAAATTTTTTTAAACTAGTTCCATTGGTGCGGCCTGTATGCGTAAATACATAAATAGCCAGCCAGCCAGACTAGCTCAAAAACTGAAGAAACCTATTTTAATAGTTATGGTTGATGGTTTCTAATAATACTAAAAGTCTGATTGTGTTTATCTATTTGAGACCTCTAAGTAGTCAAAATGGTTCACTGTAGCCAGACGTATTGAATTAAGGTACCATTAAAAAGTACAATCTTAAAGAATTCAAAAAAGAAAATCCAGGTGATTTGCAACTGAATTATACCAGAGTGGGGTCTGCATTGCGCTCACCCCTATCTATATTATAATGACCGATTTGTCAAAGGAGATAACTATTAATGCTAATTATAGAGTGGTCTCCCTTATTTATTTATTGATTTGCAATGCTTAAAAAAAATCCATATTCTTTCTGGTCACATCAGATTGCACTAATTTACTCTCAAAGTGTGATCCAACGGATCACAGGTTTGTTTAATTATAGATAAACATCAATCATTACCCAACAAAGCAGTTTTAAATTAAACACTTTCTTTTTCTATGTATACTCCAGAAGTTAAGATTACCTACTCATGCAATATTATTGAAAACTTCTGAGATACCCTGTACTTATCAAATAAAAATTACTCTATATTCAATCAAAAATTATTTTTTAAATATTGAATGAATTAGAGAGTTATTCTTTCTAGTAAGATAACTGAAGCGTCACATGAAAGTATTAAAGATAGCAGATGTACTCACTACTCAGTTGACAGTGAGCTTTTCTTTGTTCCTCAATGGTACATGAAATAAAACAAAACCTTAAATTCAAATGTGTCTAATGCCTTTAATGCATTGTTGCAGATGAGGGAGACAGGATTTTAAAGAGAAACAGAGCAATAATAGTTGAATTTTCTCTCCTCATTGGGTTATGCAGTGGCTGGATGGCAAGAGACCAGGAAACTACCATAAGAAGGCAACCCAGATAAAACCACTTGCAGACCTCAAAGGGAGAATATTGCAATAAAACGGGGTTCAGAAGCAGTACAATAATTGTCTTAAATTGACAAAGGGATTACTATTTATCCATAAACAGTTGAATAATTCCAAAGTTTAAAAAATGATTAATGCATCCACAAATTAGCTTTTCTAATAATAAGTTTCAGATTTAGTCAACATCCACATATTGATGTTTGTTCGTACCTATATTGTATGGGAAATAGAATCTTCTTTTTTTTTTTTTTTTTTAAATGAGGCTCTTGATTTATGTTACTCTTATATTAGAAACCGTCAACCAAAACTGTCAACATAGGTTTCTTCAGTTTTCAAGTGAGGCTGGCTAGCTGTCACGTGTACAAGGTCACACCAATGGAGTTAGTGGACTGAAAATTTAAACATTTACTCATTATATCTAGAAAAAACATTTTTTTTAAATTCCCCAGTGGCGGGTTCAATTTAAAATGTAAATTTATGCTAAATTGGTCCCTTAGTTTGTGTCCTGCAGCATTCACGCATGTTTTTGTTTTTTTAAATTCAAACTGTTGATGATCACCACCCCCAAAAAAACATCTACATTCTGTTAAACTCAGTCACAAGTTACCAGTCTGCCCACTGATCCATTAATAGTTCTAGAGAGATAGAAACCTATCTAGGTTATTAAATAAAGACTAAAGACTAAAGCCAAATGTTGTACATGGTTAGAAGACTCTAGACATGATCAATATGTAGCCATGGACAACTTTACATTGATTTTTTTTCCAGTTAGAAAAGTTGAGCCAAGTATAGAACAAAAGGCAATTTCAAATTTTTTTTATAAAACAAATTGGTATAAATAGAGGTATGCATGCATGTAAAAATTTCTCAGGGAGCTGAATGTCACAATTCAAAGTCACCCTCTGACATTCGATGGGGGGTGGGCATCACCTGGTTGATACCCCTGGCTGATCTGTTGACACTACTTTTCTGAGTTGCACTGCAAAATGTCCCCCACTCACTCTGTGTGTGTGGGGGGGGGGGGCACCAGAACTGATGACCCAGTCCTCCCCAGATGGAGCTGAAGCACACACCCTCCCAGCACAAAGTCGGTCCCCAGAGACTCTGAACACTTGGAGACTGTCACTGTCAGACCATTACACATCATAAACTGACCCATAATATTTTATCCCCCATAAGCTTCTGGATGACCAGGCCAACTGGCGCTACCAAAAAGAAGAAGCAAATATGCATTGATTCCTAATCTGCAAAGTTGCCCGACTGAATTTCAACAGGTCCTACCAATCTTTTAAGTGAATAGTTAAGAGAAATTCTACCACAGGATTAATGAAGAAAAAACAGCCATTTGCAAGGTTACAAAATCTTTAGCTAAGCTATTAGTTGCTATTGAACAAAATAATCTCAATATTATAGTAAACATGAATAAATTAATCAAGTTCTGTTTTATGATCTCCCAGATAAAAGTTACCTGTAATCAAAATATTATTCAATTTTTAGGTGGTTAAATATTTAAAAAATTACAAGTTTCCCTTGAATTTATTTTAGTCATGAGAATAAATATTACTGTATATGTCGGCGCATAAGTCAAATTTTTAAGAATCAAGTATTTTCCCTAATTGTATTAGTCTGTTTAGACCAGTGGTTCCCCACATGGGGGCCATTTGATTATAAAGGGGGGCAAATATCTCTGAATTTGTTAATATCAATGGGCAGGAAATATTACCATCACAAAATAAGTAGTGTATTTAATAATTTCAATGACAATTTGTCTTGGTTGTCTTACGAAATAAAGCAAAAAAAAAATCAAAGAAACTTACCAAATGTTTCTACAGCATACATCGCACAAATTTGCACCAATTAGAGGAGATAGATGCTATTGGTGGGTATAATTTAAACTCACTCCCAACCATACGAGTCTGGAACACGTTCTAAACGTGCCGCTATTAGCAGTAGGTTTTTTTGTTGGCGGCGTGAGAGTTTTAAACCATAGCATCTTCCCCTTCTAAATGATGCAACTCTTGTTGTTTTGTATGCTGTAGAAACAATCCGGCAAGATTCTTTGAACTTCTTTACGTATTGTCAGTGGTTTTTATGCTATGTATTGTTATTTTATTTCTGTAAGTGTTCGTAAAAACTACAAATGCATAATCATATACAATTGTAACGGCCTTAACTAATGATTATATTGATTTTCTTTTATAGATCAGTTAAAGCGGGGGGGGGGGTAAATAAGCTAATAATTAGCGAATCAGGTCGTGTTTGATATCGATACATCAGGGAGAATCTGGGGATTAAGATCAGTTAGTTAGATTTTTGAAAGGTTAATTAGTTAAGTAGATACGTTTGTTTAGGTAATTAGTCCATTGTTGTCCCTCAAAAAATTAAGATGATAGTCAGTGACTCCCCACCGACTCAGCATGGTGACCAAA
>VCCN01001426.1:828542-845557 GCA_006491835.1 Architeuthis dux | reverse complement strand
TAAATGACTTGTTACAGAAAAAAAGAAATCGACTGGATATCAAAAAATGAGGAGACTTGAGACTGAAACCGACTAAATTGGTGCCTAGAATAAAAATTATTTGCAGTAATCATCAAGGTCAAGGATCGCACTAACTTGAGTTTTCTTATCTTGAGGTGAGCTTGATTTTTATTTATGATTTATAATAATTAAAAAAGTTAAATTAAAAAAAAACTTTTATGTAAGTTCTTTTATATGTAGTATTTCACTTCTATAGTATATTTTGTTCCAAACTTTATTTGTTTCTATGTCAAAGGGGGCATCAACATTTTTGAGGTGCTGAGGTGGGGCATGGCCCCCAAAAGGTTGTGAACCACTGGTTTAGATGATATGAACTTGACACTCTGATAGACACAATACTGCATAATGTTGGAGAGTCGACTTATCCAGCAAATATTTGACTAAACTTGAATTTACACCTTAGTTTTGGGGTCGACTTATACTCCACATATACAGTAATGTTCGACTTTCTTGAAATCAAGACATAATCAAAAATGTTCAATATTTCAATTATCTTCTGAAAAAACTTTGTCTTATTCATAAAGGGCATGTCAGAGTCAAACATTTTCAAAAGGGTTCATTCTGGTTTCAACCTCCTCAAAACCTTAGTCCTTACCAATAAATCTTGTTAAAAAAATAAAGCAATGAAAATGAAGCTACAAATTCTTCGGTTGTAACATCAAGGAATGTCGTCGGTTTTTGGAACACTTGTTTTGTTACTGAATGCCAAACAATGCATTTGAAGTTACATTTTTGTTTGCAATCTGTGGGGCTCCACTAATGTGGTCTTATACCAGACTGTTAAGTTCTATTGTTAACAATCATTATCAATTTTTGACTAGTATTTCTTTCATCTTATTTTCAGTTGCTTTACATCACAACAACTTAGACCATCAGTCTATGGCAGCGAGTAAACAGCACAGATTAGAAATAAAGAAGAAGCTCTCGGGAAGACTCAAACTCGGATCCCTTTTGCTTTGCCAAGAGCTTATTCTTTATTTCCGATATGTGCTGTTTATTCACTGCCATAGACTGACGGTCTGAGTGAAGTTGTGATTGAAAGCAACTAAAATTAAGATGAAAGAAATACTAGTCAAAAATACCTATTTTGACAGTTGCTAACATAGAGAAAGAGAGAAGACTTAAAAGTTGATTCCTCTTTAATTACGATTAAGGCATTAACTAGAAAAGAGGCTTTCAATTAAACAAATAGGCATCAATAAAGGCAAAGTTCAAATGCCGCCAAGATTATTTGGCTCAGCATCTACTTACAAGATTAATAGATTTGTTGTGGCTCACCTACTTTTGATACATTTTGCAATGGGCCTGATTATAGAAATTAGATCAGGCTCAATGGTGAGAACACTGGGCTAAAGCAATACCAACAGAGTTTATTCTTAAGCTCAAGAGATTTTTTTTAATTAGAGAACTTTCCTAAAAGCTTACTTATTTCTTCAAACTTTTTTGTTTGCAAGATATCCCTGATATCTTATGAATAAAATACAATGCTTACTTTTCTAATATTCCCTCCCATGCAGCAAAACGAGACCTTTATTCAGAGCTAATATCCTCAGTTCCAGAACAAACAAATGGCGGAATATGATAGTCTGATTATATATGATAAATTATATGTAAAAAGTATTGAAGTTTCTGTGAAAAAAAGAAATTGGCTTTTCAGGTACCATTATCCGTGGAATTTCCCCAGTGTAAAAGACTTTGGTAACTGCAATAATTATAATTATAATTCTTCAGAGATTATTGTCTTATGAGTAAAAAGTGGACTTGTGGCCCTTTTAGTAGTAGCTCTGGCCCTTTTTGAGTTGATTCCACACACCATGATCAGATTTTACTGCCTGCATTCTGATGAAGTTGAAAAGATGTGACATGATGTTTTAGAAAATGTCCCTGAAAAAGTTCATTTAAACCAAGCTACATGCAGCGTTTGAAAACAGTGAAAGAAGTTTATCCTTATGAAAATGTGTTACAGTATTCTTTTGAACAAGTTCATTTAAACCAAGCTACATGCAGTGTTTGAAAACAGTGAAAGAAGTTTATCCTTATGAAAATGTGTTACAGTATTCTTTTGAACAACTTGATGTACACAGAGAGTATTTTAATGCATGTTTGACTAAAAAAAATGACAAGACAAGAAATGTTTTTTTTAAATTTTCAAGTTAATTTTTCTTTCAAAGAGTTTTTCGGACGATTGAACTCGTTTCAGCCGATCTATTCTACAGCCTTCTTCAGGTGTAATATCTGAATGTGATGGTGGTAAACAGAGTTCAACCCGATATGGCTTCCGCTCTTCAACAGGGACAAGGTATGGAAATCCAGGCCTAACAAAGAAAGGAAAAGAAAACACCTGAAACCTACATTATATGCATTGCTACGTTTGGAGAGAAAAAGTTTCATTCCTAAATGAATAGATACAAAAAAACTGATATTGATAAAAAAAATAACACCTGGGTTGATTTTTTTAAAAATGTTATTGTGCGGGCCCAAAACAATTTAATGGTGTGGTATGCTTCAAAACGGTTTCTGTCTATGTTCAAGCACAAGCGAACTTTACAAAGCTTGCAGACCACATTGGTGCGGATTATGTTATCTTTGTGGCTACAATATTTGCATGTGGCTGACGGGTCCTCAGGTGATCATATATAGTCACTTGCCCCATAAAGGGTTAATGTACACAATCGACTGAATATTCTTAATGATTTTATGAAATGCAGACGACAATTAAATCTAAACCTTCTTGTTTTGTTGCAACTTCTATTGCACTTATCAAAGCACAGTGCGGAATAGTTATCCACAAAAGCTCACTTGCTTTAGAACATGGGTCGGCCATTGTGTGTAACTAAACTCAGTGACATAACATTTGTGAAGCAAATTATTATTTGGTTAATACTGGAAGACAGCATTCCATAAAAGAAATGAATACGAGTACAATAATCATCACATTTGGATAGTACACCTGAAGAAGGCCGAAGAATGGATCAGTATCTTAATTTTTCTTGTTTACATACAAGAGACCTGGGTCTTGAACTAATGTATGTAAATATTGTCCAGAGTGTTGTCGAGGGATTTCGGCCATACTTCTGACCATTATCAAGACTGGGGAAAGAGTGTGGATGTTGAACGTTTTTTGAATTTGGATACCGTTAAACCCAGCGTTTGTCATTGGTGCATTGTGGTGACATTGCATATGGGGTGATAAGCAAAAGAAATTCCTCACTGGGCTGAATGTATGTCAGTTGTTGAATACGTTTAAAATCTCAGTTCCTAAACTGAAGATCTTGTTTAGTTTTGGGTTTCTTGTGATTTTATAATAAGTGCTTCAAGGATTTGTAGGCTTATTTTACAATTAATGTTGTATAGTATACAAGTATTGTTTACAAATATCTGTTGTATGTTTGTGGAAGTATCAGTGCCAGTTTCTCTTGGCTTAAAGTTATTCAATGTTCCTGGAAATGGATGAATATAAATCTTTCATCTTCATAGGTATGAGATGCCAGGGTTTGTAGCTGAACTCCCACAACTCTTCAAGATTGGATAGATTCTTCTGACATACCTTTCTCTTTAATTCTGTCCACATTTGCTTGATAATGTTCCATCCAGACCCTAAGCTGACCAATCTTCCAATAGTGACACCTGCTTCAGCCAGACTAATGTGATCTGTGGCATGCAGCTTCTTCATCAGACCAGAAAATCTCATCTAAATCTGATCTCAGATGATCCTTCAGCAATCAATGTATTTGACACTAATTAAGCTATCTATTATTATCAACTTTCTTAAACTGTTAATTTTCATCTAAATTTCATTGTTTTTCTAACTTATTGTGCAGTTTTGTTTAACTGATGAGTTCTCTGATCAGAATGCAATTCAATCCCAGTTTACTGAACACAATCTTATTCCAAGATTTCATATCACAGTTCATACTGCTTTTGCCAACTACATCTTGCATTCAAATCTATTAATCACAGCTATCCACAACAACTGGTTTAAACACTGTTGCTGGGTTTAGGTTATTCATGTGTTCTGATATTTATATCTATCTATCTATCTATCTATCTATCTATCCGGAACTTTCCCAGATCTTACCATTCTTAGTAGAAACTTGAAATTGAACACACACACACCTCAATGAGTAGGGAAAATGTTTTTAATTTTTTTTTAAAATTCCCCTCCAAAATAGGTTTTTAGTGGGGGGTTCAATATGCAATGTAAGTTTATGCTAAATTGATCACTAGTTTGTACCTACTTGTTTTTTTTGAAAATTCAGACCTTTTTTTTAGTGATTACAGCCCAACAAAAGGCGAGAGAAGTAACTTATTCATTGATCACCCCTTTTCCTAACTTTTTAATTTTAATTAGTGTTGGTATATAAGCGACTAGAAGGCCTCCTCTGTCTCGATAGACAATGGAACGACATTGAAGTGACCCCTCCAGGGTGCAAGACTGGGTGAAGTGTATGGAGATCCTGGGATGGCCAGTCGACAGAATCCCCCTATCAGCCTTGCTGATGTAGTCCAAAGGAAAGCAGATAAGTCTGGCATTGGCTTGGCTGCAGGAGCTGTCAGAAGGAAGATAAAGTTGGCATCCAACCGCCTTAAGGGGTTTCCTGGTTGCCTTCCAATGGATATCGCGACCAGTCAGCCCTGCTGTTTTACCCATAGCTAGGGGGAGAAGAGATGGATTCATGCCTTTCCCAAGAACATTAGTGCAAAGAGAATTCAAACAGTCTCGACCAGAGTTTGAATTCAATGATTCCTTTGTCGGTGCCATTATGCCACTCACATCTCCATTTATTTATAAGCAACTATACTCCCTTTTATTCTGTGTTCCTAATAAATAGGATCTAGCAGGATCTAAGGAAACCAGATTAGATTAGCTGCCTTTGCCAACCCCTTTGCAGTTTTCTTTGGAGTTGTCGTTGTTCCAATCAGTGCCTGTAATGTCCTTTATTAAGTGGGTGTGACTACATCTTCCATTGCTTTGAAACAAAAAGATTTCTTAGATACTGCAACCTGAAACCGAGTTCCATGGCAATTTTTCAGACTCATCTCTGCCATCAGTACAATCTTCATCCTGGTCTCTTTGGAGATTTTCTGCATGATTTCAGGCAATGAACGAATGCAGTAAATGTGAAATCAGTTTCCTACATCTTGGAAGTCAAAAACCTTTGCTGCCAGAATGAAATTTGCATTAGTGATAAAACCGTTCATCTGGAAACCAAAAGAGTGAGAGGTGGCTGGAAACTTTTACATAGCAATTTTGGACAGATGTTACATGTTTCTTCCTCTATCAGAATGCAAAATCTGATGTGACTCACAAAACGGCTACTCTACTTGAGGGTAAAAAAGTTTTTTCTAGACATAATAATGAGTAAATGTTTAAATTTTCAGCCCTCTAGCTTCGTTGGTTTGGCCTATATGCTCAATGCATACATACATAGCCAGGCAGAATCACTTAAATTTATTTCTGTATTCATTATTACCACTATTAATAGTTTATGAAATCATAATCATCAGCCATTTCAGGTCCAGTGCTGGACAAAGGCCTTTCCCAATTCCTCCCATAACAATTGTACAGTCATGTTGGTTTGAGGGAAGGTAATGGCTAATTGAACTCACCCGATGCCACCATTTCTGGTGAGCTGGTTTTGAATTCAGAGCTGTCCTTCTCCTAGACTGGTTACCTCCCAAGACTAGAGAGCCCAGTAGTCTGCATGCACCCATAGTTTACAAAATAATTCTCCTAAAATCAATTGTTGAATTCGTCTATAACCCAAGTTATTCAGTTGTTTTTTTTCTAACATACAAAAATGTATAGATTTAATTTTAATGATGCATAAAACATACCATAAAAAGATTGTTATTTTTTAATAATAGGAAAGAAGTGGAGGTAACAAAATTGGTTACTTTCTTCTTACCCCACATGATACATGACTGGATGGGGTGGAGGAGAAGGGCCTTATTACGGGTCGGACTTGAAATTTTGGAAAAGGGTATGCCAAAATAATCGGGGGTGTGAGAAGCCAAGCAGAAAGACACATCATCGTAGACAACCCTAGTTATTAAGCAATTAACTATTACTACGTTTTCGAGCTAACATTACCTTAATAAAAACGCGTCGATTTTTCTTTGATGTTTGAAGAATAACAATATGTAATAATCGTCAAATTAGTCCAGATCCTGATGTCGCCACATTTACAGATTTTCAAGGCCTTGTTTCATTTCATTGTAATTTTTATTTTAATTCATTACGTAAGAAAAGGGATGAACACACACTTTTTGAAATAGCAGTTAACACCCTATTTAAAAATGTAATTGAAATTTCTTGTTTTTGCTAGGAAGAAAATAGCCCAACCTTGTCTTGACTTGAATAAAAAAGAAAAAGGTTCATTATCCATAATGTAAAATTGGACTGTTATAAAGTCAATGTTTACTTTAATCGGATAGACATGCATTGAACAAGTTAACAAACGCCTATCTTTTACTTTAAAAGATATCTACTATTTTCTAATATTGATGATTTGATTAAATTATAATCAATCAGAAATATTGCTAAAACATATTTTACTCTCTGAACACAATGTTTCTTTTGCTATAACAGGAGAATTCATTTCTCGGTCTGTGTGTGAGAAACGACTACAGATTTACACCATGTTTCTCAGGAAATGCTCATTTTCTTCGGATCTTAAATCAAACTTGAGAAAGATTCCAATTAATATCTACCATTTGAGCAAAACAGAGGATGTATCACTGCACTAGCAGTCAAATCTTCCCTCTTTTACTCTTCTTTTTTAACCATGACACTTTAAAGGTACAGGAATACCTTAATTAGTGCGGGTTTTGATGTAGTACGGTTTACGCGTATCGATTTTTTTTCAGGTATTGCTGTACAAATTAATGAAACGAAGTTTAAGCCGAATAAAAAAAAAATTATAATAAGACCTTGAACAGTACGGAAAATTCTGGAACGAATTAACCACACTAATCAAGGTATACCTGTATTTACAATTTCTACATACTCCATTTTACCAAAGCATTTCTGAGTATCTTTCCTGTTCAGTGGGAGTCGTCGTCCTCCTCCTCCTTCTGGCCATATTACTGACTGACAGTATTGACACCAATTGGAAATTACGCATTAAAATTAATTGAGGAAAAATGACTTTGGATTTCCGATTTCACAGTTTAGAGAAAGTATGAAAAGAGAATCTTTTTGAAAGACTTGTTTAGTTTTCCAATGTATACAAAAGGTATAATCCTTAAAATGTATCATCTATTATACCACCCCGCCCCCCATTTTTTAGTTACTATGCCAAGAAGTGTCAAACTAAACCTGAAACCACTTCTTCTAGGCAACTAACCAGTTACAATTTTATTTTTACAACTCACAAATCCAGGTAAAAGCTATATATATATATATTTCTGAAAATAATCATATCTGATGATTAATAATAGTACCTGTACCGTTATTTATTTAATAAACAAGCCTGAAAGTCAGACCATAGATGCGCTATTTAAAGAAGAGTCCAGTTAAATGTTTTTAAAAAATACCGCGATATGAGATATGTTAAAAACTGTCTCAGCTTCTTAAAAAAAAACGAACGCAACCTTACGTCACAGTTTGATTTCGAGAATTGATTTTTTTTTAAAAGAACAAGCAAATATTCTTTTATTACGTCATTAAAAAAGTTACGTTCGATACTTGTCAGTGGTGACTATCGCTGCTAGAGAAGCGTAGTGCATCTAACAAAAAAAACAAAAAACAAAAACGCCTTCTTAATGGGATATCTTTTTTATTTTTCTTAATTTAGTACTAGTTACTTGAAGAGACCGATTTGTCTGTCTTCGGTATGGTTTATTATAAGAGTGTCACCCGATCAAAAAACGCATTCCTTGGATTGTGCACGAGGGCTAAGATATTCTATTGCATATTTATTCCCACTTTTAATTGTGAACATCTCCGTGCATATTTATTTGACAACCCCGGTTCAAAGGGTAAGCCTTTTTTTTAAAAAAGGCATACTTATAATTAAGAGACAACCAAATCTGTAAGAAGTCAGCATTAATAATGGTCAGGTGGAATTTCCGATAAGTCGAAAGACTAAGAAGAGTAGAAGTCAGAAGAGAGAAACGGAATGCTACAATAATTCTTCAGACTGCCACGACTGCAGCCACTGCAATGCTTAAAAGTACTAGTACACTGCTCAACTGATAGTAAAGTAAAGATGTACATTTGATTTTTAGTTTAGTTTTTGAGACAGCTGATCGTGGTTCTCGAGCAAGTCTCATGTTGTTTATGCAGTTAAAGGGGGGCGAGGAGTGTTTGAATGAAATCGGCGTCAACATCTAAGTTGACTTTTTAGAATCATCCAGATGCCGATGAAGTGGGTTATAAGATCAACAACTGTTCTTAATTCAAATGAAAAGACATTCTCTAACTTTTTTAATTCTATTATTCCACGAGTAATTTCGATCGCGACATGCACCTGAAGCCGAAACGTTGTGTACAAATAAACAATAAAATTAGGACAATAGCCCGAAAGAAATCTATGTATAAATTCCTTTTCCTTATCTCAAAAATTCAGACAAACTAGAAAGCACTCAGGGAGTGCATACCTCTGACAGCGCCATTATCAGGGGGAAGTAATTGTGCATGGATCCGCCCCAAAATGTAATCACTTCTTCCGTAATCGTTAACCCATTGCCCACCACCCTTCCACAAAATGTCACAGAAATCCATTGAGAACGTTTGGAGATATCGTGTGGACAGACGTGACATTTTTGCGATATTATGTGGTGTGGACATAGGGGAGGTAATTGCGCATGGATCCACCCAAAAATTCAATCACTTCTTTCGTAGCCTATTGTCCCCTTCCACAAAATGTCATTGAAATACATTTAGAACTTTTGGAGATATCGTGTGGAAAAGGCATCAGCTTATACATAAAATGTACGAAAGAAAGAAAAAAATATCCCACAAAAAATTCCTGAATTCGCCCCAAAATGTAACCGGTTCTCACCAGATTGCCCACCCTTCCACAAAATGTCATAGGGTACTTTCGGAGATATCGTGTGGACAAACAGACAAACGGAAATCGCGGCGACCGAATACACCTGTTCAACTTCGTTGGCAAAGGTAATTATCCACTTAAAAACTCTCTCTCTCTCGGGACGACAGATTGAATTGTCAAAGTTTTATTGATTTATCGGTTGTTTACTGATCTTAGAGAACTAGTCTGTCCATTCCTAACATCGAATAACAAGTTATAGGTACACTGATGATGATGATGATGATGATGATATCTGAATGGGTCCAAGTTCTCGTTTGTCCCCATTAAAAGCTAACGTTGATAATTTTAAAGTACGGAAGCCTAAAGAGAAAAAAAGATTATGTTGTATTTTCGTGTTTTGTTTTTTTTCACCGACTAGAAACTCAATTCGTGACGTTAGTTTGTGGTCAGTAACAGCAATTTGGTCTTGGAGACCCAAAACCTGTATTTTTTCAGCTTTGTCTGAAGAGGCTAATGCTGACACGTACTTTAAATTTAAATTAAAATCATGGACGATAGTTTTTGGAGGGGACTAACGAAAAAGACCCCAAACATTTTGCAGGAACAATATTTTACACAGTTTTCCTTGCATTTAGGAATTTCAGACCTTTGGTACAACTTAGCGAAGGTGGTCCCGATTGGAAGACACACGTCTAGTCACGCAGATATGAGATCTGTCGAAAACTTATAAAGTGAAGTAGTAACAATTTTTTTTTTAATATGTGCTCGGGTGTGAAATGTTTACACTCACACCCGATACGTGACGTTAGCAGTATTTCAATCGGGACCACCTTCGCAATGGTGTGCCCAATATACACAGTACACACTAAAGAAAAAAAAACTTTCCCTTTTTCTTCCTTAGGTTTAAAAACTACCTTTATCTCAGCTTCAATTCCAGGTTTAGGTTAACAACGGAGCCGGTATTTTAGTAGGGGTTGAGAGTGAAAGAAAGAGCTTTAAAACTACACAACATAAAACAATAAGGGTATTCGGGGGGCATTATACAACTGTACTAGTACTAGACTACGGAAAAGGCCACAAATAAATAAATAAAATAAAAATACTGCATTACAAAAAAATTAAAATTAAATGTACAATTACGTCGTGATGCCCATCACTGCACCATAGAACACTTAAAAAAACAAACATGTGCAAGACAGATTCCAACAGTCTGTAGTCCTTAAGTATAAAAATAATGTGTGGGTTTTTGTTTTTGTTTTTACACATTGGGGGAGGGTAGGAACATTAAAAAACGACCCTAGATTGTGGACAATAAAGAGGATTTGGATTATTTTCAAATAAATGACACGGAAAGGAAATGTGATTATTTGAGGTTTGAGAAGCAACATGTGTGTGTGTGTGTGCATACCCTGCAGATAAATGTTGATAGAAGTGGCTAGTATCAGTTACTGCTAACCTAAGGCTACATTAATCATGTAATAATAAAGATAATTTATTTTACTCTTTAAGAAAAGAAAGAAACTGAAATCCCCAAGTTAAGAAGCAGGCAATACACCTCGTATTTATGGTTGTGTCAAGGCAGATGTAGCTAGTGACTGACTTAGTAACATTAATATTTATTTGTCGCAAAGAGACTGCTACAACGGGGCAATAAATATTTGTATCAAATCTTTGGGAAATACCGGAAAGGTTAAATTTAGAACTTATACTGTACGCTTCGCCACGTCGTAAATTATGTAATAAAACACAGAAGTGTAAAGAAAAAACTAAGACAATCATCACTATCATCAACTTGGTTGTTGAAGGGACAAGAAAGGCGAGAAAAATATAGATGTGGCGAAGGGAAATTTAGTTAAAATGAATATATACGCATCACACATATTCAGGATGATTGATATGTATTTTGGGCACAATGTAGAGAAGGATATCCCGATTGTAAAGTTTAACACCCTGGCTCACTCGAAATTTAATGTATTCAATAACAATATAATTTATGTATTAACTTCTGTTTCATGAATTCTCGTATTTATGTTGTTTCTTGTTTTTAACATCGAGGGTGTGATTGTGAAATTTACAATCGGGACCACCTTCCCTACATCGCACCGTTTTTTTGTTAATGTAAAAAGAGACTAAGAAGACATAAGACTAAGAGAGACCGTAGTTGGGGGGTAAAGCTTTAGAGAAAGAGAAAAATTAGGCCGAGAGACTTGACAGTTATTCAAGCAATTAATAACACAAATGGGGACTATGGTTTTTTTTAAGTAAGCGAGAAATCTCCAAGTGTCTCTTTTTCTACACATGTGTAGAAAAATGAAAGAAGGATTCAAACACAAACAGAAAGGACGTGATTATTTTAGCCTTAAGCAATAACATGTGCATTATAATGCACATAAATTAAATGCATACGTGATGCTTTTTTATATCCATGGAGAGTGGTTTGTTGGTTGTGGTGTTAAATAGCTGGATTTTAAAACGTCAAGACTGACACCTTGAAGCCGGGTAAAGTTGGAGAAAACAAATCCAATAATATTTTCTTTAGAAAATACCAGTAATGTCAAGACAGGCAGTTTAGGAGGTTTCCTTCGTTCTATGTATAAAACGAAATACCCACAAAATAGAAATGATGTAACATGCACTTTATAGCTATTTGCCGTATTTACTTGTGTATAACACTAGAAATTTATTATAAAAATATCCAGGGTCAAAATTAACTGTACTCGAGCGTAAAAAAAATAATGATATTACTGATTTTTAGCTACAAAAAGTAGGGGTCGCATTATATTCGAGATCGCATTCTGGGTAAATACGGAGGTGTCACTGTACTGTACTGTACTGTACTGTTTATTAGCAAATAGCAACTAATCCCCGTGAAAAATTCATAGATATATTTAAATTTCTAAGAGATCATCTTTTTAAAAGAAACTACTCAAGTCGTTTCATTGGAAGAGTCCATTATTTCAAATGGTGGGTAGGAGATATTTTTATCGGCAGAATTGTTATCTTTAAGTGGACGGGTCCATTGTTACGGGGGACAGAGAAACAGAAAAACCACACTGTTAATTATGTAAATAGATAATGTAGACATTGACAAAACCATGATTGTTTTGTTTTTTTAATTAACAGATTAAATTTAATGAGATTTCGCTTAATTTAGTTTAAAGCTAAACAAAAAACATTTAAACGGATGAAAATCCAATCGATTCAATAATTGTGTTGTGAAGATTATTAGGAGAGTCAAAAATTGAAAATTTATAAAAACTATAGAAATACAGGGGACAAAATAAGACCAGAGAGAAAGATAGAAGGTGTAAAATTAGAATCAACACCAGCAGAACTCAAATGGATATGCTTAGTTTTTGTTTTAATGTTTTACCATGTCTCATATTGAGAGTACGATTTAAAATTCAGAGCAGTCAATTCTGAAAGATTTGAAGCAATCTAAAATTAAAATCAAAGACTTAAGGTGTGTGTTATTGGGATGTGAGTGCAAGTAAAAAGGACAACTGTAAACAAGCAAAGGCCTTGTATTTGCACTGTGTGAAGCAGACACTATTGTCAATTTCAGACGCAACCATCACACACACACACACACACACACATACACACACACAATCTTAAGCAAAATAAACAAAACATAAAAGATGAGAAAAGGGACATCAGAATCTTTTTTAATTTGACACTTTAATTGCATTAACATTAATCACGTGACCAAACACACACCTGCCAATGTTTAATAGAGTAAAAATGTTTCCCATCCTTATCGTAAACAAAAAAGTACTGGTTCCTGTTTATCTGATCCCCCCCCCCCACACACTAGAACAGAATGTGACACAAGGTCAGTTTTAATGTGGGGTTTACCCACACGTGAATGTGTGGGCAGGAATTCCTCAAGAATTCTCTTAGTCCTCGCAAGGACATAAGAGCTTCTGATATTGATGTCTCAGGACGTATCCTGAGGCACCGGACCAGACACCCGTCTGATCCTTGTCCATAAGTATGGAATTTGGATGAATTAGTCTTTTGTTTATTATTGTTTTTATTATTATAATAAAAAGATATTATACAATAAAAAAAATATAATGCATTTTGAGAATATGAGGCCTGCTAATAAACGCAGAATAATGTTGTTTTTTATTGTTAAATAAAACCTTGGAACTTCCCAGAAAACGATTATTTATTACGTAAAAACCAGAACTTCATTTGAAATTGAGATAAAATGAAACTAACGAATCTTGTGTTCTTAAAAATAAAATTCAACAATTTATAAGAAATCAAAGACTTTTCGCCTTTGATTTCTTATAAATTGTTGAGTTTTATTACAAATTTTATTACAAAAAACAAATGTACTTTTTACCACATCACATATTGTAATGTTAAATTCAAACAAATCTTTTCATGGAAAAATTATTTTGTGATAGCAATATCCTAGGTTTGGTATAATCATAGCCGAATTTAACATTGATGGGACCCAGTGCATAACATTTCTTGGAGCTCTATGTATTTAGCTATTATTTTCAAACAAATCAAAACAAAACTGAAATATTCATAAATGTGTTTAATTTAACGTAAAGTCCTTAATGAATCAATAATCTTAATAGATCTCTTCTCTATGCAACATAATAAACAATCATTCAGAAGAAGAAGAAGAAAGCATTTAAACATGGGTCGAAAAGGGATGTTATGTTGAGACATTTTTGACAACTTTTCCCTTGCAATGAAGAAGAATAGTGTAAGTAAACAATAAATTCTACTGAATTGAATTGTAATTATATTGAATTTCATCCACATTATTACATCATACGTTCACGAACTTTTCTCGGGACAATTTCTTTCTGATAATTTTTTTTGGGGGGTCCCTAAATATTGGGTGCCCCTGGCTTCGGCGTAATCAGCACCCTCCTTAATCCGGCACTGCTGTCAAATGTTTTAAATAAGCAGCAGCCAGCAGGGCCCATACTTGAGGAATTGCAAACAGTGCAGCTGCACACACGGGGAACCACGGATTTAGGGGACCCCAAAAAAGGTCGTTGAAAAAAATAAATAAAATGTATTTCAATTTGAGGATTCAATATGTTACATAGAGATAGATTATTGATCCATAAAGGAATTTTACGTTAAATGAAACATAATTTTATGAATATTTCTTTTTGTTTTGATTCGTTTGAAAATAAGCTAAATACAAAAAATAAAAGAACCCCCAAAGATATGTTATGCACTGCACTGGGGACCCATCAACGTTAATTTGGCCCTGTTTGAAATAATAGTAGTAAAAGCATTTAAACATGGGTAAAAAAAGAAGGGATGTTTAAACATTTTTGAAAACATCTCCCTTGAAATGAAGAATAGGAAAACGATTGTTTAGAGATGATTTTCAAAATCTTTTTTGTAATCATAAAAATCATCCGATGTTTCCAGGTTTCATTTTTAGAAGGAAAAAGACATTTTAGTGCGGTCAAATGTTTTAAAAGGCATCAATGGTTTTAGGTTTCAAATCAGACAAGCGTCAGATTTGAAAATCAGATATTTTTTTTTAAATATGCTTTTATTTTTTTTTAAATTCCTTTAAAAAAGAAAAAAAAGGGAAAAAAAAAGCAAGCAGGATTTTGCTTTTATTAGGAATAGGATGAGACCTTTTTAAAAATCCTCCACTTTCACTTTTTAAATACTGAATGCAATATTCAACATTTACATTTGTTTATTAAAATTATTCAACATCATTTTATTTATCTATTCAAATTTAATATTTTATTTTTAAATACTGAATAATAAATACTAACAATATTTTGAAAATATATATCTTTTTTAAATGATCGTCTTACACAAATAAACTAAAAAAAGGGTTTCTTTTTCTTCCAGACACAATAATAAACAGAAGATGCCGGCCTTAAAAATGCAAAATAGCAATTTCTTGCCAAACTGAACAGATTTTTGCTTGAAAAAGCAAATATAAAACGCCAGCATTTTTGGACATAAGAAAGCAAAGCCTTAAAATAAAAAGAGTGTAGAGATAAAATAAGGAAGGGGGTCTGAACACAATAAAAATAAGGATGATAATAATACTACTCACAAAACAGTAGATTAAGCATGGTGGCCAGAAAAAGTGGGAACACCAAAGGGTGAATTAAATCCTGTGGGTCACTCAGTCTGTATATCCTTTTGTGACTATCAAAATATAAATATGGGTAAATATACGTATGCTCTTTAACAATCTACAGCCTATTATACTGTCTTCTATCGACTTTTCAGTCTAGTCCAACATTGACAGTAGTCGTGTGGCCATAACATTAGATAGCACCTTTGCTGCTGCAGCCTCTTTACGATTGTATATTTAAATACCTGACACAGACACACGCTTTCTCTCTCTTGTCTATTTCTATCCTAAACCCCCCTTTTCTAAGTAAATGGACCCGCTTGTGGATCTTGACGTTGAGATCGTTGGAAGATTCCATTTGTCTACTGGAAGGGGGGAGAAAGATTGTGTTAGAGTCAGTTTTCCCTGCTGCGTTTTTAACATCCAGAATGGAATCTGCTACTGACAGAAAGATTGTGAAAAGGGGAAGAAAGAAGAAAAGAAAGAAAGGCTGAGCATTGTACGAGAGTAGAGAAAGAGAGATCGGAGTGAAGATCTTGATTTGAAAGCTAAAACAGAAAAAGGGTAAGCCAAGAAGGAGAGAGGGGTAAGCCAAGAAGGAGAGAGGGGTAAGACAAGAAGGAAAGAGGGGCACATATTTTCTTCTTCTTCTTCTTCATCTCTTTCTTCTTCGCTAGGTTTCTCTTAAAAGGGGAAACAAAGCTAAAGAAATGGAGAAGTTTGTTATTATAATCGGGAGGAGAAGAATAGCCGAGAAGAAAGGGGATTGTAAAACATTAGGGGGTGGGGGATTGTAAAACATTAGGGGGTGAGGGAATAGAGGAGTGGTGTTCAACTCCTGAACGGAAAGAATAATGTTAAAAAGATGCGGCTGTAGAGAGAGGAGGAAGGGCAGTCATGTTTTCCAGACGTTTTTGTCTCTGTTAAGAATTCCTTTGATAAACGAATGATAACAAAAACTGAAATATTAAAATAATTAAAATTTAGCATTAAAATAGTAAAGAATAACAAACAATTTCAACTATGACAGTACTGAGTTTTATATTAGACTACTGCTTGTGTTAATTATGTAATTAATACAAATTCTATTAAAATTACATAATAGTAGTTATTATTATGACTATTATGATTAGTTTATTATTAAGCTTACTTGAAATTGTTTATTGGTATTCTTACTATTTTAATGTTATGACAGTACTGTAATTAAAAAAAGTTTTATTGCTCTTGTTAATAACTTATTTGATGCAAATTCTAAAATTTATTATTATTGTTGCAATTTTTACTATTTGCTAGAATTACAAAATAATTATAATTATTGATAATTTAATAAAATAAATAAAATAAGAAATATGATAATTATTTTCCATGAATTCTAATTATCTATAATGAACAGTGTGTTTCTTTTGTTTTTCTGTTCATAACAATTGACTTTTCTACTTAAAAGGTAACAATTTTTCTGATAAAAATATATCCTACCCACGATTTAAAACGATGGACTCTTCCACGGAAACAAGTTCAGTAGCTTTTCTAAAAAAATCAAAAAAAATCTCAGAAATTCAAATATAAAGCCGTGAATTTCTTCACACGGATTCACCAGTAGTTAAAATAAACTTTATTATAACAATTATTTTCCATTAATACTACACGATTAAGAGATTTTTTAAAACAAATTCTGCTTGTTGCAATCTAGGTATGTTATGCTCCGATTGGTCAATTCATCAAAAATTGACCAATCAAGAGAGAGAATTTTGGAACGCGGAAATTTGAACAAGCGGCGTCACGACTGTTTTGTGAAATGGATTTCCTTTCGTCTGTTTCTTTGTTACGTTATAGAATTACAAGTTTGTAAAAAAGTCTGGGTTAAG
>VCCN01001426.1:791156-801331 GCA_006491835.1 Architeuthis dux | reverse complement strand
GGGAAGTGATCCCTAAAAAAAGTCTGAATTTTCAAAAAAATAAGGGGACACACACACACTGGTGATCATTTTAGCATAAACTTACATTGCACATTGAACCCCACTAAAAACCTATTTAGGGGGTGAATTTAAAAAAGTAAATGTGTTTTCTAGACATAATAAGGAGTAATCTTGAAATTTTCAGCCCTCTAGTCCCATTGGTGTGGCCTGTACACGTTATACGTACATGCCAGCCAGCCATGCAGACCAACTTGAAAACTGATAGAAGCCTATGTTTTGGTTGACAGTTTCTAATAGACAATTGCATATACTTTATAGAGAGAAATGCCCCTCCTACCCGACTTGTGTCATTTGCAGATGTTTGATTGTTAAACTAAGAATCCAGTTTCTTATTCGCTTGTTTGTTCCAAGAAATGGTAATCTTTCTGCTAGACAAAGAACTGGCCCTTTAATGTCAATAATCTGACATTTCCCAAAAGTACTTGATGTTCCTGCAAAGAAATGATTTTCTTGATATCGTTTTCTTGGACAGTCCTCTTTTAATTTATCATGGAATATCATTCCACAAGATTTCATTGCCTTGACATTTTCTGCTACTCAAACGAATAGTTGTTTTATCAATATACACTGGGTGTTCCAAAAGTAACGCTTACTTGCAGCTATCCGCTGTTCAGTTGTCAGACGACTAATAGCCATGATCTAAAATGGAATAAATATTTCATTAACTACTTACCCTATTATTTCACAGATCGATGCAATGTTACTAAAAATAGCATTGTATGGCGTATTATGTTTAAATAGACTGCCAAGATATATATAGATCAGCTTCAAATCGGGTGTTACTTTTGAGACACCCAGTGTGTGTGAGATATATATATATCTATATGGGTCATTCCGTGTCAAGTAGACCAATTTTGGGAAAGTTCCCCACTCGACCCTCTCAGATTTTGCTGTAACTTTGTTCACATGTTCATTTGGGTTTGAAATGAAGTCCTGTCAAATTTTAGCTCAATATCTTTACTCGTTTAGTCACTATGGATCCAAGAACAACAACTACTTTGTTCGAAGCGACGACAACCAAATTTTTTTTCTCCATTTTCAACTAGCAACCATTCCACAACAGGAAATTCTACTGCCCTGAAAATTTGTTTTCAGGGTCAACTTTATATGTAGATTTTGAAAATGTCATCAGCCTAGCTCTAGGAAGCATCATTTTTTCATTGGTATTTCCGAGAAGCCATTTTTGAGTAATCATTACTCCGGACCTAGCCAACTTTGTGTGCTCTGTCTGGCAAGGAACAAAGTGATGTCAATGCACTACAAAATGTTTCTAACGATATATATATATATGTGCATACCTCCATTGAGAATTAATTCCTAAATCCATAGATCTGGATTCTCTTTCTAACAATATATAAATATATATACTTCACTCAAGAGTTAATTCCACAATCCATAGATTTGGACTGTGAAGTTTTCATCGTAAAATGCTAAATACTTAGCTTCACGCCTTGGGCTGTAACTTTTTAAGGCCATCAGATATAAATTGGGACCATACAACGTTATAAAGCCGATAAAAGGTCTGTCCAGAAAGTATCCAGCCGTTTTGAATAGCTTGAGAACCGGTTGCATGGCCTTGATGTAATTTGGCAATCAATCAGAAAAGTCCTTACTGCACATGCCTGAACAGACAATCAGACCATGGACAAGATTAAGGAGACTGCGACTTTGCATACTGTTTTGAATAGTAATGGGAGACACTGGAATAAGTATCGAGGTTTGTGTACTTTGAAGGAGACTAAGGCACCATAATTAGTCTTTTTTCATAAATATTAAATGGTTGAATACTTTCCAGAAAGATACTATACATTCACTCACCTATTTATTCTAACTGATCATATCATTAGGCGCGTGATATGAAGTGGTCCCCTGTGTCGACATTATGAAATCAAGGATTGGATAATTTTTTATATTTGACACAATATGATAATTATAAAGATAATTATTAATTAGGAACCCATATCAGCCAGTCATCGGTGTTAGCGATTATTCCTTGATTTCATACTGTCGACACAGGGGGCCCACTTCATATCATGTGCGTAATGATATGATCGATGAGAATAAAGAGACGAGCGAATGTGTATGTTTATGACCGCTGTCTTTGCCATGAGAGTGCCGTTAGCTCAGTGGTAAAGAGCAGTACCGCATATAGATTGCTTCCATATATATATATATAGATAGATATATACTATCACCGAGTCTGATAACTTCCATCCGAAAATTAAATCTTATAAGAGAAACACATAAAAAGTAGAATTTTTAATACAACCATTTATAAAGATAACTGCTCAAATGAATCTTTTTAAATTTTTGCTTGAGAAAAAAAAAATGCTATATATCCGCAAGCTTACACAATGTTTTATTTTTTGTCATAGAGGCGTACATTTAATAGAAGAAAAAAAAATAGATCTACGATGTGCACTTGAAAAAAATTCAACTATTTTATAGATTGTAAATCATGGGAGGTAACTCTTGATATTTCAGTGTGTAATAAAACGGTTATCTTTCCTTACGACTGTCATCGTACCTGATTATCCTAAATTTAATAATCCGCAAGATTACACAAGGTGAGCTTTATTAAAACGACTTTCGGAATCATTTCTCTATATTAATCTTGCATGAATAGTTATATGCTAATGGAAATGCTTCCAATAAGGATGAAAAATGAAAACGAAGATTAAAAACTGTTTATCAAATAACTTCAAAATATAAAAAGATGAAACAAGGGATTTACACATCCTGGATGGGATGTGACAAGGACTTTTTTATTTTGTGATCCCACCCACATTTATGAGTTGGTGGGCGCAAAAATTGTCTAGTTCAATTGGCATATTGTTGCAGGCATCAAGGCATGCACACTGGCCCTAACCCTTTTTAGTGTAATGGGAAGGTGGTGCCTGAAAGACAGATCCTCAGGAACTGGTTTCTATCTCTTCATTATAGGGTTCCCCAGTCACAAATTACTGTTATGAAAAACATCTTGGAATCAATATTTTGTTAACAGACAAATAAGTGTCGGTTGATTTAATTAACCCTTTACCAGATCAATTTTTTTCACCCAATGTTTAATTTTGAAGCAGATTTTTTTGTTTTAGAAATTAAGAACATGTAAAATATAGGAATCATGGAATATATCGTTTTTTTCTTTTACTCAAATTTTTATTTTTTGCTTAAAAAAAAAAAAAAAAAAAAAAAGAAAAAAAAGAAGAAAAGAATAATCCTCCACCCTCACCCTGGATTAAAACAAGATAACTCATACACCAAAAGTTTATACTGCATACGGCCAAATGTGCTTGGTGCTCCTGTCTGGATATGTGACCTGTAGGGATGCAGGTGGCCTAGCCGGAAAATGGAATCAGTGAATGGAGTTCAATCTCCAGCCCGAAATGTATGGTTAACGGGGGGTCTGGTGAAGCTTTGACGGGCCTAGCAAGCCAGAAGTGGATCATAATAAATTGCTCAAGTAAACTAAAGGAGAACTAGCATTCCAATCACTGCCACCCATATATGCTGTGGTGGGAGTGATCAATTAAAAAGTTGGGCTGTGATCACTAAAGAATGTCTGAATTTAAAAGACAAAAAAAACAAACGGGCACAAACTAAACTTGCATATTGAACCACCCTCTAAAAACCTATTTAGTGGGGAAAGGGGGATTTTCAAACAACAAACCATTTTTCCCTGCTAGAAAATTTCAAGTTTCTACTATGACTTAGGGCTGGGCGAAGTCCAGATACATAGATAGATATAAATGTCAGATCACATAAATAACCTAAACCCAGCAATAAACCAGTGGGTAGCGGTGATTAATAAAAACAGACAGATGAAATAATGTAAATGGCATCTACACCTTCTCCACGATTACAAGTGGAAGATTAAAAAAAAGAGATACCAACAGCAGGAAAGGAGAGAAAAACTTCTTGTAGGTTATTCAGTGTTGAATAAACATTCAAAAAGTTGCAGTCAATTTAAAAGGACAGTAAACCCTCGCTATAACAAACTAATTTGGTGGAGAGGATGTGGTCATTAAAGCTGAATGCTCGTTACACCCGATGTTTGCTCCTCGTTCGGTAATTAAAAAGAAAAAAGGCCAAGTTATAATAGATTTATATTTATAAAACAGGATTTTTAGAGAAAACGCGAATTAGATTTAGTAAATCTTTCTCAGTCAACAGCTTGGGGTGATGCTAAGAGAAAGCTAAGCCATTAGGATCGTGTAAAGAGGAGATCTTCTTGTTACATCATGGCCAAGTGCCAGGCCAAGGTCATTAGGCTTGACTGAGGCAGGTATAAGCCGGAGTCGCTGACAGTAACACTCTTTGTTCCAACTTTGGAATAGAAAGTAAAAAATAACGATAGAGAAGTGGAAAGTTAAAAATCGGATTCCATCAATCCTAATTGCCCTCTCGGGATTGAAAATGAAACGCATAATGCTCAGAAAAAAAGGGATCCTCACGGACTCCAAAGTGGGAGCGAAAGCCAAGTTATAAACTCTGAATTTAATTAGAAAAATAAGAATTAAAATACTATTAACAGTATTAACAACACTTAATCCCTGTTATAAAGCCCAGATTAGAATCATTTGTTTTTATCTGGATTAATTAGAGAAACAACAAACTCTAAACGATGAAGCCTGTATTCCCTGTATTACATATGCACCAGTTCGCTGCTGCCAGCCGAATCTAACACTACGTATCAACTTGCCCCGCTGTCTCTGAATTACTAGTCACCTTCCATAATAAGCCACATACCTTTCCTACTGAGACTGGACGACCAAACAATTGTAACTGCTCCCAAAATAAAGTAAAATTGGTGTTTATTTCATTTCACCTGTCAAGTTACTAAAGTACCCGATTGATTATCGATCAAGATACACATCGTGGGGTGGATTGCAACATGCCGGGTGTAAGGTCACAGTAGTTAGATGTTCTTTGGTCCTCACCAAGCGTACATTACCTCCAGTAGTACTTTATCTTCACTCAATGGGAACGAACCAGTTTAGGATCGAAGTATTAAAACCTTATGCTCACCGGAGCTCAAGAAAGTTCCGAGTTTCCTTCCTGCCTCCCCTTTCTGAGTAACGAAATCTCGTTCTGACGAGCAGCTTGGCCACTTTCTCAAGCCCCGATGCTCACAAGTGAAATTTTGAGCCAGACCAAGAAAATAAAAAAAACAATCATGGAGGTGAAGGGTGGCTGAGCAGTTAACGGCACATGAAACAGACTTGCAAACTCTGGCCGAGACAGTTTGTGTTCACGTCGCACTGATGCCCTTGGGAAAGGCATGAATCCATCTCTTCTAACCCTTAAGCTATGGATAAATAGTAGGACAGACTGGGCTCTCTAGCCATGGTTGGCAACCATTCTAGGAGATGGACAACTGATTCCAAAACCAGCCTGAAGAGGGATGGGCTCCGTCAGGCTATTTTGCCCTTAACATACCCATGATGAAATCATCTGCAGTGCCCCAACAACCCTGCACTGATATGTTATGTTACGTTATATGCAAGGCCGTAATATCCAAATATTGTTCTCTTGAGCACTGGCTTTTATTATGCAGAGTTAAATTCCATGGATTACTTATAATTTTCCTTTTTGAAATTTGTTATCTCAGAGCTTCTGACAATACAGTATGACTTCACTTCACTCACACTGTACTGAGGATGATGCAAATAAACACTGAAATATCAACTGTTAACTGCTGCTATGCTTTCTTGTTGCTTAAGCTGTACTTGTATTGTACTTTGAGTTTGATATTCCCACAGGTAGGCACAATGGAAAAACAGTCTTTTAATAGTAGCATGTTGCTAAACAACTGCACTAACTGAAAGACTAAAAAGTAAACAATCAGGTGAACTATTCTTTTGTGGGAACAGGTTTTTGGGGGTTTTTTTTCCATTGTTTTTTTAATAACAAAATAAGGTTCAAAAGTGATTAAAGAAATAATTGTTGCCGCCAGGATTTCCAATACTGGTCACAGTGATCAAACAAGGTTTTAAAATGATCACAGCCAAAGTGCAGGTTTCCACACCACCAGAAGCTGATTACCTTTATCATGAAAAGTCCTGGGGGTCACCAAACTTTTTAGACCTTTGACCCCTTCACAGAATCCTTGTTCCATCATCGACCCCCAGGCAGGGCTGCCAAAAGAAATTTATCAAACCTACCAACATCAACAACCTAAAACTTACCAAATTTATCACCCGATACAATAATTATTTCAAGTCAGTATATCCCATTTATTGAAAACTTAATCAAAAGGGTATTTCTTTTCTATTTTTTTTAATTAAAGACATTTCTTTTCTTTCATATTATTACAGCAAGTTGCATTTTATATATTTTTATTTCTTATATGAATATCAGATTTTGACCAAAAAAGTACACTAAACCCCTCCCGGTGTTTATCAACCTACGTTTGACATGTATTACATGAATAATTTAAAATGAATCAGACAAATTGACCCGTAAACCCATGAAAACTTTAATAAACTTAAATAAAAAAGCCTACAAATTAAATGTTTATACAACTGTAGGTTGATAAGACATTTTCAAGAAAACTGCTTTGATACAATCATGCCAGTTTTAATTTTTTAAAAATTTAATTCAGATGATAGATCAAAGACTGCTAATTAAAACATTGTGAATTTAACGAGCGAAATTGTCTGAATTTTATTTTTGCTAAATTATTCTCTGACTAGACTAAATACCTGCCTTAATAGGCAGGATAATATTGCTGTCCAAAAAAAAAAAAATAAATAAATTTTAATAAAATAGATAGATTCGATACCAAAGCATCAACTGTCAGCGCAATAAAGGATTTCCAATCAGCACCTGAAAAGGTCATTTTCCCCCTCCTCTCTATGAATGATACGAAGTCCCCACAGCTTATTTTCATCAGCACCCAGGTCATTCAGCTGGAAAAGTGGGCACAAAAAATGTGTCCATTTTTGCATGAATTTATTTAAACCTTTCCCGGGGTCACATTGGTACACACAGAAGATTTCAGGTTTTTTTGCAGTAGGCTATCACGTACACTACAGACGGACAGACATTTACTGAATTATAATAATAAGTTGTGCGCTTTTTTAATTAAGGTTTTCTTCTTCTTTTCTAAGATTCCTCTTTAGAAATGAGAAGAAAAGTTAATATTTAAATAACACACAAGAATAACAATTTTAATGTTTATTCACGTTCTCTGTCAGAGAGTGACATGCAAAGCAGAGCATTGACAATGTCCTTCATCCTAGCGGTCAGTCTTGTAAATGTGCTGTATACAACTACATTACTATTTATTTACCAGATAAAACCACTCAACATTTTAAAAACAGTCATTTGTAGTAGAAAATACCTAAAAAACTAAAATTTAAAAATAAATATCAGTAAGTCACTGATAAGCTGACACAGACTTCTTTTTACTTTAAGAGAAAACAATTCAACAAAAGTTTGAAGAACGGTTTAAAAGGCTTTTAAAAATTGGAGGTGAAATATTTGCATTTTTATTAGTTTTAAATGTGACAAACATTTATTGAGAAATTGAGAAAAGAGAGAAGCCTGGTTTCCGTCCAACAATTTGGGAGAGGTAGAGGTGATGCTCGTGCAGTATTCTGATCTAGGAACATTACTTTTTTTCTTCTTTCTTTTACCCTAATCACACAGCTTTGAAACAAGGAATTCAGTCCAAAATTTTACTTTTAAATGAGAAACTTTTCAATTTAACTCAAAATCAAAAATGTCAAACTCTACAAATTGTTAACAACAATTTTAATTGGGGGGACTTTTAAAAGTCGCGCGGAGTTGATATTTATTTATTTCTCGTCGTGTCTTAACCAGTGTACGACTTTAAATGGGTTTAGTAGGTAATAAGGAGAGAAGAAGAAATATAACGACACTCTTCTCTACACCATGAGTAAAAAATAATTGACAGACAGTAGACAGTGTCGTTAAATGATAGTTATCTTTGCTTAACTGGGGTTGAAAAACGTTAGCTATAAAATGGCTAACTTTAGCAATATGGCTACTTCCGTTTAACTTTCTTCGGATTTAAAAGTTTTTTTTTCTCGGTACACTGTCGTTTTAATTAACTTTTGATGCCAATCCATATATTTTCTATATTCTTATTTTTTCCTTACATAATGATAACATAAATTATACAATTAAAATAACATTGTTTCTTCTTTGACTGAAAATAAATTTTTTTTTCATTATGCAACGATTGTTTATTTTGCCTCTTATAATTAAATCTTTTGTAATAATAATAACAACCCCCCCTCATAACCGGCCTGTAACACTAAACAATAGGTTATAACCATAAATCGTAAAATGTAAACGAAAGTTGCCATATTGCTAAAGTTAAACGGAAGTTAGCCATGTTATAGCTAACCATTCTGAAAGTCCCAGTTAAGCAAGGATAACCAAAATAAAGTGTTTTAAAAACAGAAAAATACATTAACAAATTAAATCTTAAATCTAGCAGTTTGTTTTTCTTCAAAACAATATAAAGTCTTCATTGTTAGTCACACAAAAATCGTTAATTTTATTTCATTAGAAGTAAACATTCTAGAATCGGTAATAAATTTGCATTTCAAGTTAACCTTTAAAATGCAAAACTTTACCAAAATCTTAGAATACAGTTTTTAAAATGAAAGCAAAACGAACTTTTTAAACATACCAATATAATAATTGAATTTAAACGGAATTATTCCCAGCATGAAAATTAAAACAATACTTTTAACTTTTAAACTTAAAAAAAAAAAGTGAGACTCGGGAATTAAAATTAATTAACTGGTTCTATATATCAACCATTAGTAATTTAATTAAATCAAGATAACATTAACAGGTTCTAATTTGATTTTGTTCAATGTTAAAAGTTTGGAACTTGTCAATATGCAAAATTGTCATTTTTTTTTTAAAACAAAACTTAAAGTTTAATTAATTCCGCATTTAGTAAACTTATTTTTTAACGATAATCTTTTTTTTTTATTAGATAATCAATGGAATTATTTTTTTTTTTCAAAATAAATATCGTTAAAAAAATGTTTGAATTTTCTAAAGCTCAATTTAAAACGTCAAACGATGAAAGTTTTAAAGGAGAAACTCGCGAATAAATCAATTCAAGTTTTTCTAATTTTATTTTTGACTTTAGAAAACTTTTTGAAAAAAAGTAAAGAAGACATTAAGTTAGTTTAAATAACGGAAGGAACGGTTTTTTTTTTCGAGATAGAGAGTCAAAAAGAAAGAAGACAAGGAATGAAAGAAAGAAAACAAAGCAAGTGAATGATGAAAAACGAAAATAAATAAATAAACCGTCGATTGTTATTTTTGTTACACAGGAAAATAAGAAAAATCAATCGAGATTTAAAAAACCAAAAAAGTCATTATGTCGCCGTCGTCTTGTTGATCGTAGCAGAAGACAAACAGTAAACACTGAAACAGAGCGGTGATAAAAAGGAAAAAAATATAAAAAACACTTCAGAAAAGGAAAATCATAAATTAAAAAACATCGACTAACAATAGAAAATAAATGTCGAGGACACAAACTATAAGAAAAACCGAAAATAAATACGTTTCTTCAAGTTCCAAGCGCAAAAAAATAACAATTTATAATGTTATATTTGTAAACACTGGAAAAACACACTTTTTCGTAGGTGGTAGTAGTAATAGTAACACTAATATTGTGATATTCGGGGACGACACTCACCGTAAGATAGATTTTCAGTAAGCTTGAGGGGTCCCCGAAGAATATAGACCAGAAAAAGTACAAGCATGAACCACGCAGCCCAAAGGTAAGTCCATGACCATCCAATGCATGCTTTTAGCTTTCCTGAACAACGAATCAACACATCCGCCATGATAGCCTCACAGATCAGCACAAAAAAAAAAGAATCAAGGTTGCGGGGGGTGTGGGGGGAGAACAAACTTTTAATGTCAAGGTAAGTATAGTAACTTAATTAATTAGGATAACACATTAGAAAGTGTGAAATACGGATTTAATCCCGTTAATAAAGACACAGAAAAAAATATAATTCTGTTGTTTGGGCAATTGTGATAAGAAAGAGAAATTTGAAATTACATAATTTGCAAATTAAACTCAGTTTTGAAAGTTTGAAATATTCTTTTTT
>VCCN01001426.1:762766-780472 GCA_006491835.1 Architeuthis dux | reverse complement strand
CGTTCGCGTGCAGGCCGAACCCACATTAAAAAGACTTTATAACAAAATTTGCCGCCGTGGGGAGGCTAATAAATAAATTCACATTTAGAGAAGATAGAAAACCATTGTAGTTGATTTTTTTTTAGTGCGGACCTGTTAACCGGAAGTACTCACTGTTTCCTCGTAAACATTCGTCTATAACAAGCATGGCGACGGTTTTCACATTTTGTAAGTGTTTACATTCGGAAATCTCTTCAATGATTTAAAAAGAATCTTCTGTAAGTAATATAGCTTTCAGATTTTGTTCTCTATTGGAACTTCTAACCCTTCGCCCACTTTTAAGGGAATTTTACCCTTAAATGTCAAGCTTCTTCAGCGAAGAAAATCTTTTTAACTGCAGACCAACGGTACAAGTTGAGCAGTTTTTGTTTTACTTAAATATGTAAAAACAATTCGTAAAATGATTGTAAAATATATTTGAAGTTGATTGTATATCTCTAGTTGATAGATTTAAAATGCTTATAAATTAACATTTGGCCAAATGAATAAAATAAACGATACTAAATTATTTAGCGCCTTTTTTTTCTTTCTCTTAAATTTCATCAACTTTTCAAATATTTTGACACATCATTTCCGATAATAATACAATGTTTTTCCGCTGCTCATCAAAATAAAACAAAAGGAATGTCTGGTTCGTCATTTATATTTTGTTAATTAAACTACCTTGATTAATGCAAGGTGGTTCGGCATCGTACACATGGCCCATGAAGATTTCATTGTCTTTGTTTTCCAACTCCCTGTATCTTTTTAAAAATTCATTTTAGACGTCCATAAAAAGATACAATTGACATTACATAGTTCGGCGATTGTTACCCTTTCCGCGTTAAATTCAGCGTTCTTTTTCGCAGCACTATTTTCGTTTGAATTTAACAACAAAGTATATAAGTTAGTGTTCATGGTTAGTTACTTGATTGTAGCCTAAAAAAATATTGAATGCTGACTTTAACGCGGAAAAGGTAACAGTCGCCCATAGTTGATATCACCAAACACTGAATGACAAACCAGAAATTAATGGTTATCACTGGTTTTGGTGATATTGACAGTTAAGAATTTAGGTCCCTACTTGTTTTAAAACAGATGTTTCTGATAGATTTTGATGCATTATTTAGCATTTTGACTTTCGGGTACATTTATAGGGAAGGTGGTAACGAATGGAATTGACGTGACGGTGACGTAGACCTGCGATCTGTCAAACTTATTCAAAGCAATGACAACAATATAATTTATGCATATACTTCTGTTTTTCCTTCGTGAATTCTCTTATTTTATTTTTATTTGTGCGCTGTTTATAATATCGAGTGTGCGGAACTTTACAATAGGGACCATCTTCACTATATTGTGCCGACTTTCGTTCTCGTTTTTGAATTATGAATTCTTGATTTAAAAAATACCAGATTTTTTTTTATATGACATCTTTTCATATTTTGACTGATTAACCAGTGGTTCTGAAACTTTATTGTATGATGGCACACTAAGAAATAGATTTGTCTTACGCGGCACACCAAGAGTAAAAAAAAAAGAAAAAGGAAATGTATTAGACAAAAATATTTCAGTCAATGAACGAAACTCTTATATCTGCATAACTGACCCATCACTGCTTTTTCTTTTCATTTGTTCATCAAAAGATTCAGATCTGATCAAATCTAGTGATACAATCGTTAGATTGTCAATTCTGTGGTGGAAGCAGTTCAGACCTGTACTGGACATGTTCAAGGCTTGAAATAGATGTTTAGCATATTTTGAAAAAGTTACGCAGCACACTTGGGCAATAGTTGCACGGCACACAGTTTGATAACTGGACTACACTGATCATCCACTTGTGACCCTATCACTGCTGCACTGTTCAGTCCGGCGCCTTCAAACTGCCACAACGTTATGGCCAGACAGATCTTATGAACTAGCTAAAAAAAATTATGCAGCTTTATTTATTTTATTTCTGTACTTACTTAAATATGATAAAGGCTAAAGAATGGATCAGCTGAAACGTTGTTTACTAACCTGAAGAAGAAACTCAATAATCGTCTAAAAAAAACTTGGAATGTTAATGGCTCTTCTCAAAGTTATGGACGAGGGGTTGGCAAACCTTTTGCCACTGCGGACTGGATCGCATATAAATGATTGGACGGTGGGCCAGATAATTGCCATAAAAAGATTGAAATATGAGAATTATCCATTTTAAATACATCTAGTTATTTTCTATAGTTTTGAGAAGGGTCATTAATATTGAAATGGTTCTTCGGACGGTTGAACTCCTTCTTGTTATTTGTATTGTAAACGCAACGTTTCGGCCCACCCTCACTCTGTAAAAAAGGGACTTGTTAATTGCCTAAAAGCCCGAGCTGCGACCATCAGCAGCGCTCCATATTTGGAAGAACAAGAATGGGCACACATCAAACAAGCTCTTGAAAGAAACGGATAACCGCCCCACTCTATTACCAGGAAATGTACAGCCGCTTCCGCCGCTGCTACTATGAACGGTCTCTCACCAAAAGCTCCCCTTCCCATGATTCTATTAAAGGCGTTGACGAACGTCTCCAGAAGATCTACACAAAATTCAACATCAAAGTCATTTTCAGACGTTCTCAAACTCTCTGTTTGCTAAGTAAGGTTGCCCCAACTTGGGACCCCAAACTGGTGAACAACTGTGTTTACGTCATTCCTTGTAAATGTGGTATTATCTACATTGGAGAAATAAGGTCAGACAGAACACAAGGCCATAATCAGGGGCGAGATAGATAAATCGGCTACGGCTGACCACATCTGGAGAGAATGGCAAGCATCTTCCTCTTTGGGAGGAAGTCCAGATTATCGACAGAGAACGTTGTTGGAAGCAGAGAAAAATCAAAGAGGCAGCTCACATCAAAATGTCGACTAAATGCATTAGCCCGACAAGCGCGGATTTCAACCCGATGTTGCTTCCACTTCTCAACAAATCCAAACCCAACAGAACAAAGACACAGAAACACCAGGCCCATGCGCTATAAGGGCTACCCCCCTTTAAGCATAATTTCTGTTTAACCCATCACACTCGGATTTTACACCTGAAGAAGGCCGAAGAATGGATCGGCCGAAACGTCGTGTTTACAACACAAATAACAAGGAGTTCAACCGTCCGAAGAACCATTTCAACATCTAGTTATATTTTGCCTCAAATCAATGAATAACGCATTCAAGAAAATCATTTGTGTCTAACCAAGGATGCCAATTATGAATCAAAGAACTCAATTTAGTCACGATTTAATTTCAATCAAGGCATCTTTGGAATCAATTAAAAAGACACAAAGATTCTTTAAAACATGACAACTAAGAATACTACTATCAAAATATTTGGGTTTGGGTCAGTCAAAACCCTGTCGTGGGCCATGGGTTGCCTACCCCTATTATAGCCAATAGTTTTCTTCATTTTTTATTTTAATAATAAATCCATTGTTCATTGCCAGTGACTATCTTGTCCAAAAACAGTCGTGTGTCACCTCTGAATTTTCTGTTTGTGCTGCATGTTCCAATAATTGTTCCTCTAATCCAGAGGTTGCCAAAGTGGTTGATATCGACCCCCCCTACCCCTGGGGGGAACTTATGGGGTCAACAGCTGACATTCATATAAGAAATAAAAATACATAAAATTCAACTTGCTGATACACATTTCTGATTTCTATATAATTAGTTTTCAATGTCTATTTATTTTATATTCTGTTCTGAAAGAAAAAAATGGAGGAAGCAAGTTTTTAATAAACAAGAACCATAAGTTCAATTATGCATCCACCATCCTTACATCCACATTTCAAAGTGATTCTAAACTAGTAGTAGCAGCATTACTAGTTGTGGTAGTGGTAGCAGGAGGATGGTACACCCAAAACGTCTGGAGCAAATTTCATATCAATCCAATGTGATACGGCTGAGAAAATTGGTATTTAACACTAGTTGTGGCAGTAGTAACAGCAAGAGGAAGATGCGGATGGTTCACTCAAAGGTCTCATATCAATCCAACATGATACTGCTGAAAAAATTGATATTTAACATAATTGGGACCAACCATAAACTGTCTTATAGAGATGCGTGGACGTATCTAAAAAAGAATCTATTAATAACAAACGATTCTTGGCAACACTGTAAAAAAATGTATTTTTTTTATTTTGAGAATTGATTAAATAAATGTTCTTTTAATGACATCACACACAGCTGGTAAATAATTCACCCCCTTCCTTCCTCTTTGTGTTCTTTAATGTATTAGGAACCGACCGAATGACCGCAAAGTGTCCACCTTTCCACAAAATTCCTTTGATATTCATTGAGAACTTTTGAAGATATTGTTTGGATAGGTTCCCAGCTGGGGGAGGGGGGATTTCGGTAGTCCAAGGTGGGAATAAGGCTATTATTAGGTAAAAATAAAAGTCCAGTCAAGAGATGTGGTTTTCTGTACTTCTATCTATGAAGTCGAAGGCTTGAAATAAGCTTGAAGTTGAGAATGATTTAAGATGTGCTCTATCACTAATAGACCCACAAATTGAAGAACTAGTAGCAAAAAACAAGAACAGAGATCACATTGATGTGTATAGCAGAATTCTTATTTTTTTTTCTAATAAATTAGAATTTCAAATGATGTGTTCTAATTATTTTCGCTTGCTTTCTTTGAGTAACAAATACACAGCAGCAGTTGTACAATTATAAAATCAAACTAATTCTTAGTATGAAGCTGTCTGATTATACGTAAAATAAAGTTATTATTTGAAATTATTCTTTGTTGCAACTTAATAAATGGAAGGTGGGAATTCTAGTAATCTTATTGACAAAAGTGGGGAATCACACAAAAAGGTTGGGAACCACTGGGATAGACAGACGGAAAGACACAGTAATCCATATACCGCTCTAACTTCATTGGCAAAGGTAAAAAATGTCCGTCACCACTGCTTATAGAGATGCGAGAATGCATGTAAAAAAAATAATATAAAAATACCCTTTTGATTAAGTTTTCAATAAATGTGATATACTGACTTATATTTATCATTATCAGTTGGTAATTTGGTACGTTTTTGAAAGATTTGGTAAGCTTTAGGTTGTGGTGTTGGTATGTTTGAGAAATTTCTTTTGGCAGTCCTGCCTGGGGTGGCGATGCTGGATCAATGATACCGTGAAGGGGTCGATGGTCTAAAAGGTTTGTCGACTCCTGATCTAATCCATCAGTTTTCAAGTTTTGAGGTCTTGTAAATCATTCTTTGTCCTTAAAGCTCAAATTCTCTTTTTTTAAACTTTGCAACCCATTCTCAACACATGCTTGCGCCTACTGCATAATTAGCATAAGAGTCAGTGATCCACTGCACTTTTTCCTATGAAAAAGTACTCTCATTACTTACCAAACGGTCAGGCAAAAGGGGGGAGATTGAATCTCTGGCCTTCAAACGGAAGTTGGCAAAGACTAGCCGATGTAATTTGAACTTTTTTTATAGATTATAGAAGTATCGGAAGTCCGGAAACCAATCACTGCGCATGAATGGAGGATAATGCAAGATATTAGGTATACCCCCCCCCCTCCCGGAGACAGATAATATAGCAGTCATTACCAGCAGTACCAGATGAGTAATAGTTGGCAGCAAAAGTAGCCAAAGTTGCAA
This sequence comes from Architeuthis dux, assembly GCA_006491835.1. Classification (NCBI taxonomy): domain Eukaryota; kingdom Metazoa; phylum Mollusca; class Cephalopoda; order Oegopsida; family Architeuthidae; genus Architeuthis; species Architeuthis dux. The sequence goes on along the minus strand of VCCN01001426.1, from coordinate 774,824 downwards.
GTTACCAAAATTACAACTATAGCGTTCGTTCGACAGTTGAGTTGCCATGCTTCTGTCACCGTTATTAATTGATGAAAGACCAAACATGGGCTTTTAGTCCCAAGATTTTTTCGCAAATCACTGTTATACATGCCGATGTCAGTAGACATGGTGAGGGTTTTTTGCTTCCTCTTTTCGCCTGACTGTATTCAAAAATTGAATCTCCCACCCCACCCACCTGTTCGGAAATAGTTACTCGGCAACAAAATTATTTCTTATAACATGAAGGGTAAACAAACATTGTTGTATGTGCATTTTATATTCATCCATGAATATCACCCAAATAAAGTAAAATTGTCACTTTTCCACCAAGAATTCTTCGAGTAAGGCATGCAAAAGCAATAATTAGCTGAGTAAACTTTAAAAACGCTGTAAAGATTTCCCTAACATTGCTAAAAGATGGTGCTGAGAACTTTTGCATCAAAAAGAATAAAACCTTGCCAGAATTAAACTTTCGTTGTTTGGCTAATTAGAAACTAAAACAGAACAGGTCTGGCTTGTCACTCAATAGAAACCGTTAGGCGACCAAAATCTTTTGCCAGCATGCCGTGTTGGGGGTGATCACTTAAAACCCCTGCCGCTGGACACAAACTAAGAGATCAATTTAGCATAAACATATATTGTAACTTGAACTTGAAAAAGAAATGGAGGAAGCAAGTCTTTAATAAACAAGAACCATAAGTTCAATTCACTAATAAATGTCATTATAATTATCATATTCTGTCGGATCGGATATAAAATTATCCATCATTTGATTTCATACTGTCGACATAAGAGAGCCGCATTATATTCGTGCCTAAAATACGAATGTGAGAATAGAAAAGCCAACAAAGTGTAGGATAAAAAACTCCTAAGTACCTGCGTATAAGGTAGCTTCCAAGGTGGACGCGGGTTCGATCCCTGCACAGTTTGTTTCTTTATTCACATTTACGATTTAGGCCGCTCGTTTAGCAGTCGCTCACACTGGTGCCGGGCAAATATAGGCTCTCACTAATAAATGTCATTATAATTATCATATTCTGTTGGATCAGATATAAAATTATCCATCATTTGATTTTATATATATATATATATTGATATATATTGATTGGAGGCAATAATCCTTCGAAGTAACATGATGCTATTAAAGTGTTGTCAGGTCAGGGTTCAACTTGTCTTAAATTACCTCTTAAACAATATATAATTGTTGTGATTTTTCATACATAAATTTTTATTTGAACACTTATTGATAGCCTTCAGTGAATCAACATGTTATAGACTTGTTCATGGAATAATTTCAGATGTCTGTATTTAAAAAGATTTTGGAAAATATTTTGTTCTTTAACAACTTTTCTCTTTTCTTTCAGTGATTTGATTAAGCAAAGATTTAAAATTGCTCCCCCTGCCAAAATAATTTGAAAAGAAAGAAAGAAAGATGTTTCCAAAGAATTCCAAGTCTGAATTCAGTCAGCTTCCCTCATTCGGACAGATTGCAAACACCACTCTCCAATCAGGGAACCCTTTGAGCTCGACTCCTTCTTTCACCACAATGGCATCCAGACCAGAAGCCTCTTCATTCAGAAACCCTTCAGTATTCTCTACTTCATCTTTTCCATCCAAATCAGGTTCTGTACTGTTTTCTGACCAGACAAAAAGCCCCACGAGTGTGGCTGTCAGTCTATCTTCAAATCCTTTTGCTAGTGTAACTAATACCAATCCCCTTGCAGGAATTTTTGGCACAGGAACAAACCATTTGACATCTTTTTCACCCGTTTTCACAAGTAGTGCCACACCTGGAAGTTCTACAACCCCATTTACTCCATCTGCTGTTTTTGGCAGTAGTAATAGTAATAGTAGAACAGATAGCACTAGTTCTGTGCCAAGTAATTTTGGAGTTGGTGGTGCCACCAGTTCTTCGGGATCAGGACCTGTATTTGGGCAAAAGTCAACAATAGCTCCGTCTGTAAAAAGCAACACTTTTGTGCCCGCAAGCACTGGACTCTTTCCTACAGCAAGTGTTGGAGCCAGCATCCAGACACCGGCATCATTCACAACGAACAGATTTGAATCCTCATCAAAGGGGCTTGTCTTTTCTAGCCAGTTGCCTCCCCCTAAATCGCCTGATTGGGGCTCTTCTTCAAGTGAGCCACTGAAGACCAACCCATTTACTGGAACCAGCAGCAGCAGTGCTAGTGCATCCTTAGCTGGCACTGTCCCTTCTTCCAATCTGTTCCAGGCACCTGCTGCTAACCCTAACCCTTCTTTATTTCAGCCAAACACTGGAGCGTCAGTATTCACCAAAAACACCTTTGTCAGCAATAGCACCATTACCACTAGTAGTTCTCTTGGGTCTGACACTAGTAGCTTTAAAGTCTTTTCTTCAGACACCAGCTTGCAGAAATCGGCACCAGTGACCAGTTCTGCTTTTTCACAAAGCCCAAACATTGACCAGACAGTATCTAAAGTATTCGGGTCAAGCTCTGAGGGGTCCTTTGCTGGTGCCATTGTGGCCAAGGACTCCAAAACTGATAACATAGGCTTGTTTGGCAAACCGATTGAGTCAAAATCCAATTTGACTCAAGTTAGTAGCAGCAGTTCAGAGATTCCCAAAGTCTCTTCCACATCTTCAGGACTTTTTGGTAAGCCTGAGAAAAAGATTGAACAGAAATCGGAAGCTTCAGCAATGCCAGTTTCACAGTCAGCCAAAGTTGGACTCTTTGGAAAACCATTGGCGCCAAGGGATTTAGAAACTGATGAACGCGCTACAAGAAAAAGAAGTGTCTCCCCCAAGCGGCCTTGGTCAGGCAGGCATGAAATAGAATCGCGAGAAGGAATTTCTTTGTCAACCAGAGGATCAAAGACAGTTCCGTTTGGCAGACTCTTTTCTGAAATGGACCAGGAGGTGAAACCAGCCTCGTCAAGGTTGTTTAAAAACAATGAGAAAGATGATGCTGATGTCAGCAGCTATTCAAGGAGAAGACCACCCTGGAATGAACCAAAAACTGCTGGAGACAAATCTTTAGGTAAAGTATTTTATATTGTTTTGCAAAGTTAACCAATGCTTTTACAAAACAAGGATTTAGATTCTTTTAGGGTGGGGTCTGGGGTTATGCTCCCCCAAAAAATTTAGAAAATTATGAATCCAAGATTGGCTAAAATTGCCCATCAGGGCATATCAGCTACTGAAATTAAGTGTTGTCTAGAAGTCTATTTAAAACATGCTTAAAAAGTTCTGTATGTGATTGTTTTGAATTTGGCTCAGATTTTAAATACTCTCCTCTCGGATTAAAGTTACGATCGGGCAATTGAGTGTAAAATGTATTCAAGAATATATTAAGCATATATTCCAATTTCACCATCGATACTGTCACTGAATGTTGGCTGAAAGTTTACCTCTCTCATCTGATATAAGATTGTTATTAGAAATCTAAATCAATTTAATAAATATAAATAAATCTGACATTTTTTTTATAAAATGCGTGAGAATTTTCCTTTTATGTGTGTGAGAATGTATTAAAATGTATGTCTCTCACACAATACGTGAGACTTTGTAGGTCTGCTACAGAACTATCATTCTGAGCTGATAAAAGTATGTTGACAGTTGCAAACATGAAAGGTTTGTGGTAAAAAAAAAGAAAGATATATAAATTGAGGGCACCATCTTGTGATGTGTTCGGCGATGGGAAATTTTTGTCCTTTCTGATAGTGAAATAAAAAAGAACTTTTAAATTTCATTAGTCAAGGTAAAGTTTTTGTATATAAAAACCCATCAAAGGAAAAATGATGGCCCATATTGATGTCTGTGTGCCAGAAAATCACATTTGGGTCTATATTTTTTGTTGATTTGTAAATGTTAACAAAGGACGTTAAAGTTTTCTCTCTATCTGTTAAGCCTCAAAGAAAAACCAAAACTGTTGGCACTGAAGGTGTTAAATGACCGTATGTTTTTGAATATAAGTTGATCGTGAGTATAAGAGGAGTTCAGAATTGAGCATATGATTTCAGAAAATCAATGGACTCTAATATAAGCTGAGTTTGTTATTTTGCCGTAACGTCGTCATGAAAGATATCCCCTTTTTATGAATAGACAGTTTATAACACTTGGTCAGCTGTCACCAAAACCTAAATTTCTTTAATTTTCAACATATCAATCATTGGTTTCAGGTTATAAAAGTGAAATTCTCATCACTGATGACAAATCTACCTGAAAAATTGATTTGAAAAGGATATTACACAATACACACTGTATACTACCTACATAACATTTCATACAAAACCATTGTAATGAATTGAGTTAAAACAACGCTCATTAATATGCATTGTCTATTGATGCTGTATTCATATAGGCAAAAGGATCAGCCATTTTTGACTGACCTGAGTATAAGTTGAATTGCTGATTTTGGGCCACTTTTTTAGTAAGAAAACCTTGTCTTATATTCAAGAATATATGGTACCTGTTTTATTTCTCTTCCAATCAGATCAATCAAGGCCTTCAAGAAGAACGTCTTTTCCCCGCCAGATATCTGAGGATGATGAATCTAAAATTGCCTTGGTCTGTAAAAACATTCCCTCAAATTTCAACAGAGGGGCCATTCTACACAAACACTTTAGCCGGTTTGGTAAAATTGCCCGCATCATACCAAACCCCCCAAAACGTTCTGCTAATGTTCATTTCAAAGATCATGTAAGCAAAATGGCATATGCTTTTTTTTTTTCCTTTTTTTTCTCTCTATCTAATTCAGTGGTTCTTAACCCTTTTCACTCCATGCCCCATCCCAACAGCTAAAAACTTTTGATGTCCCCACCTCACTATAATAAAAAGTAATTTAATTGTGTATAAGTGGCAAAAACAATCACATGTGCTTTCGGGTATCTATAATTAAATTCTTGGCCATCAGCCAATTATGGCACTTTCATGCTTTGATAAATTCCCTCTTACTATAATGTGTTAATCTATGGTAAAATTAGTAATTATTAGTATTGTGTTATTAGTAATTAATAATATTGTATAATTAAGACTTAATCAGTTAAGTCTTAACATGGGTCAGTTTTGAGCCACGGAACGCTTATTGCACCTTACATCCAAATTCTACCCCCCTCCCATTCAAATTTCCCCCTCGAGGGGTGTGTGTCCCATATTCAGAATCACTGGTCTAATTGATTATAAATTTATACCAACATTGAGACTACAGACCCCCAAAAATGACAATATTAGTCTAAAAACTTGTGGAAGAAAGAAATCTGGCACTTTAAAAAACAAAAATTAAACTATATTTGTAACTTTCTTGAAGTTTTAGGATTTCAGTTGAATCTTTTTTTTTTCTTTTTTTTTTTTTTTTCCTTCGTCGTTAACGACCACCTGTTTCATTCTCAGGAATCTGCATATGATGCCAAATATAATGGGACAGTGTTGGCACCAGGTGTACGAATCCAGATATTTTGGCACGCTGGTGCACGACGAACTGCCACTTCATACAAAGACTTGGATGCTGCTCCACCAGGTAAATTTGTATCAATAAACAAGGCTTTTGCATATATCACGCATGAATTTGTATAGCACCCATCTCAACAAAGATTTATGTATGTAGGTAGGATGTACGAGGTCTGTCCGGAAAGTATGCAGCCATTTTGAATATCTCGAGAACCTGTTACGTGGCCTTGATATAACTTGACAATCAGAGGGGACCTTACTGTACATGTGTGAACAGACACTTTCCCATGGGGTTACCCGGCAATGAGATGCCATTGAGTGCGCTTGTGTCGCATTCACAATGACCAAGCGAGTCATTCCTCATGTCCTGTACAGTTTTTTTATACTGCATCTATTAGTCTGCCTCCTCCTCAGTCCACTTTTGGCTCCCTGCGCAAAGAGATTTCAGACCGTGGATGAGATTAAGGAGAATGTGATGAGGCAGCTGATGGTGATCCCGAAAGAGGGTTTTGCAGACTGTTTTGAAAAGTGGAAGGGATGCTGCGATAAGTGTGTAAATAAGTCCCAATGGGAGTGCTTTGAAGGGGACTAAGGTGCCATTGCCCTAGGTAGGCTATTTGTTTCATTATGGCTGGATACTTTCTGGATAGACTTTGTATAACTGCTCATATAGATTTGTGTTTGTGTGCAAATATATAATATTTTCCTATGTGGTGTTCATTATACATCTCTAGTGTGCGTGAATATATTTACTAATGGTCATAATTTGGTACTCTTGTAATAGTGGAATCCAGGGTGTAATATGCATAAAGACTTGCATAATTTTTTTTTGAATTTGAATTTGGGAGCATAGTCATACATGAAAGAAATCTGTACAAAACACAATAAATTTTTTTAAAAATTATAAAAAAACAATTTATTTTAATAACAATAATTTGATACACAATTTTATACAAAGTTATTTAACTCTTTCCTCTTTGGCAGCCATATTTGATTACTTGTCTGACTGCCTTCTCTAACAATGTGCCTGTGTGCACTGAAGCTAATTTAACATCAGCTGTTGCTGACCAAAAAAATACAATCGGCAGTACATAAATTGCTATATCTCTTTTAATATTAAATGTACACTTACTAAATTTTCAGTGATTATTCCCAATGTATCACTTCCAAGTCCAGTGAAATAAAACCATGTAAAAGGTATCATTTAGAAAAAGAAATTTCATTGTTTATTTTCAATAATAATTTATCATCTATAAACTGCTTAGCGGTATCAGGTAATTGTGTAGCTGGTCCAGGAATATCCCTAAAATCCTCAATATTTACATTCTGCAAGCGATTTTGCAAACACTATACATCACACCTGTAGTTGTTGTCCGGGAAATAATGCAAATACGAGATCACGTTTCTATGTGTGATCAGGGCATGAGTGAAATTTATTATCACGCCTAGAGGTGAGGAAAGAGTTAATAATTTATTTTAATAGTTTAAGTTAATACAATGATGCCAGAAGAATAACTCTTAGTCTTTTTACGCGTATTATGCCCTGGACTTGCATACAAAGTAGTGCACATTCAATATCTTTCAAATCATTGCTGGTGTTCTGTTAAATTGTTGCTCGGTCTCCCACTAATGTGGTCTTGTGTCAGACTTGTTGAAATATCTGCATTACTTACAAAATATAAATATGCATTTTCTATTCAAATCAGTTTTTGTGTCCGCAAGTTCGCTGATTATAATTATTAAGGGTCTGGATGTTTGTATGAAATTCAACCACATTTCATGCCTTTAAAAAGCATCTTTTTCACAGATTAGTGAAGACAGTGTAATATATCACGTGTAACTTATTTAATTACTAGTTTATTACCCGTGAGTGAATGGGAGCGTGTGAGATAGAATGATATAGAGAGAGTGAATGAGTGAGAATAAGTGGGATTGATAGAGAAAATGAATCTGAACAAATGTAGTTACTCTCTCTCTCCTAGAGAGAAAGAGAGAGTTAGAGGCAAATCCTGTTTCTTCCCATTTGTATCAGAGGGCTTGTCCTCCTCCGTCCAGCTGCTGACTCATAAGAGGCATAGTTTACAAATTAGGCTCCGTGATACAATCAAATGTTGCAAGCTATCACACAAGTTAGCTTATTTGTTGGACTAAGCCAATGCAAGGCAGCATTTCTTGAGGATTTGGTACTCTTGTAATAGTGGGGTCCAGGGTAAAAGACTAAAAGTTATTCCCCTTGCAAGATTTATTTTTGAATTTGGGAGTCCGGACATACATGAAAATAATCCCTTATGAAACACACACTAATTTTAATAAAGAACCACAAAAAAAAAACAAACAATAATTTACAATTCTATACAAAGTTATGGAGTGTCGGGAGGGGGGAACCTCTTCGTCCTTCTCCTACCACCATGTCTACATGTATCTCCTGTTGATTCTCTGTGAGTTGCATGTGACCTCTCTCTGTCTCTTTCGCCCCTCCCACCACTGTACCATATCCTCCTGACACTCCACTCCTGCCACCACGTCTCTGTGTGTGTCTCCAGTTGATTCTCTATGTGATTTGCACATGCAATCTCTATCTTCCTCTCCTACTAACATTTTTCAACATTACAATTAAACTAAGCTTAAATGAAAGAGGCTGCACAAACAATGATATGTAATAGATATATAATATGTATGAGTTGATAGTCCAGACTAAAGTATTTTTAACTATCTGTTTATCAGAGTATGTGTTTATACGGAGATTAAATGAAATTCAAATCCTGAGCTATGGTATTTTTAATTAAAAGACCTTAAAAAGTGGTTTCTGACCTTTTAAAATGAATTTGAAAAGCAAAAATAACACCCAAAATGGATTTTCCATAACAAAATACATATAATTAGCAGTGTAGAAATGAAATTGTTGCTTTTTGGTGGTGGCCATATTGGATAGTGCGCACAGGCCACCACAGGTCAACACCAACTTGTTTGCAGTGATGTTTGTAAATGTTATGGTCATATCTAACCTCATGCCAAATTGCAAAAACTTGGCACCAAGTACACGATTGTTATGAATCCCCCACACACACTATAATCTTTCATCTAAGACTTGTTCTTGTTCTTTGAATGATTTTGGGTGTTAAGTGTGTTTGGTTTTACTCTTTGCTTACATAATCCATACTTTTAGCATAAACTAAATTCTCAGTATAACAATTATTTCATACTAGTTTACTCTTGCCATCAAAAAATGATGGAAATACTTAAGTAATATTGCAATTATATTAAATAAGTTTCACACCTTCACTTTAGAAGGTGTGAAGCTAATTGAATTTAAAAATTGTCACAGTATTTAATTATTATTGTGTACACTCATCTTTCTCTTACAAATAACAAAATATTCTAAGAGAAGCAACTCTTACATAAAACCATGAAAGTTATTTCCCTGGGTGTTACAGACAAAAATATAGAAATACACTTGGCATATTATATAAGTAGATTCTACACTGTACAGTCATATTGAATGTTACCTATAATTATTTCTTCCTTAAATTAATTATGACTTGAACCGAGTTACTAAAGAGGATACATACCTGACCTGTTGCGTCTTTTTTTCCTTTTCAATAGAATGTGATGTTGAAAATATGTCGCCACCACAGTCAAAATCTGCACCTGATCCCAAAAAGAGGTCCTGGATGAGAAATGAGGTAGAAGAAGAATTGCAACTGATGGCTGGCACTCATGACATCAAAGAAGAACTTGTACATACTTTGGACCGACCTGATGAAATGCTGTTTATCCCGCCTCCGCCTCTTGTTCCTGCAACTACTGCTCCTGCTGTTTCGATGGCTCGGTCTTCAAGATCTTTTAGTCATCGTCTTAAAACAGTTTCTGGCGCCTCTCAATCCTCTTCCTCAGCTACAGAAAAGAAGGTTCCAGTTTCTGTTGCTGAAGTTAAGAAGGTGGGTCTCTTGGCGCCAACAAAATCAACCGCCAGTCTGCCACTACGAAAAACTGAATCTACTACCTCAGCTGCGTTAAGTGATCTTGAAAGTAAGAACTTATATTTTATTAATTTTTACCTTCATCTCAATTTTTATCATAACTTCGACTCAGGCCATCATTCTATGGCTACGAGCAAACAGTGCAATTGGAAATAAAGAGTAAGCCTCCGGTGGGAAACGAACTCATGTCCCTCATGCCAGAAGGAAGCCTGGTTTATGCCCGGTTGCTATGGTCACTCTGCTATGGAGGCTTTCATGGCCTGCAGAAGTCAATTTTTAAACCCATTCTTTACTCTGACTATTGGTGTCATGTTAATAGAACGAATCGGCTCTAAACAGGGTATTACTGTAGATATACAACAAAATTACCTCTTATATTCCACGTAATTAAAATTTAATATTTCTCTAGTTATTAGTTGTATATTTGAAAGAATTTATAAAAATTGCTTTGGACAATAATCAGTTTTTCTTCCAATAATTAGAACTTTGACTTTTTGTTTAAAGTCATCAAAAATACTTTTGCTGCTACACTGAATGCCCTCAGTAGCACAATGGCAGAGTAAATTATCTTTTGTGATAGCTAATAGTTCTTTACCTCCCGATGAGGGCAGAATTTGAAAAGAGAACATTGAATTTTATTTGGTTGACAAATTATTCATCACTAAAGATGGCAATTTTTGCAAAATATATAAAATTCAGTTGGTTTCTGCACATTCAATCTAAAAACGGATTATGGCAATGAATTCCCCATTTATTAAAACCTACACATTTCATTCAAGTTTCTACCTTTGTTCAGTCCCAAAATATGTACATAAATACATTTAGCTCCTTGGTGGTGGCCATCTTGGATTTCTCAATTTTCAGGCATTGTCGGCCATTTTTGACCTTAGCATACAGCAGATTTGGATTCAGCACTCCTCAATAGCACTAAAAACACTGTTGGCACATAAATTTACATGAATTGCCTTCAGCACTTTGAATTTTCAGAAATGGTGGCCATCTTGGATTTCTCAATTTTGAGTCATTGTTAACCATTTTTGAGCTGGGCATACTGCAGATTCAGATTCAGCACCACTCAATAGCCCTAAAAACACTGTTTGCACATAATTTACACAATTTTCCTTCGGCACCTTAAATATGCAGATTTCCACAAATTCTGTCTAGTCTATATTGAATTATTGTATCTGATTTGATTTCTTTTAATTTCAAGTCTGAATTATTATAATGGCTGTTATATCCATTGTCATCCTTGACAAGATAGAGGTTGGTGAGTTTTCCAAGATGCAGGGTTTGCACCTTCTAATTGGAAAGTTTTTCATCTTTATTTTCCTCTTGTGTTTTGAAGATCGGTTTTTATTTTTATTAATTTTTGTTTTTTTCAGCTAGTTTGGCTGCTGCTCGTGTAAAGCTTTTGGATCTCCATGACCGTACTGTTCGAAAACGTAAGTAGTAGTCTTCAGATTCTGATCTCTTTCTATTTTTGTACAGTTGAAATTGTTGACCAATTCTTCTTGTGTGCTGCTCTGTAAGTAACCTCTGTAAGAATAGTTCTGGTTTTATTTATTTATTTTTTTTCTTGCACTCCTGACTCTGTGATGCATTATCTATGACCCAGGCCTCCTAGCCTCCTAGGCTGAGCTTTATTAAGGCTCCCCATTGCCCTTTGCCCCACCCATCGTTGAATAGAATAAACTGACTTGTAAAGTCTCGTTAAATAATATATCTTTATACTATGTGCTACATGTATAATATCATGTCAATAAATATGAATCAATTACAGCCCTTTTATTCATTTATTTGTCATTTTAGGAAACAAAATAATATTTGTAATATTCCAGATATGAGAAAAATATATGCAAAAGTACTGAAATATCATCCGAAATACCATTTTTTTTGCCCTTGGGCCCCACTTCCTTCTGGGCTCCTAGAGCTTACTCAGCCTAATCGTTGATCCACCTTTTTCCAATTTTTAATTGATCACCTCCAAAAGACATTGGTCACATGACAGTTTCTATTGAGTGACTAAACAGACCTGTTCTTTATGTTGGTATGAGCAGGAGAGATTCTAGTTGAAACCAGTGAAGTACATTTCTCTTTCATTCTCTGGCCATTAGTCAGCGAGGCATAAGTTGAAAACCAGCCAAATTCAACATTATTCCAATGTCTCTGTTTTGGCTAAGTCTCTGTGATAAAGCTTGGATTATCTCCCCTTCTGGCCAAATCTGGCAAGCCTGCTCCTATATGCAGTGTCTGAAGTTCAGTGACAAAGTATTTTGATTCTTTCATGAATTATTTGGACTGGTTTCAACATCATCATCATCATCATTGTTGTTTCTTTCTCTTTCTGCTTCATCTGAAGTCGTCTCCTGTATTTATAATTCAGGAAATAATGACTTAATTTCTTGTAAATTGCTGAATGCGGTGCTTGTGTCCTTTCGTCACCTTTCTATTTAAAAATATATTTTATTTTTTTCCAGAAATGAAAAAGAAATCTTTGGCTGCAGCCACAGCATTGATTGGTACGTGTCCTGACATGTGTCCAGAGAAGGAGAGATATGATCGTGAGGCCAAGAGAAGGCTTCATGTTTTTGAAATCCTGGCAGGGACTGAAAATTTGGTTTGTGCTCTT
>VCCN01001426.1:675390-687562 GCA_006491835.1 Architeuthis dux | reverse complement strand
GCTGCCTAAGACATTGGTCTCATGACTGTTTCTATTGAGTGACTAATCAGACCTGTTTTCATTACTTAAGTATTCCTGTTTATGTCAGTGTCCACAAACCTTTGTTTGTGCATGTATATATATTTGTGTATGTGTGTATATATATATATAAAAATGTTAAAAGCAGGATTCGGAAACTGATTTTTAAGATAGGCAAGCTCTCTTTCAAAGCTCAGTATCATGCAGTCTTCCTTGTAGTCAGTACATTAATATACTTCTAAAATCTATAATTCCTCCAATATAAGTATATACTTATGTCTGCTGTCTACCTAATTTAATTTCTCTTGTCGCTCTCTCAGTTCTTATCTATCTTTGGCCATTATTATCTTCCAATCTTTCTTTTCCTTGTGACATTTCTGTGTTAAACTCTTGCAGCTTTGTTTGTGTTCTTGGTTTATTTTAACTTTTCTTTTGTTTTTCTTCTTTGTCTTCCCCCAAAAAGTGCGTTAGGCTCAGAAAGAATCAAATTAGCAGCATCTAAAACACAAGACGACCTTAGAAGCTTTGAGAAGTGACCAAAATGTCATAGAAGTAACAATATATTAGAAGGTTCAGTTCAAGATACAGACCTGTTTTCATTACTTAAGTATTCCTGTTGTTTATGTCAGTGTCCACAAACCTTTTGTTTGTGCATGTATATATCACAAGTGACTCTATACTAATTTTAAAAAATTCTGTTTTTCAAAACAGACAAAAACTCTTGAAAATCAGTACACATAAATTAGAATGTTTGAGAATTTTTTTATTCAAATTGTATCAAGTTCAAGAGAGAATTACTTCACTGGTAGACTTTTATGTGTGATCCAACTTCTTCACAGCACTTTAGCTGAGTCAGTGATTGACACAGACATTCCTGACATCAGCAAGCATTTTGAGTGGGATGTTTGCACCACAATCTCTGATTACTGCCTCGAGTTCATAAGATTCTCTTGATCTTGTTGCATAAATTTTGCTTTTGATATAGCTCCTCAAAAAGAAATTGCCAGAAGAAAAAAGAATGCTAGAAAAAAAACCCCAAAGACTTGTTAATCATTGCCAGGCTGTGATTTTGCACCTCAGTTCTAGCGTTAGTGTCATCGCCATTTAACTCTTTTCTCCCTGGCAGCCATGTTTGATTAGTTGCCCGACTGACCAAAAAAATACAATGGGCAGTAAAATAAATTGCTATATCTCTTTTAATATTAAATGTACATTTACTAAATTTTCAGTGATCATTCCCAATGTATCACTTCTAAGTACAGTGAAATAAAACCATGGAAAAATTAATTGAAAAGGATATTATTATCGATTGATTGGCATTGTCATGATTTAAATTGTGTATGATTTGAATTTAAACATTTTTTTTTTTTTTTTTTTTTTTTTTTTTTTTTTTAGTAAATTCTTTTTATCATTTTTTAACAAAATTTTGTTGCTTATTTTCAATATCAATTATCACGCCTAGAGGCATTATCAAGAAGGAAAGTGTTAATGGGGATAGATGTTGAGCTCAAGTGTCAACAAATTTCTCAGACATTGATCTGTCGATGGATATCAATTTCACTAAGATTGGACAGAAATCTGAAAAGAAAAAAGAAAATGTAGAGTCACTTTTGAGACACCATGTATATTAAAGTCCTATTCTATCCAGAAAAGGAAGGAAAAAAAAAAGTAGGTCACTTTCCTCAATGCTATGTATTTACATATAACATTGACTTTACAGAGACACCATTATAAATAGACACCATTATTTTACTCACATTTGACATTTTACTTATTGTCAATTACTCTATTAATTATAATAATGCCAAAATAACAAAAAAAACTTCTCAATTACTTAACAATACCTCAAACTCCAAGAGCACTGGAATTATCAGATTTTGAAAGGAAGTGCCATTTTGGTCAGTACAAAGTTGGAATGAGCATTGAAATAAGGAATTCTACTTTCAACTGTGAACCATATAAACATACAATTCACTAATGAAAGAAAACACTGCATCTCATTTAGATCGACTTGGGCCATCAGAAAAGTGTCTTTGTGCAATGATCATACAATTTGTTGATGAAGGAAAGGAAACCACTGTATCTCTTTCAGGTTAATCTGGGCCACCAGAAAGGTGTCTTTGTGCAAATTGAAAAGCATCCCCATTGCAAGGTGACAATTTCATCACAAATGTAAAAGAGACTTGAAGCAACCGAGATGTAGTTTTATTGACGAATGTTGAGAATATCATTGACAGAGCATGTAACAAATGAGGACATTTTACGGGGAGTAGGAGCTACAGGGGAAACGGTTGCTAACAATCAGAAACTTCACACTCACAGGATGCATTGAAGGCAAGAGAAGCAGAGGTAGGCAGCGAGGAACTTACCTGAAAAGGTTTGAGCAAATGGATGGCAGAACGAGTACCTGAAAGAAAAAGAATTACTGAAAGTGACAAAAGAAAGGAAACTAGAGAACCATGATAGCCGACGTCCCGAAGGGACATGGCACATAAAGAGAGAGATATATTGACCAGCTTCAAAATAGTGCATTTAAAACTCAAACAAATAGCTCTCAGTTTGATGAATAGAAAAGGGTGTAATTTTGCTGCCTGATAACATCTGCCCCATAGGTTTCAAAAGGACATTAATAAAAATGAATTGTTTGAAGACTGAGGCAATGCCCGTTTGGAAGGGGCTGGACTTTATTTTATGTGGAGCATATAAAATTGTCATGTAAAATAATTTTCCGTCTATTGTATGAAACTATTGTTTCAAAGTATTTCAGTTACTTCCCTTCTGTGTTGCCAATTTAGATCTTTTATATCTAAATTTAAATAATTCAGTGTTGCCAATTAGGTATTTTATATCATTTATATTTATTAGATTTCTCGAGAACCGCTGATCCAAAAAAACCTCACTGAACACTGCACTGCCATTTGTGCTGACTAATATATCTGCCAAATGTCAACTTCATATAATGGCCAGTTGTTGAATAATAATGGTGTATACACACACGCTTTCTTCAATTGTAGTTAGATGGAGACTTTATTGCAACTTGCCTATCCACTCAACCTTTCTTATGAATCACCATTTTTTTTCATTCAAATTTTTTAAATAATTTCTTAGAGGCAAGAATTTCGACTATCAGAATCAAACTGTAGAACCTCTTGATGAATTTATTTTTTTGAATGAAGAAATCTTTGGGAAAATAATTGATGACTTGTTGCCAAGGAAGAATAAATGTCAAGGAGGAAAATTATTCAGTTTCTCTGTAGTAGAAAGGGGGATGGGAACACCAACACAGTTTCGATGTCCAACGGCATGTCAATGTTACAACACTGGAATGATTCCTTCAAGGAGCACTTTCTTGCTTATCACCGGTAAGCTATCACGAACTCCGAGCGGCTACAATATCATTCACGGTATAAGTCCCAAATGTGATTCAAGTGTGGCTTCAAGAAGCGAGTCAAGAGCGAACTACTGGGCCCTCGCCGCCCGGGCCAGTTATAGCCCGCAACTTGCCACATCCGGGTTGCTGGCACTCAAAATACAGGTCACCCATATTCTACTTCGTCAATATATCTCGCTGATCCGTTTCACTCGGCTTTTGCTTGCCGTACCTCAAGCCTCGGACGAGTCCATTTCCACTTCGTCACCACATTCTCTTAAAGTGATAATTTCATTCTCAAAATCCTTTTGTGTGTGTGTGTGTTATATGTAAAGGCGGGGCCTGTGTGCGGAGTAACCCTCCAGCCTGAGCAATGAAATTTTACGGTGAAGTGTGACTTGCCCAGGATCGACCTCCACCCTTTAAACCAAAGGTTTACATCCTATGAATCGCTGGAGTGGTGCAAATAGGAGCAGAGTCCATAGTTTGTAAGTTTGACAGGAGTGTCCTTCTCCTGGCAGATGCCCGAGCTGGCTATAGAGTTCTACTGAACCTTTGAAGGAGAATCAGGACGGAACGGCTGCCTGCAACTTTTGCAACAGATTATCATGATTATCATGCAGCTATCTATTTATCTTAAATTTGATGAGGCAGATGCTTTAATATTGGTGGTGTTATTTTAAGATGTTTTTATTGATTTGTTGTGTAAAATTATTGTGTTCTGTTTGCAACTGTCAGCTAAGAAAAAATAGCAGAAGCTGTTGATATTGTTTGTATTTATTTTTATCACAGAACAATTTTAATTCTTCCTGAATGTTCAAAAACATGCTACAGTAATACCCTGTTTAGCGCCTATTAGCTATAGCCCTCTTTTTCAAATATTTTCCATAATAAATTTAGTAATGTTAAATTTCCTAAATAATGATAAAAGACAGTCTCCGAAATAACTGTATACTTTGGTTAATGTGCTATGAGAATAAACACATATGCATACTTAATTATTTATCATGTAGCAATATACATCGACACCTCTATTGATATTTTACCAGCTCCAGAAAGTAGCTACCAGATAAGATACACAGCACCAATCTAGTCCATCTTATTGAGGCTCAACAACGTCATCATATGTTTAAAATGACTGCTGGCACAATCTCTATTTATGCTATGTTATAGCCTGTATAGCGCTGCATTTTTTAGGAATGGATCTAGAGTGCTAACCAAGGTATTAGTGTATTTAGAATATGAGATCATGAAAGAAAATGTTATCCTCCCCTTTTTTTTTTGTTTTCAGCTGACTGGAAGTTTAAAGTGGCTTGCTTCTCGAATCCCAAAGCAACCTCTCCTTGAAAAGAAACGATTCAAAGATTATGTGGAGGATTTCTTATCGGAAGAATTCTATGGGCCAGTGCTTTATAATCAGAAAATCCGTCAGGAAGAAGGTTATCTACAACAGGTGAGTCTTTATCTTCGTGTCACTTCTGTGAAAAAGAGTCTCTTTGATTTGTCTCCTCTGTTAGTTTGGTGCAAAAACAAAAGAAATTTTATTCACTGAAAAGTTAATGCCTTTCATGTTTTTAGTTCCACGACCCATATGGTTTCAATGTGCCTGATAATCACAGGGTAAATTTCATCTAAACTTTCAAGTATAATGAAATTCGAAATGATTATTTATTGTAAGTGTTCATTTTGATTTCAAAAATAAATTATTACAGTAGTCCCCGTTTATAAAGTGGGTGTTTGGGTCCAAGAAAGACAACCAGGATATAAATGAACCATGGATAATCAAGCCAATGAAGGTGTTGTTTTCATTACAAAATCAAAGTAATTATGCGTAAAACACCACATAGTTGTTAATTGATTGCAAATTGAAGAAATTTAATATTTCAGTCATATAAAGTAAGTCTTTTGATGAAATTCTGTTTTTATTTGCGGTTTTCTGGATGAGTTGGCGATAACATAGGGAAAAATGTGGGGTCTACCACCCACCTTACTTATATCACGAACGACTCCTGTCTTTCAATATGTATATGCATGTTTACTATGGAAAGTGATATTGCATATAATGTATGTGCACATATCTATAATTGGGGCATAAAAAAATGTATAAATTAAGAATTGTGCTTTTCTATAAGAGGAGACAACAGATAAAATAATTATAGATAGATACATCTGTATACTCAGGTATTAATAAACCCCCATTGATAAATTCAGTTCTCTATATCAGTGCTTCTTAAAGGGTGAATGAAAGGAGATTGAAGGATGAATGACTTGATTTACTCAAATATTTATATTTTTTCTATACTTACAACTTATAAGCCCAATGATAATTGAGTTCAATGAAATAAGAATTAAAAATAAAGTATAACATAAAATGGCTGAATTTTAATTTCTTTATTTCGGTAGCAGCAATCCATTGAAATCACACAGTGAACCTTAATTTCCTTCATAGAACGTCTTTTGAAGGTTATTCAGAATAATTCCTCAAGATTTTATGACACTTCTTTTTTGTGGTGTTAGATCAGTGCTTCTTGAACTGAAGAATGATTCATCCGAGGGTGAATGAAATTATCTTTGGGGTGAATGAAACTAGAGGAGCGAATCAAGGGTAAGCGAAGGATGAATGACTTAATTCACTTATGTACATTTTTTCTATACTTAACAAAAAGGTCATTGCTGCCATTAAAGATTTTAATAAATTCTTATTGCTTCTGTCAATGGAGCTGGAAATTTTGTGTGTTTTTTCTCTCAACCTTTGGTTTTTCTAATTTCAAAGTAAAAGGATATTTTCCAAACTTACTGTAATATAACCTTTATGGGGAGAACAGACAAACTCATGATACAAAATAAATTATACACAAGAGAGAACAAGATAAAAATGATCAAAAACATGAGGAAATTTAGTTGTGGGTGGATGGAATTTTGTGATAAAGACCCATGGGTGAATGGCAATGAAATAGTTTAAGAAACACTACTCTCTCTCTCTATATATATATGCCCACAAGTTTGCATAATGTTGCAGATTAGTGTTTTTCTTATAAGATGTGATTATTTTCTTATAAGAAAAAAAAAACTTAAGTTTTTGTTGAAAAAAAATTTCTTTTTATGAAAAATGTTTATTAAAATTTGTTTTCTAAAATAATAAAATATTAAAACAAAAAAGAAAAATCAAAGCCTGAATCCATTTTGCAAAAACTTAATTCTGTTTAGAATTGATTTAAACAAAGAAAACAAAGATTTTGCACACAGTTTTGCTTCAATGAATTTTGCTCAGAGATTATGGTATTAAAAGTTTTCAGACATTTTGGAGGAGATATTTTGCAAATAAGTTCCAGTGTGTGTCTATTTTAAATGGAAATTCTATTGTGGTTATTAATAGGTCAGCCTGGTGGACTTTTTCACGGAAGTTTTTTTTTTATAATTTTGCTGACAATAATTCTTTTCATTTCTTTGACAACCATTTTCAGAAAATCCCATACGGTCATTTTCTTTTCTTTTCTGCAGATTTGTTTGCATAACAAAAGTGTGTGTCTCTATTTGATTCACTACAGCTGTTGAAAATCTACTAGCTTCAAATACCTGCCCTCCAGACGATTATCCCAAGCTAGTTTAAATAAAACCGTTGTTTTTTCTTAACTTTAAGTTTTATTTACTGCAGATAAATTGAAAAGGATGACTATATTTAAATAAAAATGGTGGTTGTTATGAGAGTATCTTTTTGAGTTTGTGTTAGCAGCAGTATTGTTTACAATTGCTTCGCAAATTAAATATAGCCTTTTTTAGAAAAAGTAACAATTAAGATTCGGTTTAAACTTATTTTTTTGTATCTGTTAATTCTTTAATGACTTGCATTCTAATATTTGAATAGCAAATAAGTAATTTTATATGCTTCATGAAGGTAAATAGTAGTTAAAATTAATACAATGGGTTTTGGTCAAAAATCGATTTAGTTTACATACATTGCAGTTTTCATAGAAAAAACTTTTTTATTGATCTTGTAACAAAATAAATGCAGTGAATTTTAAAAAAATAACTAACTAAAACTAAGCAAGTCGAAATTAAGTAAACAAAAAACTTACGATACGATAACAATAGCTTTAAAATTCAAAATGTCACTTTTTGTTAAGTCCTTAAAATTCGTTTTTTGGCTTCTAAAATCACAGAATTCTTTGGAAATTATAATCTAAAACCTAGAGTGAAATATCTAAAACTGTTGTGGTAGTAAAAAGCAATTTTCAGGGAGAAACACTGACAAAGAGGTTAAGCAAATCTCCATTATATATAAATAAGATTCACAGGATTCTTTTGTCCAATCTTCATAAATCAGCCATTTAAAGTCCTTTTTTGGACATAGGCCTTCCTAATAATCTGTCAGTCTTTTTCTCTTTTGGGCGTCACAGTGATAAAACATTATATATCCACCGCTGTTGCCTTGTTGGCCACTGCAACCACCCTGGCATCCACCACTGATGCCTTGTTGGCCACCGCAACCACCCTGGTATATACCTCTGTTGTCTTGTTGGCCACCGCAACCACCCTGGTATTTACCACTGTTGCCTTGTTGGCCACAGCTTTATTGCCAGGATAACCCATGTTTCCTCGGTAGCCAGAACCATTATTGTAGTAGCCACTGTTGGCCCTACCGATGCCACCACTGCTTCCTCGTCCACTGCCCATGCTACTGTCTCTGTCCTTGGGTATCGCTTTCTTCACTTCAACATATTTGCCGTTGAGAGATTTGCCGCCTTAAAATACACTTGTCCAAAGAGTCGAAGTTGTCGAATGAAAGCCCTTCTGTTTGCTGGTGTTTTTGTCACTATTTTGCCAAAGCAACCAAAGACTTCCCTAACGTCATCTTCTGTCGTGTCATCCTTTAATCTACCGAGGGATATTTTCTTTACTGAAGATTGACTCTCATTTGAATCATTGCATGGTGTAGTGTGCTTGGTATCGAGTTATCGCTCGTCTATCTTGTGAGGTCGCTTGTTCTGGGCTGCTTCAAAATCTTGCTACTGATTGCGTTCTTCCGCACAGGAACATGTGTCAGTGGCAACGTATGACCGAACACGCAAAAGTCCTGCCTGTTCTGCTTCGTTTTTATTCTCTCTCAAGAGTGACAGGAAATCAACCCCTTTATGGAATCCTTGATCCCACATTGACCCCTAGACAGAGCTGCCAAAATAAACTCAAACGTACCAATACCACAGCCTAAAAAGTACTAAATCTTCCAAAAACGTACTAAATCCATAGTATATAATTATATATCAACCGATACGCAATTATAAGTCAGTATATCACATTTATTGAGAACTTAAACAGAATATAAAATAGACTTTGAAAACTAATTATATATAAATCAGAAATGTGTATCAGCAAGTTGTATTTTATGTATTATATGTACGTCAGCTTTTGACCATAAAAGTTCAATAGACCCCTTTTGGCATTTATCGACCCCCGGATAGACACATTGACCCCAAGGGTCGTTATTAACAACTTTAATGACCCCTGGTATAAAGGAATTTGATCAAAATTTTTTCACTAAAAATGTTGATAATTCTATTTCTGCATTTCCAGACATCGTAATTTCAAACCCCTTTTATCATAACTATGTTTGCCAGATAAGTCTTATTAAAGGATTAAAATAACGGCTGGCTCAGAAGTTTATTATATTATTTTATGGCTCTTTGGGAATCTCCAATTATAAACAATATTTACATGTCAACTTTAAAAACAAAGTATAAAAGATAGATATTAAAAAATGATTTGCCATATTTAGAAATTCCATTAATTATTTTGAATTAAATCCTCCCCCATTCTTCTTTCTAGCAAAGTTGTGGAACCCAAAGACACCAATCTTTCTTTATAACTAAGATATTTTATTCCATTAATTAGTTTGGTTACTTTGTGCGCTCTCTAGTTTTCAGATTAAATTCCAGTTCCCATGCCTAGCCACCGGTGCCCAAACCTGAGTACAGTATTCTACATGAGGTCTAATCAATGCCTTGTATATTCTACTAATAACTAACATATGCATCCCTTGAAAGAATATTTCTAATTGTCCAACCAATTTTCTGATTCGCTTTTGAAACAATTGATAACCTATGATGAATAAAATTAAAGAAATTATTAAAACCACTCCTAAATCGCGTTCCTCGGTTATCTTTTTGATTTCCTTGTTGCTTAATTTATATTCCAACTTAGTATTTTTGAAATCAACATGAGGTAGAATTTTTGGAACCAATATGTAGTAGAATTTCTCGGGCAGTCAAAGATTGACCTCCATCAATATTACTAAATCTTGATCCCTTAAGAATGTTTCTCTTATGATTGGATGGTAAAAAGAAATTGTGTACTTTGATCCTTCTGTATTTTCTTTCTTTGGCACATTCTGAAGAATTTGGTTTACTCTGAAAGTATTGAACCATTTCACAACTTGAAATATTGCTTGTGCAAAATTCCTGCTGACTTACGTAAGAACGTGTTTTGCCCTATTGAAAGAAGTCTTTGGAAGTGAATATTTGTAGATCAGGTATTGTAATCATTATACAGGGTGTCCCGTAAGAATGTCACTTCTTACATGTTTTAAGTAACTTTGTATTGACTTGGGTGAGAGACGTATTGAGGTTTGGGGATTTTGTTTCAATACAAAGTTTCTATACAACTGGTAGAAAGTACATTCTTCGAGATACCCTATATATTGGTTAATTTGGAATAATTTTGTCATTGTCAGTTTTTTAATCGCAATGTTTTGGCCATAGTACTCTCCAGCCTTCCTTGGACACCCAATGGGTGAACAAATAGAAAAAGTTGAGCCTTCTTTGGAAGTGAATGGTCACCAATTTGAACGGCTGCTCTAAGTTTAGTGGATATTGTAAATAGATCTGATAAGAATTAATTTTATGTTATTTTTTTTTATTACAAAAAGGACAAACAATTTCATGCATTTAGATCAAGCATGGGCAACCTTTTTGATCTAGTGGGCCACATTTTTCATCTTTATTTGGGTCAGACATTCACTTAAAAAATGTGGATTGTATTACAGAAAGAGTACTTAATTTCTATTTTAGACGAAACATGATTTACAATTATTATATTATTGATTTGTGAAGCCAAAACAATAGTAATTTTACAATGAATTATGAAATTGACTTTCTGAGAAAAATTATAAGATTTGAAATAAATGCCTAGATTGGCAGCGGTCATGGTTGCCCATATGTGATTTAGATAATAATAAATGCCTTTTGTGCATTTTCCTTTTTCTATTAAATCCAGTCTCCTCACGTGATAATTGACTTGTACAATTCTGTGATTGATCATCTGACTGCCTGTGCTACTGACAAAGAATTGCTCAAATATTCCTGGCCTGTCACAGAATTTCTCACCAGCACTGACTGTTATGGTAAGTGATAATATTCATCTCTTTTGCTCTGCGGGTAGTTAATTAAAATTTTTGCTGCTTGGATTATGTGCGGTTATAAATTTGAAAAGAAATCACACAAATTTAAAATCTGCCTCGAGATGTACTGTTTTTCTTGTTCCTGGGTTTGCAGAGAGATTTCCATTTGTTAAATAGGATGAGAAAAGATTTCTTCAGGAAAAAGGTAGGTATTCATTCACCTCTACACAAGGATGGAATGTGACAGAAGGTGAGCAAAATCTTTCCCAGTGTCAGGACAACCCATAAACTTCCCTTTTTAGTGCAATGGGGAGGTGATGCCCTGGGGCATTTAACCTCCTGGGATTGGACATTGTGTACTCATACAAAAGTAGGGTCCAAAGATTTAAGACAAGAGTTATTCCACTTAAATACATGGACATAATTCCTTACGTTGTTTTCAATCACGCAAGATGAAGTTAGAAAGCAAGAAAAAAGAGAGAGTGAGTATAGCTCATCGCAAATAAAATTCCTTTTATTTAAGACTATTTTAAATTATTTTAACCCAAAACAATTAAATAACAATATTATTTTAAATTTTCTTGACTACTTTTTACCTTCATCTTAATTTTATTAGCTGCTTTTTATCGCAATTTTTTTCCCCCCAAAACAGCAATGTTTTTTTTACTTGATATGCACTTTCTCTTTTTTGTTGTTTTCTAAACCTCACGATTGAAAACAACGTAAGGGATTATTTCCGTATATGTCTGTGTATTCAAGGCGAATAACTGTTTTGTGTTAAATCTTTGGACCGTTATCTTGTACAAGTACTGGACATTGTATACTTTTGGGGACGGCCACAGGATGAATCTAGAGCTGAGGAAGAGTAAACTTGAATTCAATTGAAGAATATAAAATTTTGATGTGAGAAGAATGTTAAGGCTTTTACAGTTGGGCCAAGGGGTATGGAAACTAGGTGGACAATAAAATATTCTTTTGCAACCAAGAGTTAGACAAATCTTTAATAGATGCAAGGAGAAAACAAAAAACCTCCCTTGCAGTTAATTTGTATAGAATACTATTGAAAATGTCTGTACATAACTTGGCATCTGTATAATGTGTTAACAAAAGGATACAAGTAAAATGATTTATAAAAAATAGTTGGATTCATGTTTGACTAACAAATGAAAGCATCGTTAGTAAGGTAAACTGAAATTTATTCTCATCACTTCTCTTGGCTCTGATTGGCTAAAAGTTGTTGGTGAAAGAGTATGAATGAGTCAGATACATGTCCCAGGAAATGTTTGAACCTCCTTAGATGTCAACAATAAAAGGGATTGAACTCTCTGACTTACAGAAAGACCTGTGTGCTAACAATCATATTTACACAATATCTAGGGCCTTAAACCTTT
>VCCN01001426.1:408213-420893 GCA_006491835.1 Architeuthis dux | reverse complement strand
TGTCAGGGAGGAAAGAGTTAAACATACACAATAAGAAAACATTGTTTCACAGAATCTAATTCTGACTTCAAAGAGTGTTGTTTAATAACTTTACTTGATGTAAAGTAGAAAAAAGTCTAAAAGGTTTTTCTCTTGAAATTATACACAAGAGAGAATAAGACCGGAAAATGATCAAAAACAAGGAAATTTAGTCGTGGGTGAATGAAATTTTGCAATAAACACTCGAGAGTGAATGATACTGAAATGATTTAAGAAACACTGACTTAAACTATTCTAAATAGCAATGAATTTAAAAAATAATTGTTTTTTTGGTTACATCCCTTGCAGTGTTAGATATGTCAATGAAAATAAAGCGAATAAGTGTGAGAATTTTCTGAATACTAATGTAGTCCATTCATTTCATGAAACATAAGGGATTTATTTTTTCAAATTGTCTATTTGTATATCTTTTGAACATGACATGAATAAACATTAAAATATTTCAACATTGAACCATAGTCCCTTCTTAATGAAATATTGATTTCTTACCGATGTATATTTTTTTAATCACCGCTACCAAAGGTTTAGGTTTATTCATGTATTCACACATTTGTACGTATCTATCTATCTATGTAGCCGGACTTCGCTCAGCTCTAACCGTTCATAGTAGAAACTTGAAATTTTGTACACACACTCCCCTCAATGAGTAGGGATAATACTTTTGTTTGTTTTTTTGAAAATTCCCCCCCAAAACAAAGTTTTAGTGGGGATTCAATTTTCAATGTAAACTTATGCTAAATTGGTCACTAGTTTGTGCTTGCTTGTTTTTTGAAAATTCAGACATTTTTTTAGTGATCACAGCCCAACTTTTTAATTGATCACCCCCAACACAGCATATATGGGTCGCAGTGATTCATAATCTCTCTTGGAATGCAAGTCCTTTATTCTTTTAATCTTGTTTTCATAATCAATATTCAGCCATAAGTATCTTACTGTGTGATTATTGAAATTTATATTATAATGATCCAATTTCTGTTTGCGGGTTGGTGTTACCATAACACAACAAAAACAGCACATCACAGTGAGATCTTTCTTATTGCAATACCCATAACATCTAACTTAAAAAATAAAGCAATTTCCAGTCAAATCGAACCATTTTTGAGTAATTAATTCAATTAAGTATAAATTGACCAAAAAAAGTCTAAGGGCGATAACTCCATGTTTATTAATTTCTAATTACTGTTATTTAGAGAAAAAAAATAAGAGGAATAAGCAAATAATTAAATTGTATCAATGGGAAGTGATTTAACATTGAGCTAAAAGGCCATCAAAGGAGGTTTTTAAGCAAATGGATATAAAATAGGAAGGGGGGTTGTAATGCTATTTAATTTAGTTTATCAATTCTTCCTGCCAAAAGTTCAAAAATGACATAATTGATTGTCCGTTTGTAGAATCAATATATGGCTGTTTTTACATTTCATTCCTGGACCAATTTCAACTAAATTTGCCAAAATATTTTATGTGAAAAAAAAATCCAGGTTCCTCCCCAACCCTCGGATGAAGAAAAAAAAAATTAAAAGTAGTAGTAGCCTACTTAACTGCGAATGACGGTTATTGTCGTTCTATGGCTAACTAAAAAAAAAAATTTCAGTTTTATTATGATTGATGGTAATTCAGTTCTATCTGTGAATCAGAGCTTTTATCTTGCAACAATGGATAACTTGTGATCGTAAACAGCCTTGACCGGAGTTTGGACGGTTCGCCGAATCTCTTACCTGCCTGTTAATCGTTACACCGCTTGCAATGTGTTCCAAGAAAAACAATGAAAGGTAGAAGTTCAGAACGAGATGAAGTGACTCAAGCTCGGTACCATTGTGTTTGTGTTTACAACAGGACAAACATATTTCCAACGACGGACGTTAAACGGTCTATGTGTATTTTAACGGACGTTAAAAGGCTGACGATGATTATTGCGGATTTGTTCTTCAAGGAAATAAAATATTGGCCTAAAGAAAAGTGAGCCTTGCCCTTCCTTAAGGCAATATTGTTCTACCACTGTTCCGGGTCCGTTTCCTGTTGTGGGGGTGGATCTTTTTGACTCGGCCGTCACGATAGCATATGTCCATAAGAAATAAGACATTGGGGGGATCTATAGTGTGAAAAACGGATCTACAATATACGCACTTAAGAAAAGAATTCCTCAAAAACCCATTGAAACGGATACAATTATGTTTGCGTTCACAACAGGGGAAAATACTGGAAATGACTTTAGAGCGTTTGAATGGAAAAACAGATTATACGGGAAGTTCTTTCTGGAAGTATCAATGGATGAGATGTGTTTAACTTACTTTACAATCTTTGATCCTGCAAAATCACTTAATCTCTCAGATCCCAACAATCCCTGAATCGAGACGGTCATTTTCTATCGTTATCAGCATGGCGAACCGAGTTGGAATTCCGGCTTACTTCACATTAAAGTCTTTGGGAAAGGCATGCATCTACATTTTCCTGCAACCCTTTCCATCGCTAGATATCATAACGAATGTTATGTCTCTGGCACGCCACTGGTTGACGGCGAAAAGAGTGGTTGATTG
Source organism: Architeuthis dux (assembly GCA_006491835.1). NCBI lineage: Eukaryota > Metazoa > Mollusca > Cephalopoda > Oegopsida > Architeuthidae > Architeuthis > Architeuthis dux. Next base: position 418,320 of record VCCN01001426.1, on the reverse strand, counting down.
GACACTTGGGAAAACTACTCTAACCAAAACGAACCTGCTGCCTCGTCCGTAGGAAGTTCTCTCAGGAAGGATCAATGGGAATGTGTTGGTGAATGGATGAGATGTGTTTATCCTACTTTACCACCTTTGATCCTGTAAAATCTCTTAATCTCACAGATCCCAACGATCCCTGAAAATGGTCATACTCTATCGAATACACGGGTGCGCGTGTATTTAATATCTTTGATATGTACGTACTATACATTCATTTAATATATATCAGAGAGAACAGGTTGAAGTGAGTGACGCCACTTCGGGTGCTTGTCACCTTTAAGATATGTGAAATAGACTTAAAGAACTTTGAAGTCTAGCCAAGATAAGAAACGTGATATGTGAAGTCTGATGCCGTAGCCAGCGTAAGGGCACTTTTAATTATTATATATCATAGAAGGTATCAGTTTACATAATCATTATCAGAGTTCGAATTCCGATCCCTTCACATTAATGTCTTTGGGAACGGCATAAATTCACTTTTCCCCTGCAACCTTTCACGTATGGTCAATGTATTCGCGAACGCATATTTATACACCAATCAACTCAAAGCATAGGATTAACTGTGAATATTAAATATATTTCCTGGGTAAATGATATGTGTTCTTTCGAATGAGCTTAACTTCAAGTTACCAATTAATGTAGCTTTTATGTTATTTGACTTTAAAAATGTCTTGCTTAAATTCTGCCAAACAAATTACGATAAATAATCCTAACATCACTATTGTAGAGCATGAGAAAGAGTTTCCAAAACCATGCACTTCGATTTATAAAGCTACACAAAGGTTTGAGAATGGTGAAAATTTAGAAGATCGCAGAAAATATAACTGTGGGGTCTGTAAATTGACGTCTGAAGACAAGAAAGCCATAAAAAAAAAACCCAACTTAACCATCAATCAAATGTATCTGCTCGTAAGGTCAGGTTACAGTATGGGGTAAGTCATAATACTGCCATAAAGGCAAGGAAGGATAGATTATGGAATAGAATATAGAAAGAAAAAGGAAGGTTCCAAAGTATAGCGACGCTTAAGCGACTTTATCGACTGTACTTTTTAGGACCAACAGCTCGTCGTTTAATTGTAATGGACGATGAGATTTACGTTACAATTAATGATTCAGCAACATTTTCCAACGCAAGATTTTATACTGATGTCTTCAATAAAACTCCAGATTCCATTAAGTTTCCAATGGTCTCAAAGCTTCCTGCCAAAGTTGGCATACGGTATACCATTACCCAGAATACTGTCTCACCATACTTTTTGTGGTGACAAGGTCTTGCGATCAATCAGAAATTATATAAATTGGAATGTCTTCAACGTAAAATGATTCCTTATAGCACTGCCAGGCCGATATATCGGACTCGATAAGGTAGCCAAAAAACACTACACGGGAGTTATATCGGCCTAAAAAGGCCAGCCGGACCAGCTTAAAAACTGAAGAAACCTTTGATGACAGTTTTGCTTGACGGTAGTGTTTTTGCTATGTGGTCAAAAAGGCCCTAGCGCTAAAAGGGTTAAAGATGCTGTAATAGTCTGTCTCGACAAGGCATCTCATTACACAAGTCTGTGTTGCAATATCTTGATTCCAAACAAATTCTTTTCGTACCAAAGAAGGAAAACCCTACAAATTGCCTTCAATGCCATACAACTGAAACATCTCCTGCCATAATTAAAAGAGTGATCTTCAAGGATGGATCTAAACGGAGATGAGTTGTATGCACGAGTCCAAGCAGTGATGGAAATGCACCATGTCATTTTACAAACTATTACCAAGAATCTTTCGGTTTCTGTTCGCTGTAAATGCAACGATGCGTATCGGAATAGACTATTTTCAGTATTTTAATGTAGAAGAGACTTTGCTCTTTCGTGTAAAATTCAATTAAACCATTTATCTTTCCTGCAAAAAAAAAGTTATTTATGTTTTTGTAATGTTCGCGAATACATTGACCATATGTTAGATACATTTACAAATGTCACGTCTCTGGCATGCCACAATGGTTGGCAACGAAAACAAATGAAAACCATTTATAAAGTCGTCATAAATAGATGAAAAGTCTTTCTCGGTGATTTGTTTTTCTTTTTTTTTCTTTCTTGTGGATGGTGGCGTGTATCTCATTAATTGCGACAGGAGCAACTCCGTTGCCGTGTTCTGAACGCGGCGGCAACATTGATTATACAGGGTGGTGCAAAATAAGCTGAACAGTTTGTTTTCTCTGTAAACAACGGATCCTACCACTTGAAGTTACTGACATAGAAACAAGCAGAAAAGGTCTTCCGTAACTTTAAGTGGATGAGTCCATTGTGTGACTTATAGAAATTTCCGTCATGCTCAGTTGAGCCATGGAACTGCAATGACAGAAATCTTTAGTCATCTGCAGTTAATAGGTTAAACAAATTAAGTTCAGAAAGTATTGGCTATGCGGCGCTCATGATCGAGAGGTCTACTGAATCTATGGGAAGGTCTATTTCCAACGACGGACGTTAAACGGTCTATGTGTATTTTAACGGACGTTAAAAGGCTGATGATGATTATTGCGGATTTGTTCTTCAAAGAAATAAAATATTGGACTAAAGAAAAGTGAGCCTTGCTCTTCCTTAAGGCAATATTGTTCTACCACCGTCCCGGGTCCGTTTCCTGTTGTGGGGGTGTGGATCTTGCGTATTTCGCACCGCCTTTTCCTGTTTTTGACTCGGCCGCCACGATAGCATATGTCCATAAGAAATAAGACATTGGGGATCTATAGTGTGAAAAACGGATCTACAATATACGCACTTAAGAAAAGAATTCCTCAAGAACCCATTGAAACGGATACAATTATGTTTGCGTTCACAACAGGGGAAAATACTGGAAATGACTTTAGAGCATTTGAATGGAAAAACAGATTATACGGGAAGTTCTTTCTGGAAGGATCAATGGATGAGATGTGTTTAACTTACTTTAAGTGATTTTGCAGGATCAAAGCTTGTAATCTCACAGATCCCAACAATCCCTGAATCGAGACGGTCATTCTCTATCGTTATCAGCATGGCGAACCGAGTTGGAATTCCGGCTTACTTCACATTAAAGTCTTTGGGAAAGGCATGCATCTACATTTTCCTGCAACCCTTTCCATCGCTAGATATCATAACGAATGTTATGTCTCTGGCACGCCACTGGTTGACGGCGAAAAGAGTGGTTGATTGGACATTTGGGAAAACTACTCTAACCAAAACGAACCTACTGCCTCGTCCGTAGAAACAGAATGTTGTTACGTCCATTGTAAATCTTGACCGGTGTCAGTCATCATCATCATCATCATCATCATCAGCCGTTATAAGTCCACTGCTGGACAAAGGCCTTTCCCATTTCCTTCCATGACAACCTATCTTGTGCTAGTCTCTGCCAAGTCTTACCGGCAAACCTTTCTATCTCGTCTCTCCATCTTGTGTTTAGTCTTTTTCTACTTATTTTACTGTCCCATGGACACCAATCGGTTAGTCTTTTCCCCCATCTATTGTCATTTCTTCTTGCTAGGTGGCCAACCCATCTCCACTTTTGCTGTTTAATTAGTTGTATAATATCCTTCACTCTAGTTCTTTCTCTGATCCATGTTGATCTTTTTCTATCTCTTAGAGTTATCCCTAGCATTGCTCTTTCCATAGCTCTCTGTGCTATTCTAAGTTGGTTTTCAGCTCGTTTGGTTAATTTCCATGTTTCGCATCCATAAGTCATGGCTGGTATTATGCAGCCGTTGTATACTACGCTTTAGACACATTGGCAAGAATGTATTCATATAATGTATTTAATACTAGTTAAACCCCGTGAAAAACGATTCACGGATATACAAGTGTCCTTTCGTAAAGCGAATAAGCAATTACCATTAATTTATATGGGAACATTTTTTGAGCCCCAAAGATTTATGATGGTAGGTCAGGCTGAGTCATCGGAGGTTTTGGTGGTGGGATCCACAGGAGACTGGGGCGTGGAATGGAGAGAGGAAGCGGGTGTGTGCTGCCTCTATAATGGCTCGCTGCAAAACAAAAGCTGTTTTACATGATTTATTACATGATTTTTTAAGAAAACAAACTAAAAAAATCGTTACAGTGGAAGAGTCCAGTGTTTCAAATAGTGGGTCTGAAATATTTTTCATCAGCAAACTTGTTACCTTCAAGTGGAAGAGTCCATGGTTACGGATAGAGAACCAAGAAAATCACACTGTTCATTATATAAGTATAATATAGTATTTCTAATATATAGATATTCGATTTATAATTTTGTGGATATATCCTTTGTGTGCAATAGATATTTTTCTATCAGCATTCAAGGTCCGCTGTTGGACATGGGCCTACCCCGAGTAAGTGTAAGACCTTGGTGGGTGGTGGGCCTTACTCTGCCATGCTGGCCAATGGCGCGTTGTCGGTGGGGGGGGGCGAAGTGAACGCACCCTGCCCCATTCGGAGTTTTAACTCGGCTCGTATATTCCATTAACCGACTTCGCACCTCTAGATAGAGTAGATATTAAATATGAAATATTTCTGATTTGTCAACGGAGGCAAAGAACGATTGTCTGACTCAGGAAAAAAGACCTTTTGTGTCTCTGTCCTTTCCTCTTCTCTCCGGCTTTCGCAAAAAGGCTGCAAATCGTTTTGTTTGTGGTGAACGTAGAATTCACTTATAAATAGGTGGAGGCGATTGTGGGTGGTGAGGGCAGTAGACACGAAGTCGAAACTCCCGTCAAAACCACTTACAAAGTTGTCAAAAATAGATGATGAAAAGTTTGTTTCAAGGATTTTTCTTTCTTCCGTTTTCTTTCTTTCGTTTTCTTTCTTTTTAACTATTATTCACTTTCATTCCCTTAATTATATCCGCCATTGATTCATACTTTCCTTTCTGTACTTTCTTTCTTTTTTCCTTCATCTTCCCCTTCTGTTTTGATGGCGGATGGAGGCGCGTATAAAAGTTGGCAGGGATCACTTTTTAAAAATGACCATTTGAACAGTAAACATTGGCTTCTCTCGTTTTGAACGGTCGAACGTCCGTCGGAAACGATGCCAGAAGCAAACAGGTTTCTTCGGGAAGAAAATCGAAAGACCGTCTGGTTCTGTCTTTTTTTATTGATTCAAAAAAAAACCAATAGAATATCTGATATACCGTATTTACGTGCATTCACGACAGTGGATCGATAAGTCTGTAGCCTGACACGTAGTTATTAACTGAATCTGAATGCGTCACTGTATAATTTTCGATCTATGCGATTGACTGCGGATGACGGAAAATTCCGTAACTTCAGTTCGCTAACTCAATAAAAATTTCCGTTTCATTGTGATTGATGACAATACAGTTTTATCTGTGAGTCAGTATTTTTATCTTGCAATGGATTACTTGTAAGTGTTATATCTTAAAATGGACAAGGGCTTTTATCTTGCAATGGATTACTTGTAAGGGTTTTATCTTGCAATGGACAAGGGCTTTTATCTTGCAATGGGTTACTTGTAAGGGTTTTATCTTGCAATGCACAAGAGCTTTTATCTTGCAATGGATAACTATTACACCTTCCGCAATTGATATTCACCACCAGATTAAGTGCATGGACAAAGGAGATTATGGAGGGGGGGGAATAAATATTTTTGTGTAAAATGCTTTTTTTCCTTATTAGGCTGCGAACTTATTAATTTACCTACGTTAGTTGCTCTAATTTGTACGTAAGTTGATTTAGAAATGCAACGTCTATAATATCTATTATATTACCAGCTGGATACTCAGTGTTGCCCGGGGACCGAAACATTCAGTTTGGGGACCATTTGCTTAAGAGAACAAGAATTAAAAAAGAGCGAAATATCTTTAGATGCGCTAGAATCGATTACCGTCACTGACTGACATACCGAAATGTTATTTACGTCCCTTGCTCAGTGTTGCCAATTTAGATGTTGCCGAGTTAAATGTTTTTCATCCAAATCCAGATGTTTTTGGTTGCGTCTAGATGTCAGAAATTGCTATTTAGAGAAGGTGATATAAAATGAGTAATATTTTTAATGAAATAAAATATTTTAATAAATGTGACTTTAATCTGCAACAATTTATTAATAATATGTAACATATTTCCTAGATTTTAGATATCTATCTGAAGAATCTAGATGTTTTAAGGTGTTTTTGACTCAATTGTAAATGTGAACTAGGAAATAAGGTTGGCAAAACTGCCCTTGCTAGATCTTCACACAAGAAAAGAACTAGCGCATCTATAATCTGACGTTCAGTTTTGTTTCTTTGTAAGAGATAAACAATTTTTTAAAAATTGACTTTTTGTCGAAAACATAGTCAGCTTAGGGTTTCACGATAAACAATGTAGTGAATTTACGTGAAGATTTTTTGGGCTTCCAATCCGTGAACATCCAACTTAGAGCTTCCCAGGAGATAGGCAAGGCTTTCCCAATTGCAACCTTCAATGTTTGACCTTGCAATGTGTTGATGGGCATTGAAAACCTTCAGCAAATAGGAAACTCTAGTCCCAAATGGCATATCATATCGATTTGTATTGGGAACAAACAAATAAGAAGGTATGCATTCATAAATCTATATAATAATGTGCGACGTGTCCGTCTGTCTGTCACACTTGGAAAATAAACATTTTACGGTGAAAGTAGTGTGGGTAGAGGAGAAGTTCTGAGAATGGAATCGCACCACGAAGACCGTGGAGAGAGAGAGAGAGAGAGGGAGAGAGAGAGAGAAGTAGGGTATGGGGTACGCAAAGGGGTAGGTGTGAAATATAAAAATGTTCGCTCAAGGGGAATGGCTGAACTCGGCCGAAGAAAGGTGAGAAAGTAAAATGAGGTGGCATTGAATTCACTTTGAGCTTTTTCAGATACTACAGTACTTTAGATTTCCATCCCTAGGTATACCGTTATCAACGCAACGGGTATTTTACTAGTATATAATAGTTTATGCAACTGAACATGTTTGAATAGTTGTGGTATTTTTAAAATTTATTGTCAAACTCCAGTCCAAGTCCGGAGTTGACTTTGTTTTTCTACCGTAACAAGAACAACAAGAACAATCCTCAACGAATTTAGGCGAGTCAAAATTAACATTTAACAATTTTAGTGTAAATGTATTTATTTATTAGAATGAAATAAGCCTTTGCGTATCTGTAAGATAAATTTCGTAAATATATGTCTTGCCAGTTTAGTTGGTAAGAGACCAGCCTACCAATCAGTTGGTCGTGGTTTCAAAATAAAAATATAAATAAACCACGACCAACTGATTGGTAGGCTGGTCTCTTACCAACTAAACTGACAAGACATATATTTACGAAATCTATCTTACAGCTACGCAAAGGCGTATTTCATTCTAATAAATAAATACATTTACACTAAAATTGTTAAATGTTAATTTTGACTCTTTTCTCGACGGCCGAGTTCAGCCATTCCCCTTGAGCGAACATTTTTATATTTCACACCTACCCCTTTGCGTACCCCTACCCTACTTCTCTCTCCTTCTCTCCACGGTATTCGTGGTGCGATTCCATTCTCAGAACTTCTCCTCTCCTCTTTATAAATAAATACATTTATACTAAAAAAAATGTATAATTTTCATGTATACAATACAAAAGTTGCAGTAATCATCTTTAGTCGGAATAGATGCAGGAGTGGAGTTTGACTCTGTAGCAGCCAGGCTTTTTCATAGTTTTCATCGTCAAAAAAAGAGTGAAAACACTATCATGTTCATTGGCTTATTTTCTTTCCCTGTGCCCTCAGATGGCCTTGAAAGTGAAATCCAATGTGTTCATGATATTCTGGATGAGAAGATAGTCTTAATGAACCTGTTTAGACATTTCCAGAGTTGTCCATATCGATTTGTATTGGGAACAGACACAGACATTCACAAATATATAATAGAGAAAGGAAATATATTGACCATTTAAAAAAAAACACACACACACACAAAGAATATTGAATTGCTTTTTGTAAATGTTTTGTACAAACAGAGCAAGTTTATTCGCCGGAATCGCAAATTGGCAGCCACGTTTACTACCAATACAAAGCAGCAACAAATTGAAAAGATTTATGAATTTATTGAGGAGTTAACGGTAGCCGAGCGGTTAGCATCACGGAAAATGGAATCAGCGGGCTGAGTTCAAACTCCGATGAGACAATCTACATTCACTTCGCACTAATGCCATTGGGAAAGGCATGAATCCATCACCTATCCCCAGCTATGGGCAAATAGCGAGTGAGGTGAACCTAGAAGAACTTCAAAGTCTAGTTGAGACAGGGGAGCATGGAGAAAACTTGTGGTATGTGCTGCCCGGACAGGGACGGCTGGTGCCGTGGCCAGCGTAAGGGCCAGATTTATTTATTATATGACCATTAAAATGTTTGAAACCCAGGACATCAAAACTGGCGATAAAACACGCCAGGATTAACGCACACGTGACTGAACATTTATGCAATTGGAAGTAGGGATCACTAGCGATTCTTAACAGCTCGTTAAAAACAAAATATGGTTATTTTTATTTGACAGTTGACAGTAGGCCAGCCTACTGGTATTTCGTTTCAATTCCTATTAGACATTCTCAAGGAAGACAATTTTAAACAAACATGGCGCAGAAGAGGTCGGGGCAGAGAATGAATTTAAAGGTCTGATTTGAACTCTCGCTTGCCACGGGTTCCCGTAGCTGAGATGGCAAGAGCGGTAGGGACGTTAACCCTAGCCTCCCTTCAGCAATGAGGGTCAGGAGTTTATTCTTTACTTCCCGGCGTTGCCTGGGAAAACCATAACCTCAAAATAGACAACACAGTGAAACATATCTGTCTTAATTAATCTTACCCAACACAACAGATGGGAAAATTATTACACAGAGACGTAAATGTTTCCTTCCAATATGCGCTGTTTACCGATGGTCCTTGAATGATGGCCTTGCTGAAGTAATGATCAAAGAAAAAAGATGAAGTTAAATAGTAGTTAAATGAAGTTAAATAGTAGTCAAAAATGAATAATAATGAATAGCAGTACTCCCCCCCAGAAACTAATAGAAAAAATACTGTCAAGTTTATATTAGAAAATGACCTGAAATAGTACAGTAATGTGTCCTTAAGCCCCCCCGCCCGCAAAAGGTTGCAGGCATTCACTATGAATTGAAATACGTAGAATTGTTGTCAATAAGAAAACAAAAGTGCTAGAAGGAAGTTTCCCTTCACTATGAAATGAATTACGTTGAATTTGTGTCAATGAAAAAAGAGGAGGGTCAGAGGTAAGACACCCTTCACTGTGATTTAGGTAGAGTTGTTGTCATAGATAAAACAGAAGTGGAAGAGGGAGAAACCCAAACCTCCACCGACTCAAACCGTGTTAGTATTACTGCTGCTATCAGTGTCATTGCCAAAAAATCGAAATCCGACCAAAAACACCAAAACTTGTTTAAGAAATAATTGTATTGTAAGAAATATGTGTGCCATTCGTAAGAAGAATGAAAGACGAAAATTCGGGTATAAAACATAATTTTCTTCTGATGTTCAGAACCAAAGATTGTCTAGAGAATGACCCAAGATGTCCTCGAGTGACCTCAAAGGTTAGTCTATGTGGGAAGTCGATATTTATTGATTCTCCCATGCCAAATATCATACCAATTAGCCTCGTAGTTCTATCGGAGAAGAGGCACGGACAAACAAACAGAGGGCTCACATATTAGTATAGATTCCGATCAGCGCTGTTTATTTACTTACTGAGCCTGAGTATAATTGCGAATTAGAGCCACATATATCGAGATGAAGGTAAATAGTAGTATAGCAATTAATAATAATAAATCTCAGGTGAGATTCGATAAAAACTGCTTGAGGCAGGGGAGTGTAAATTAATGCGAACTCGTCTTTTGAGTACTTCGTTGCAAGTCATGAACGAATGGTGTCAAAATTCTTGTTTTTAGTCTATTGATTTTTCTTTGTTTTACTGAATGTTCTGCTGGTACGTCGCCAAGAAGCAGAAGGTTTTCGGATGTGAAAAACTCACGTTTGGGAATCTTAAGTAGGTAACTTGATCATGGCTGGGACTCACATCAAATCCGATCAACATTTACTGGCAAAACAACTCAAAACTAGACATACG
>VCCN01001426.1:371389-382434 GCA_006491835.1 Architeuthis dux | reverse complement strand
CGTAACTATCAACCTTTTTCGGTGAATCCAGGACCTGAGCATCAATCCACCCAGGTCATCCATACCATCGGAATACTCCTTCATAGTAACGGCAGACCTTTGCAGTCGGTTCGGTCATCCGCCCAGGAGAAGGCACAGGGATAAGTGGTCGGTTAATGCTGAATCGAGAGTCAACAACATCATTCGGCAGCACCCTGAGCAACCGAGTAGCTCCGTACATGGAGAGCACTACTTGCTCCACACAGAAAACGTGACCCAAAGAAACCGTGTCTCTCTCCCTTCCCAGTTGATTTACTGCGTCCAACGGATATCCCCAATAGCGGTTTCACAGCCCAAAATAAAACTCAGACCAAACGGAAGGCTCGCTTTCCAGATCAAGGGCAGCCTGAAAGAGCACAAAGCAGGCTGCACACTGTACTGGCTGGGCAAACCACAGCGGGATGCATCTCTGGAGCAGGGTTCCTGGTGAGGAACAACATCGCCTCTAAGCTCGCCGACCGCATTATCTGAATGCAGCTACATATCAAACAGCACGCTACACTCTTCGGTGTTATGTTCCGACCCTCCAAGCGTACCGGGTGGAGAAATTTAAATTCTACTCCGACCTACGCAAACCTTCCAACATACGTTCAAGCAACTGAAAACTTCGTTATCCTTGGCGACTTCAACGCTACGGTAAGGCCGGGGACTTCGGCGCACGGAAATATGTTTTCAGGAAACACGAGATCAGTAATTCGAACTACAACGCACAGCCCCGCCTTGAGTTCAACGCGGAACAAGAACTATGCATCACCAACCACTCGTTCGGCAGAACAATAGGCTGAAGACCACGTGGATGCACCGTCGCTCGAAACACTGGCATCTCATAGCCCGTGCATGCTGATGTCGGGCGGGAATCCCTGCCGCAATTGCTGGCGTGACTGAAGTGTTATGAAGAAGTTGGCTCACATGTACAAGTCTACCAGTGAGGAAATTCTTATTTAAACTTGGCAACATTTAAATAAAATAGTTCTCCAACATTTTAGTTTACGTATACTCATTTTCAAAAGTTTTTTAAAAAAATGAGTGCTTACAGTACGACCTCACTATCCGCAAAATCGCCAACCGCAGTTTCACTTATCAGCGGATAGCCAAATTTAGATATTTTTTCATCTAAATCTAGATGTTTTTGGTTGCGTCTAGATGAAGAAATAAATTATTTAGATGATGTTTAGTAAAGTCAGTAATATTTCTATTTGATTTATAGTAATAAAATCAGTAATGTTTTTATTTAATTTATAGTAATAACATAAGTAATATTTTTGATAAAATCAGTAATATTTAAAGTAATAATAAGTAATATTTGACGATTAAAGTCACATTACATTTATTAATAATATATCATATATTCCCTAGATTTTATAAATACATCTGGAGAATCAAGATGTTTCTAGATGTTTTATTTCTCAATTCTAGATGTAAAATAAATTTGGCATCACTCCTGGTATATATGATTTGGTATTATACGCGGAGTTCACCATCCGTCGGGGGTCTTGGAACCTATCTACCACGGATAGCAAGTATCTATTGAAGTGACTTTTGAGACAGCCTGTGTTTAGTGGAAACTTTACTGAAAAGCCTCACAGATAAGACGGGGGCAAACATTGCAGGTTTTGCAACTCTAAAAGTAAATCAAGAACTTGAGAGATAACGTTGGATTTGGTTTTTGGTTTTTCAAAGAAGTTGGTCGAAAACTGACGCCAGATTAAATGATGTCATTTAAAGTAAAATCTAAAAAAAAATAAGACAAGACTTATTTCTGTTCTTTGCTTCGACGTAAAAAAACGAAAGAGTATAAAAAACAGTGGCCTCGATTGTGTGATATTTGATGAACCTGAGTTGGTAACACAGACGAGTGGGGGGTATTGGGGAAGGAAGGGTAAGAAAGATGGAGGGTTAGCGTAGGTGGGAGGCAGGGAGGACATCTAAACACATAGAAAGAGAAAAAGAAGAGGCAAATGGTTGAAAAAAAGGAAGAAATGTTGAAAAAAGAAAAAGAGGAGAGAGAGAGAGAGAGAGAGAGAGGGAGAGAGAGAGAGAGAGGGATGAGAGGCCAACAGTAGCCTATTCTTTAAAAACGTCATCAGTTAGAAAACTTACATCTTTAGCAATCTAGCCACGACCAAGAAAGGGAAGGAGGAGAAGAAGAACAAGAAGGGGGGTGGGACAAAAAGAAGAGAGAGAGAGAGAGAGAGAGAGAGAGAGAGAGAGAGAGAGAGAGAGAGAGAGAAATTGGGAGAAGGTGAGAATATAAGAAGTAGTGAAAGAAAAAGAAAGAAAACTTTTGGGGAAGAAAGAACGGGATTAAGGGAGGCAAATGAAAGAGATTGAAGAAAGAAAGAATGAAAAGAATGAGAGGAAGGAAAATGAAAGAAATTAAAACAGGTCTGCTTAGTCACACAATAGAAACCGTCATGTTACCAACATCTTGTTGAGGGTGATCAATTAAAAATAGGTGTGACGAATGAATAAGTTACTTCACCTTTTTCAAGCGGGTACAAACTAGGGATCAATGTATCATAAACTTACATTGTAAATTGAACCACCGACTAAAAACCTATTATGGGGGTAATCTATATTACTAGTAAATCTAGTAAATGTTGAAATTCCCAGCCCTCTAGCTCCATTGGAGTGGCATGTACGCGTGATGTACATAGTCATCCAGCAAGCCAGCCAGCCGGACCGACACGAAAACTGAAGAAACCTATTTTAAAAGTTTTGGTGACAGTTTAGGTTGACGGTTTCTAATTGAATGAGCGATCCGCAAAAAGGAAAGAAGGAATTAATGAAAGAGATCAGTGTTGTTTGAACAACAGGAGATTTTGAGCAAAAGCAACGAAGGAAAGGGGATTGAAAAGACAAGAACGAACAGTTCTGGTTAGTCACTCAATAGAAACCGTCACCTGACCAACATCTTTTGGCAGCATGTCGTGTTGGGGGTGATCAATTAAAAATGTTGTTGTAAATGAATAAAAAGCAGAAGACTGGTCTGGTTACTCACTCAATAGAAACCGTCACCTGACTAACATCTTTTGGCAGCATGCCGTGTTGAGGGTGATCAATTAAACAATTGGAAAAAAGGGGGATCAACGAATAAGTTACTTCTCTCGCCCTTTGTTGGGCAGTGATCACTAAAATCACTTTTCGAAAACAAAAAGCGTGAATGCTGCCGGACCAAACAGGGACCAATTTAGCATAAACTTAGATTGCAAATTGAACCCCAACTCCCATAAAACCTATTTAGGGGGGGGATTTCAGAGAGAAAAAAAAAGTTTTTTCTAGACATAATAAGAAGTGAATGTTGAAATTGTCAGCCCTCTAGCTCCCTTGGTGCGGCCAATACGCGTGATAGATACATAGCCAGCCAGATAGACAGAAAACTATGTTGATAGTTTTGGCGACAGTTTTGGCTGACGGTTACTACAAAGATTGAATGAAAGAATAAAGGAATGTATAGAATGAATAAAAGACTTGAGGCTGAGTCGGCCTAATAAAGAAAGAAAGAAAGAAAGAAGAAGACAAGCCTGGCTGCTTCAGAGTCAAACTCTGCTACTTCGGTTTAGCAGGCTAGAAATCACCTGATCGCGACTTCAAGTCTCGGTAATGAAATGCTGATTTTATATGTCAGTTTACTCCCCTATTTTTTGGTGAGGATTGTTGTTCTTGTTCTCTGACAAAAACTGATGCGAAACGAAAAAAACGAGGAAGAAAGAAAGATGTTATGAAGATTGTAAATACTCTCTCTTTCTCCCTCTTTTTTCTCTTCCCTTCTCTCTTTCTATTTCCTTCTTTGCCTCTCTCTCTCTAGCTTTTTCTTCTCTCCCCCCTCTTTTTCCTTTCTTTTCTTTTCTTCCTCTCACTCACTTTCCCCCTTTCTTTTTCTCCTTTTCGAGAGAGAGAGAGAGAGAGAGAGAGAGAGAAAAAGAAATGAAGAAGAAAGACTAGATTGTCATTGAATTGCGATAACAGTGAAAAGTTTCAACCAAAACTGAAAAAAAAAATATGTTGACTCATATTTCTGACACAAGACGCAGTAAAAGAAAGTCTTCTTTTTTTTTTATTTATTGGTTTCTATCTCAGTCCTGGTTTTCTGCGATGAAGTGAAAAAAAGAAAAGAAAAAACAAAACGGTCGGGCGAAGAGGAAGAGAAGACGAAAGATGGCTGATTACATCAAGGACTTCTTTCAGACTTCTTTCAGACTTCTTTCACTGGAGAGCGACCTCGTTGATAGGCGCCAGAAAGTCGAGACTTGGTGAACAAACAAATCGACTTAACTCACGCACCTATGCTTGCGGAAATATCTATATATGTACGTACTACTCTATGTACTTCTCTATAGATCCGTACAAGACGTTCATGTACACTGAAAGACATGCACACTGGGGTTTCTTGCATATAGATAATTGAAATAATAAATAACTAGATAAAACCTGAAGAAAGAAGAAATCGCAGTTCACAAATTGGACCATGGAAGTGCCGGTGGCCGAGTGGTTGGCAGTACGAAAAATGGACTGAACGAACCGACTTCAAACTCCGACTGAGATCTGCTGCAATGCCTTTTGGAAAGGCCTGAATTCACCCCCACCCCGCTAGCTATGGGTAAAATTCCGGGTGAAGTAAGTGACACCTCTCCGGGTGCTTGTTGCCTCTTAGTCAATTTCACATATTGCAAACCTCGAAGAACATCGAAGTCTAGCCGAGGCAGAGTAACTTGTGATGTGTAGAACCAGGGCATAGACGGCTGGAGTCGTAGCCAGCGTAAGGGCTTTTTTTTTACAAGACCAAAAAGAAAGACTAGATTGTCATTGCATTGCCATGTTGGGGTGTATAGACAGAAAAACATGCACACTGGTTTCTGGCATATAAATAATTAAACTAATAAATAGCTTAATAAAACTTTAAATATGGCCGTTCTAGTAATTGGACTGAACAAGCGGGTTTTTGAAAACCAAAACAGAAGTACCCCGCTTAGCGCTGCCCCGCTTAGCACTCTTTTTCAAATATTTTTCGTAATAAATTTAGTAATGTCAAATTTCTTAATAAATAATGATAAAAAAACAGCAACATAGTCTCCGAAATAACTGTTTACTGTACAAAGTAGTTTGTTCCAAAATGTCCCATGTGTATGAGAATAAACACACACTTATCAACATAAACACACATTGATCATATAGCGATAGATATCAACACCTAGTGATATTTCACCAGCATCAATAATTGAAGTTAATCATCAAAAAACAAAACAAAAAAAAACTTGTCTGGTTAGTCACATGACCAACGTCTTTTGGCAGCATGCCATGTTGGGGGTGATCATTTTTTTTTAAATTGCAAAAGGCGGAATCAATGAATAAGTTACTTCTCTGCCGGACACAAACTAAAGAACCAATGTGGCATAAACTTACATTGTAAATTGAACCACCCAAAAAACTAATGGGGGGAGGGGCGTAAAATACGAACGTTTTTTTATAGATATAATAAGGAGTAACTGTTCAAATTTTCAGCACTCTAGCCCATTGTACATATACAGATAGATAGCCAGCCAGAATCACTTAAAAAATGAAGAAACCTATGTTGACAGTTTAGGTTGGCTGTTAGAAACCGTCAACCAAAACTGTCACCAAAGGTTTCTGTCTGTTTTCAAGTTGGTCTGCCTGGATAGCAATTTATGTATCACGCGTACAGCCCGCACCAATAGAGCAAGAGGGCTGAAAATGAAAAATTTGCAATGTAAGTTTATGACTAAATTGATCATTAGTTTTTGTCAGCTTGTTTTTTTGAAAATTCAGACTTTTTTAGTGATCACTGCCCAACAAAAGGCGAGAGAAGAAACTTATTCATTGATTACCCCTTTTTCCAATTTTTTAATTGATCACCCCGAATACGGCATGCTGCCAAAAGACGTTGGTCACGTGACGGTTTCTATTGTGTGACTAACCATATCTGTTTCTAGTACAGTTTTAAAGGAAATACATAATTTTCTATAGTTTTGAGAAGGGTCAATAATATTGAAATGTTTTTTCGGACAGTTGAACTCCTTCTTAAAGGTGGGGGGTAACCCTTATATCGCATGGCCCTGGTGTTTCAGTGTCTTTGTTCTGTCTGGTAAGCATCATTTCTGTTTAACCCATCACACTCGGAATTTACAACTGAAGAAGGCCGAAGAATGGATCGACCGAAACGTCGTGTTTACAACACAAATAACAAGAAGGAGTTCAACCGTCCGAAGAACCATTTCAATACAAATACATAATTGTTATCAAAACAATAAAAACGTTTTTAGAATTGACTCATTACCTCTTCATCTCTGCCAACGAAGTTGGAAGAGATATATGTATTCAATCGTGTCTAACTGTCCGTCTGTCCACACAATAACTCCAACAGTTCTCAATGAATTTCAATGACATGTTGTCGAATAAATAGTTGCCCATAGGCTAAGGAAGAATTGATGACATTTTGGGGCGGATCTAGGAATGTTTGTACTGTTACCTCCTCTGCATCGTAGCTATATATGAACTGATTTTCATTCAGGTTTTAGTGACGATGGCGTTGGCAGGGGTATGCGTTCTCTGTGTGCCTTCTAGTTTTACAAATTGGACTTTGAGAACAAGCGAGTATTTTGAAATAAAACCAATATTTTTTGCCCAATAACAGTGTAGAATTATTGATTCTGATAAAGTCAAGGGTTGTTGAAAAATTTGAAGCTAAGTGCAAAGGTTTGAGGTCAAAAGTTTTTAAAATTCTCGAGAATGTAAATTCTTTTTTAAGAGTGAGATCCACTTTTATTAATTCAAGTTAATCATTGAAAAAGCTGGAAACTTTTTATATTTAACACTTTGAAAGATGGAAAATAAAACTAAAATCTTTATTTTGAGTTGGTTCAAAATTAAATTTAATTAAATAAAAACTAGCATTTATATAGATACTGGTGTTATAAGAGTGAGAGAAGGGGAAGATAGAAGACGTGAGAAAAAGGGATGGAGAGAAAGAAAGGAGGACGAAGCAGAGGGAGGGAGTAAGAGATAGGGAAAAGAGAAAGAGGAAAGAGAAGGAGAAGAACAAAAAGGAAGGAAAGAAAGGGAGAGAGAAGAAAAGAAGAGAAGGGAAAAGAAGAGAAGGGAAAAGAGAAGGAAGAAGCTATGTAAAGAGAGATGCTAAGAAAGGAATAGATAGAGGCCGAGAGAAAAGGGCAGAGAGAGAGAGAGAGAGCGAGCGAGCGAGAGAGAGAGAGAGAGAGAGAGAGAGAGAGAGAGAGAGAGAGAGAGAGAGAGAGAGCATTTACGACCTTCACAACATCTATGTGTCAACACCTGGAAATAGCGATAAGTAAAGAACTCAAGAACTTACGGTGTGTGGTTTTCATTTGAGGCATTTTAATTCCATTAGAGAATTTTAAAAAAGATAACTAGCAGCCACCTAGAGAGCGCATACATCTGCCAACACCATAAACAAACTCAAAACTGAAAGAAAACCAGTGCATATATAGCTACGGTGCAGGGGAAGTAACTGTGAGAGATTCTATTTCCCCCCAATCGAAAAAAGATTTCCTGGATTTGTCCCCAAATCAATTCTTCTGTAGCCCATTGTGCACCCTCAAACATGTCATTACAATTCATTGAGAACCTTTGGAGATATTGTGTGGGCAAAGAGACAAAAATGAGTGAATACCTTCGTTGGCAGAGGTAAACAAAGAGAAGGGGAATAAAATGTTTTCGTGTTTTTCTCCGTAACAAGAAGAACAAGAACAATCCTCACCAAATTCAGGGGCGTAAACTCTTCACGGTTTGTCTATCACGTCATCTTAAACCAAACAGATATGTAAAATTAACATTTCCCTGTAGTGATTTGAAATCACGACCAAGTAATTGGTAGGCGGCTCTCTTACCAACTGAGCAAAACTGACAAGTCTTATGTATTTACGAATGTATCTATTATATATACAATACAAAAGTTGCAGTAATCATCTTCAGTTGGAAATATGTGTGAAGTTTGACCCTGCGGCAGACAGGGTTGTTTGTCTTAAAATTATCACTGTTGAATTTATTTTTTTAAAAACTGGCAGGCGACTTTTACATAAAATGTTTGTCTGTAAAAAAAAGAATCACACGATAAATATCAAAATCTCCCCAAACTCCAAATATTTTAATACAACCCCAACACAAAAATTCTCTCTACTCCAAACATTGAGATTTAATAAAAAAACAAACAACATATACTGCAATAGATAGAGGTCGAGAGAAACCTTAAATATAACCTTAAACATCGTTATATTGACCAGAAAAGATATAGATCATTTACGCCACGCAAAGAGAATTTGCCTAAAAATCTATAAATCGACAACGATCGTGATATAAAAAAACATTTATTTGGTTGGCATACGAAAGAAAATGACCCATCGATTTGGCTGACAGCAAAATATATATTCTTCTTATTGGATGAAGCATTGTAACACAATATTTTTTTATTATTAATTTTGAGCAGTTTTTACCTTCATCTTAATGTTTAGTTGTTTTTATTACAACTTTGACTTGGCTACGAGTAAATAGCGTGATCGAAAATAACGAGTAATGCTTCGGTCGGGATTGAACACACACCCCTAACTGCCAAAGGGTGCCCAGATTACACCTGTCAAAATGTCCTAGACTGATTTATCAATTTTTCTTAGACAATATTTGGATCTTTTTATTTAGACATTAAATATTATATATACTATTAGGCCACGGAAACAGCCACGACCCGCAATGTCCAAACTGATGACGACAACGACGGAAAAGGGTTCTGTATTGGAATGCAAATATAACTTTTGAGCAGCTTTTCCTTTCGCAGCTTAAAGTTTGTTTGAAATAGTCTTTATAAAAACGCTTTCCACATTTTAAAGAAAATGTTTATCCAACGTGAAATCTCTTTTTATGTAAATAGTATTTGGCCGATTCCGAACGATTGAAAAATGTTCTTATCGTCTCTGATGATTATCGTCTGGATTCCAAAACCCGAAAAACAAAACAGGAGTTAATCTTTAAAACAAAAGAAAAAAAAAATGCATATTTGATGAAATGGCAGAAGATTTTAGAAAATCTAGAAAAATGTTTGATAAGCAAACAATAGGTAAGTAAATAAATATATAATATCAAATAAATAAAACATAAACAATAGAAATAAAATCAAAATTTAATAATAATGTAATAAAAAATTTAATAACTAAAAGCCATAATCATATAATATATTTAGAATGTACATAGAACGAAAAGGATTGATGGAAAAAAGACCACAGCAGTGATTTATATATTTGTTAAGTACATATTAGAAACCGTCAACCAAAACTTTCAGTTTTTAAGTTGGTCTGGCTGGCTGGCTATGTATGTATCACACATACAGGCTGTACCAATGGTTTTTACCCCCCCCCTAAGTTTTTAGTGGGGGTTTAATTTAAAATGTAAGTTTATGCTAAATTGGTCCCTTCGTTTGTGTCCGACAGTGTTCTCGCTTGTTTTCTTTTTAAAATTTGGACTTCTTTTTAGTGATCACCGCCCAACAAACGGTGAGATAAGTAACTTATTCATTGATCACCCCTTTCTTCTGTTGTGTAATTCATCACCCCCATCACACCATGCTGTCAAAAGACGTTGGTCAGGTGACGGTTTCTATTGAGTGACTAACCAGGTCTGTTTTCCTTATATTATTGAAACAAGAAGAAGCTAGGATTTGAACCCCAGTCACCAGTAATGAATTCAAATGAATTTTGTCCAGACAGTTAATAAAAGTCGAAGTTGGAAAAATCGGAGTGAATGAAAACAAGATAAAACAAAAACAAACAAACAAAAAGACACCCCAAAGAGAGAATTCATTATTTCTAACAAAAACAAATGATAGCCAGATTTGTATAAAGACAATGGGCTTCCAATTGAAATACAACATCGAGAGTACAATAGAATATACTTTACGGAAAGAGTCCCTCAGCAGAATATAAATATATCAAGTATAGGATAGAACCCCCCACCCACAAAAAAATAATGATTTATAATACCTCATCTAATAAAAATGAATTTAAAAAATGTATCAAAAAACGGAAACAACCAGAATATAAACAAACATGGCTGCCGATCGAAGTGAAGGATGGGTTTACGGGTGTCATTTGGACTTCTGCCATCTGGTTGAGTTTTAGGTAGCTCAATTGGTAGAGCAGGCACGCGTAAACTGTGTTCCCTCCATAAAGGGTGTGGGTTCGAATCCCACCTAAGGTTATTTTTTATTTTCTGATCGACTGCCGAAGGGTAATCGGTCTGAGCAAAAGTTGCAATAAAAAGCAACTAATAAATTAAGATGAAGGTAAAAAGTAGTCAGAAAATAAAAAAATTAAAATAACTAGCATTGCAAGGGAAATTATGAATCACCGCCACCTATATATGCTTCTTGTAATTTAAACAGGAAAAAAAAAAGGTAACTGGTGTTTATGGTAAATAGTACACTCTGAAAAAAGTGACCAACCAACGTTCGGTAAGATCGACTTTCGTCAAACTGATTTTCGGTAAGATGAACTAGATCCATTTTAATCATAGACGGTTATAGATTTGATTGCAAATACGTCTATATGAATTCTATTATTTCTATGCAATGTGTGTGTGTGTGTATGTGTGTGCGTGTGTGTGAGAGTGTGTGTCTGTGTCTGTGTGAATGAGTGAAAATCGCTTGTGCATGCGTCTAGACTTGTTTTATTTTACCCTCCAACTATTTTTGATTTTTGATTCAAGCAGACGACAGAGATAAGTCCGCCATTGCTGGTTCCCCCCTCCCCCGTTATTCCTCTGTCAAAATGTCCTAGACTGATTTATCAATTTTTCTTAGACAATATTTGGATCTTTTGATTTAGACATTAAATATTATTTATACTAGCTGAAAATACCCGCACTCACTATATGAAACCAACTGCCATAAACAAAATATCATCACTTAATTTGCGGTTTTACGTCCGTAGGCTCCATATATGGAGATTACCACCCGGAGGGCAATT
>VCCN01001411.1:2317706-2328394 GCA_006491835.1 Architeuthis dux | reverse complement strand
TTTTAATTCTGTTGTTTGTATAGAGCGAAGTATAGTAATATATTATAGTAATAAACATCATTTTAATTCTGTTGTTTGTATAGAGCAAAGTATAGTAATATAGTATAGTAATAAACATAATTTTAATTCTGTTGTTTGTATAGGGGGAATTATAGTAATATAGTATAGTAATAACAATAATTTACACATTCTGGAATCTTTATTCTTCAGGGAGTAGATTTTTTGAGTATATTACTTATTTATCACCGCTACCCACAACACTGGTTTATTGCTGCGTTTAGGTTATGCATGTGTTCTGACATGTATATGTATCTATCTATGTATCTATCTTCGACCAGCCCCAATTGTTCATAGTAGAAACTTGAAAATTTGCACACACACTCCTCTCAATGAGTAGGGAAAATGTTTTTGTGTGTTTTTTAAAGCCCCTCCACCCCTAGGATTTTAGAGGTGGGTTCAATATGCAATGTAAGTTTATGCTAAATTGGGCCCTCAGTTTGTGTCCAGCAGCGTTCATTCTTGTTTCTTTTTGAAAATTTTGACTTTTTAGCGCCCGACGAAAGGCGAGAGATGTAACTTATTCATTGATCACTCCTTTTTCCACTTTTTTAATTGATCACCTCCAACACAGCATATATTGGTGGTGGCGATTCATAATTTCCCTTAGAATGCTAGTATTACTTTATTATTGTAAATGAGTATAGTAGATTCAATGAGTTGTAGTACTTTTCCAGTGGGTTGCAAATTGCACCCCCTTACGAACCACTATGACTGTACACAATACACACATGAGGAAGACCGAAGAACCTATCGACCGAAACGATGTGATAAAAATAACAATGAAGTTACTTGTCCAAATAATGTGTGGAATAATGAAAATGCTTCATCTTTGAACGAAGAGTTAATGAAAACAAACCTGAGCATGGCTGTGTAATTA
Source organism: Architeuthis dux (assembly GCA_006491835.1). Lineage (NCBI taxonomy): Eukaryota > Metazoa > Mollusca > Cephalopoda > Oegopsida > Architeuthidae > Architeuthis > Architeuthis dux. The sequence continues at coordinate 2,327,457 of VCCN01001411.1, read as the reverse complement.
TATGTAAAAGAAATGTTTCTCTGTTCACTACGCCATTTATGTATGTATGAATACAGGCGCAGATCCAGGGAGTCCACCCCGTCTAGCTTGCGCAAATAACAATTTTTAAAAATTGAATATCTAGCTGAGGAAATTTCATTAAAAAATTAAAATAATCCCAAATAATCATGAATAAACGTTTAAAATTAAATTTATGATTTTGTTTTTCATGATATAATTAAGATATCTTCGTTCTTCTATAGTTTTGAGAAGGGGCATTAATATTCAAATGGTTCTTTTCTATAGTTTTGAGAAGGGTGATTAACATTCAAATGGTTCTTTTATACAGTTCTGGGAAGGGTCATTAACATTCAAATGTTTCTTCGGACGATTGAACTCCTTCTTGTTGTTTGTGTTGTAAACACGACGTTTCGGCCGATCTATTCTTCGGCCTTCTTCAGGTGTGAAATCCGAGTGTCATGGGTTAAGCAGAAGTTATGTTTAAAGCGGATAACATTTGGATGTGAGCTGCCTCTTTGATTTTTCTCTGCTTCGGCGACCGTCTTCCTCTCTGTCCAAGGAAGTCCAGATTATCGACGGAGAACGATGCTGGAATTTAAAACATCTAAAAACCTATTTTCTATAGTTTTGTGAAAGGTCATTAATATTCAAATGGTTCTTTTCTATAGTTTTGAGAAAGGTCATTGATATTCAAATGGTTCTTTTCTATAGTTTTGAGAAGGGTCCTTAATATTCAAATGGTTCTTCCGACGATTTAACTCCTTCTTGTTATTTGTGTTGTAAACACGACGTTTCGGCCGATCCATTCTTCGGACTTCTTCAGGTTTAAAATCCGAGTGTGATGCGTTAAATAGATAAATCTGCTATGGCCGACCAGATCTGGAGAGAGAATGGCGAGCATCTTCCTCTTTGGGAGGAAGTCCAGGTTACTGACAGAGAACGATGTTGGAAGCAGAGAAAATTCAAAGAGGCAGCTCACATCAAAATGTCGACTAAATGCATTAGCCAGACATGTGCGGATTTCAACCCGATGTGGCTTCCACTTCTCAACAGACCTAAACCCGACAAGACAAAGACATAGAAACACATTGTGCTATAAGGTTATCCCCCCTTTAAACATAACTTCTTAACCCATCACACTAGGTTTTTACAACTGAGGAAGGCCGAAGAATGGATCGGCCGAAACGTCGTGTTTACCATACAAATAACAAGAAGGAGTTCAATCTTCCGAAGAACCATTTGAATCTGCCGTCTTATTCTATATGATTATTTATTGGTTCTGTAGTAAATTTCTTACTTTACTCTTTTGTCAATTCTAGTGTTTTAACATTCCAGTGTTCGTCGTGACATCAACACTTTCCGGGAGTCAACCAGTGGTTATCACGCGACATTGTTCATCCCACATAGCTACGTTTTGAATGTAAGTGAAAAATGCCGGCTCACATAGCACTTTCTTGTGTTTTATGTTTGTTTGCTTTTTCATGTTTTTATTTGTAAAAAAAAAATGTTTTTCCATTTGGACCCCCTGCTTAAAATGCTGTATCCACCCCTGGAGTAGCTCATACTTGGTCGACCTGTGTTCCATAGCGGGTACTTATTGATTGGTTCCAGTTGGCCTAGTTTTGACAGAGTATCTAGTTTGTATACACCTGACTGACTTCTAACCTAGTTTTCGAAAACCAAAGAAGAATAAATAGGTCAAAACTGGGTTGGGGTTAGGGTTGGGTATCGAGAAATAAAAAAAATCAAGAATCATGTTCTCGGAGATTTCTTGTCTCGTTTCTTAATACGAAATCTCGTCTCGTTTCTTAATGCGAAATCGCGTCTCGTTTCTTAATACGAAATCTCGTCTCGTTTCTTGATTTGAAGTTCCTGTTTATATGTAAGACTTCAATTTTAGCTTTCAGTAAGGTTTTTTGCCTTAACATAAAACTAAATAGTTTGATCTAGTTTTTGACCGACTATTGAGCTAGTTTTATTTTTCATACAAAAATTTGACCGACTACTGATCTAGTTTTCTTTTAAAAAAAACTTGGTACTAGCTATGGTGTGTACTCCTGTCTGAGAAGGAGCTATCAGACTTGTTGTAGAATGATGAATAAAGATGGTCGCCTATTGGTGAGTAACTCTGAGAAATATCTGCCTGTTGTCGCCTCGGATGAGCCACTAACTTTACTCGGATGTGCGTCTCCATTTAAGGACCCAGAGTGTCCCAAACTAGGTTTAGAAATAATGTATTCTGAATAGTTAGAAAATGCGTTTAGTGTTTCTCCGCCAAATTCTGGTTACCAGTTGATGATGCTTCCCAGGATCCAGGCAGTTGAACAAAAGTTAATGTGTCATTTATCATTTGGTAGCTACAGTTGTTTTCGTAGAATATGTGAACATTTGTTTCACATTTCTATTCTTGACACATTCATCGCCGTTTCTTGAAATATATATGTCCATGTGTAAATCAAGTTTAATTGGGTCAGTATGTTTACGAATTCGGTGGGTGTTTTTTGTTGTTGTAAAATAGGGTTCATTTTTAGCCTATCCTATGTTCCTACCAAAATAACTCGTACGACCTCAACCGACTCAAGATAATTAACAAGATAACGTCTTTTAACATATCTTGTTCATATTTCTTTAGATTTAGGCAAACACAAAGCAAATCCCCAACCCGTCGAGGCGGAAAATAATGAATGTCTCAGTGACTGGCGAATTAATTATTTTCGAAACATCATGGCGACGACTGTCTAATCAACTAATGCATTCACAGAATATTTTGATTGGAGTTAATTTCGTTGTTTCTTGTTCTACCACCACCGACTACATCAGTTTATCAATGTTTGATAACATTTTGAAACCTTTTAAAAACCTTTTGTTCCTGATTAATAATTGTTATTTCCTGATTGATTTTGTCTGAAAAGTGTAAAAAATGTCAATTATCTCCTTCAAACTTTGCATTTACGATCAGAACATTGCTATTTTGTAATTTACCTATTTTACCTCGGACAGCTTAGGGACGGCTGCAAACTCCTTATCTAGAGCGGCGACACATTGTTTCATAAGGCCTAATTGTATGCACAGTGGTGGCATCAACAGCTTCCAGGGTATTCTACCAGTGACTCCCACTTGATTTTGTTCATCCCCCACATAGAATTCGGGAGGCTGTTGCCAGTCCCGCCTTGGGTAGTGCGCCAAGATGTCCCTGCTGTCCCAAAGGCAAAGATAGCAGAGAAACTTGGTAAAACTGCCTTAAGAGACCCATCAGGAATGCCACCATTTTGAACTCCCCGATGACCTCCTGTGCTCATCATACTTCAAGGCGTCTAGCAAGCAGGGTTGCCAACTCAAGAAATGGCCAAAACCACCAAATAGACGCTAGAAATGGTCAAAATAGCCAAAATAAACGCCCAAGACGGCCAAAATGTTTTGGGCGGAAGCGCGCTAATTTAGCGCTTTTTGCACTGCCAAAACAAGAAACGCGCTAAATCTAGCTAAATTGGCAACACTGCCAGCAAGGTCTTGACACTGTTGTATTGCAGGTGAAATGAGGTGGCCAGTATTTGTCTTGATCCCCGATGGGCATATCAAAACGGGGCCGTCGGAACAGGGGGGTTCAGACCACCAATAATTTGCTAATATGTGTTCGTTATTTTTTCGAAAAATGCTACAAAAAGCAAGCTTTAAGATTACAGAAACAGTAAATAAACCAATTATCCCCTTCAATTATTTTTTGCTAGTTCATAGGTGTATAATAGATCGATCCCGAGTCTGTGGGTCACTTGAAAAATACATTGATTTCTGACAGATTTTGAAGCTCTATTTTCAAAAATTCCCTAAGCAGCCTTTTGTTCATAATTACCTTCATCAATTAGATATCTGAATATCATCATATGTCCATCAATTAAATAGTGCATTTTTTACAATAGGGGTGTTTTCCAGCGATCTAAAGAGTGTGGTTAAAAAAGAAAATGTCCGCTTCGCTCGCCAAATATGCCTTGTAGGCCTCGCACATCTTAGCAGACGATATCACGGAGTACTGTCTGAGGTAAGGGTTAAAGCCGGTGTCTTCATCGGACCACAGATAAAGAAAATCAATTGAGTGCAAGAAATTCCCCAAGAATCTCCCTAAGGAGAAAGCAGTCTGGTACAGCTTGGTCACATTGGTTCAGAGCAGTCACAAGGCCGAAAACTATGTGGACCTGGTTGAGATTATATTGAGGAACTCCGGTAAAAAGGGCTGCAGGCTGTCCTTCAAAATCCATATCCTTGACACTCATCTTGATAAATCCAAGCAGAACACGGGAGCGTATTCACAAGGAGTGATGCGAGTACTTCCACAGAGGATATACTGGATTTTGAACACTGCTACCAAGGAACATATAACGAGAACATGATGGGAGATGGCTCTCGGACTTTTTGCCGAATGTTGTTTCGCCGAAAACAAGTTAGCCGACAGCCGCTTCGTCATGCAGACGTTTCGCCGAAATGATGTTTCGCCGACTGGGTCTTTCGCCGACTGACGTTTCACTGAAAACTGAAAGATATTTTTATTTTTTTCTTACTTATTAATCTGCATGTTTGTTGACTCAAAATATTCCTATTTCATATTGCAAAAAAATGAATAAATAAACTTTTTTAGAGTCAAGGTTTGAATTGTATTTACTTTTATTATCGGCAAGACATCCATACGCCGTAGTTGATGATTGTCAGTTATTTGATAAGTTAGCAAAGAAAACTTTTATATACTAGTTTGTTTTTTCATCAGGTGTCGATTTTCTGCCGAAATTTTTTTATCATCGCTATAAGTTATATAAGCATAGATTAATTAGACTTAATCGTGAAGCAGGTTTTTAGATATTCAAATGGTTCTTCGGACGATTGAACTCCTTCTTGTTATGTGTGTTGTAAACACGACGTTTCGGCCGATCCATTCTTCGGCCTTCTTGTAGGTGTAAAATCCGAGAGTGATGGGTTAAACAGAAGTTATGTTTAAAGGGGGTAACCCGTATAGCACATGGCCCGGGTGTTTCTGTGTATTTGTCTTGTCGGGTTTAGATTTGTTGAGAAGTGGAAGCCACATCGGGTTGAAATCCGCACATGTCTGGCTAATGCATTTAGTTGACATTTTGATGTGAGCAGCCTCTTTGAATTTTCTCTGCTTCCAACATCGTTCTCTGTCAGTAATATGGACTAAAGGAAGATGCTCGCCATTCTCTCTCCAGATTTGGTCGGCCATAGCAGATTTATCTATCTCGCCCCTGATACTTTAAACATAACTTCTATTTAACGCATCACACTCGGATTTTAAACCTGAAGAAGGCCGAAGAATGGATCGGCCGAAACGTCGTGTTTACAACACAAATAACAAGAAGGAGTTAAATCGTCCGAAGAACCATTTGAATATTAAGGACCCTTCTCAAAACTATAGAAAAGAACCATTTGAATATCAATGACCCTTCTCAAGACTATAGAAAAGAACCATTTGAATATTAATGACCTTTCTCAAAACTATAGAAAATAGGTTTTTAGATGTTTTAAATTTTACATTTTTGTCATCTACATATTACTTCGGAACGTGTGTCTCCTAGTCTCCTAAACAGAAAAATTAAACTGATAAAATATTGATTAGCCATCTTCCAGAAATAAAATAGGCCTCAGAAATTTCATTCGAAGAAAATTAATTCATTTAATGAATAATTGACAGGATTTAAGAAAAAGAATTAAAATATAGTGAAAATTGTTTTTTCTGGAGCTGGTAATCCTTGCTTATACGAATTTAAAATACAAAGCCAGGATTACCGTATTTTAAGCGTATCTCGGGAATCGATACAGATTTTCTGAATATGTTTCGCCAAACGATAGAATATAAAAAGGAAATAAAAACAATTTTTACTAGTACTAAAAATTACTACTAGTACTAAAATGTAATTATGTAATAGTGAAAGATTCTTGTTTACATTCCTAGTGCAAGCGAGGGGGGAGCATTATATCCTTACTTTATTGAAGGTTTGTTTTTTGTTAAAACCTCTGTTTACCCCCATCACATTCGGATTTTACACCTGACCCTATTTCATAGGTGACATAAGCGTAATTTCCACTACATTTTAAGCAATTAGGAAGGCAAAGGCCTAGTGATTATACCACCTCACCCCTTTAATTCATTTGATGATTTATTTTACTTATACTTATTGGGCCATCATGATTTTTATACATATGAAAGATAAGACCATGGAAATATAAATTCTATTTTTTCAATGGTTCTGTAAAAACGCTTCACTTAGGAAGTTAAATATTGCTCTTCTTATATTTTAGGGTTATTTTAGTTAAGTATTATAATTTTGGGGCCATCATGATTTTTATACATATGAAAGATAAGTCCACGGAAATATAAATTCAGTATTAAGTGTTTTTAGTTAAGTATAATAATCAGGTGACATAAGCGTAATGTTCACTATATTTTAAGCAATTAGGAAGTCAGGAAATCGATACCTGATGAGAAAAGAAATTGTAAATAAAAGTTTTATTTGCTAACTTATCAAATAACTGTATGACTTCGCTGACATACTTAGCGGAAATCGATACCTTACGAAAAATCGTATAAAATGTAATTTTGTTCTATAGTCAGGAGACAATTCGTTGGGTCCAGGAAAGAAAGAAGACTCGAAAGTTGTTTGTAAAAATATGTGAACATATTTTTATTTCATAGGTTACATTTTGTCGGCCGGAGAATGAAGAGTGGCAGAGAGATGATGGGTGCCGAGAGACTGTTCCCAACAGGGAGCTCAGTCCCGTGCCTTCCGGCCCAGCCTAGGCGGTCTGCCTCTCTGGCTGTCTCTGCTTGTCTCCGCTCTCTGTTCTGAGTCCTGAGTTTCTCTGTCTCTGAGCTTCCGTCTGGGCTGGCGGTCTGTGTCTTCTTTTATCAGGTTTGAACGCCCACGCTTGTGTGTTCAACATCCTGTTTTCGGACACCCACGCATATGCATATTTCCTCAGGTGACTGTGGTCACTTCCACCTCCGCCCAGGTGTTGGCCTGGAAATGACCCCCCGTGGCAGCATATCATAACAATTTTATCGTCGGAATCTTTATTTCATTACTAAGGAGAAATATAGTACAAAAAATATGAGATAAAACTTATTTGTGCACACTTCATAGAACTAGAGATATTCTTAAAAATAAATAGCGTAAAACGCTGGGACGATGTTAAAACATTTGCAGTTGACATTTGCATTAGGAAATATTCCAAATTTTTTACGCGCAAAAAACAACTTGATTTTTAAAAGATTACAACAAATCAACTACTTATTGGATTATCAGTACTTATCTAAAAGAGGACGTGATTTCTCTTGAAGTTTCCATTCCAAATTTCGGGGAAAAAATATTTTCCCTTTGTGATTATACCACCACCAACCCCTTTAATTCATTTGATGATTTATTCAACTTAGAATTTTTATACATTTTCATGGAAATATAAATTCTATTTTTTCAATGGTTCTGTAAAAACGCCTCACTTAGGAAGTTAAAAAAACTGAAAAATAAAGTAAAATATTGCTCTTCTTGGCAACTTTTTATTTGCCAACTTATATTTTAGGGTTATTTTTGCTAAAAAGAAAAAATCTTAAAATTAAAATTTAGATTTTTTAAATTTTGTTCGAGTATCTTTGATAATTCTTGTTTTGTTCTTTCACTGTTTGGGCAACTCTTGGGTTTTGCTATTTATAACGGAACGGTGTTGATTGATCAAATATAATCATTGGAAAAAAAAAGAATAATACACGAGAAGTATCTTTTTTTGTTATTTTTGTTTTTAATTAATAATATTATATACATTTATATATTTAAGTCCCCATTGGAAAATCGTTCTCTTCTTGTTGATACGAAATATCTCCGAGTTACTTAGAAGACATATTTTCACGTTTTTCCGGTGGAAGATTATTTCTTAGACTCAATATTCGCGCCAAGTGTTTTATGAAATAATCTCTGGAGACCTCCGATTGGTCCATACTAAAAATACAAGTTGCCGATTGGCTAATGAAAAAACACAAATCACGTTTTCATAGTTCTAGCAAGTTCTGAGACCTGAGAAATACACAATGGACGCCAGAACAATCTAAATTTACAAAAATGGCGATTAATCTTGTCCACTTCTCCGCGTAGTGACATCACAAAAACATGGCGCCTTTTTTTCAGCACATCCAAAAAAGCTACACATTCAATAAAATATTTGTGAAGCCGATGATTTATCTTTAAAAACAATTATAAACGACTTTGACGAGTCTTAAAACAATTATTTTAGAACGTCCGGGGGAGATTATATTTTTGGGTCTGGTTCGTGAAAATGAATTACATTACAATCATAAATCTCGAAAAACTACGAACTTCTAAGTATTTTGTGATCACTTTTGTTTAACATTAGTGTAAATACATGTTAATTTAGATTCATATATTGTTGTTTTTCTGAAAAAATGTGAATAAAGAAATATGCTGTACAATTGGAAACAGGTAAATTTCAAAATATCACTCTCCTGGTCACAAAAGCAAAGTTTGAAGGGAATGATAGCCAATTTCTATAGTTTTTACAAAATTACAATTAGAAAATAACACTCACTAACCAGAAATAAAAATGGCGTTGCAAGGTGTAAAGGCTTTCTGATATTGTCAATTATGTTTCTTTTTTCTTATTCCTGCCTTTTTTTCTTTTTTGCCAATCTTTGATTTAAACACAGTGTCCGAAAAAACGGAGATTATAATATTTACTCCAGGTGCTAAAAGGTTCAAACCATCAACGACGTAATTCTTGGCGACTGCATACGTTTTTCTGACTGGGTAAAAAAATCTTGGGGCCTATCTGGATAAATCTCTAAACTTCGAAATGCATGTTAATAATGTAGTCTCCCACTGATGTCCGTAGTATTATAAACTTACTTTCCAACAATGAAACTGAGAAGCTGGTTTACTCTATTATTACCAGTAGATTAAACTATTGTAATTCAATTTTCTTTGGCTTGAATAAATCACAAATTAACAAACTACAAAAAGGTCAAAATGCTGCTGCTCGGTTAGTTTTGAAATGTAGGAACTGCGAGTCAATTAGGACCGGCATTATCGGCCTACATTGGCTTAGGATAGAAGAAAGAGTCGTGTTCAAAATTTTAATTACAATATTCAAATGTCTGCATGATATGTGCCCTTATGAACTCCATGCTCTTAACATATGAATGAATATTACTCATGGGCACAGGAGTTGCAGCTCACCCAGACTTTTGAATCAATTACCCATGATATCCGGAACATACATACATTAGCAGGCTTTAAATAAAAATAAAACCTGTTTCGAGACTTTCATAATTATATGAACTCAGTAAATAAATACACTTCGAAACTGTATATTATTTATTGTTGGCAAACAGTTTCAAATCATCCATGTAGAACAAGTGATTAATAGACTTACCTAGTATGTGATATCCATACCCCATGTTATTTAGTTCGTTTAAGAGAGGTATTAATGCAATGCAGAATAATAGGGGTGAGAGAGAGTCTCCTTGGAATATTCCACTGTTGATCTGAAAGTTATCGCATCTAATTTCACCATTAAGGTGTTTGAGGATTAAGGTAGTATTCCATTTTTTCATACTGACTTTTAGGAAGTTAATAAGGGAGGGAGGGATTTTCAGTAATTCTAGTGACATGATGATCCAGTCATGCGGAACACTATCAATGGCTTTTTTGTAGTCTATCCATGCAGTGCTTAGGTTCTTATT
>VCCN01001411.1:2301355-2312982 GCA_006491835.1 Architeuthis dux | reverse complement strand
GTCAAACAATAGTCCGACCATATCATACACAATGAAGAATACTAGTGTGTCAAACAATAGTCCGACCATATCATACAAAATGAAGAATACTAGTGAGTCAAACAATAGTCCGACCATATCTTACACTATGAAGAATACTAGTGAGTCAAACAATCGTCCGACCATATCATACCCAACGAAGAATACTAGTGACTCAAACAATAGTCCGGCCATATCATACACAACGAAGAATACCAGTGACTCAAACAATAGCCCAACCGTATCATACACAACGACGAATACTAGTGAGTCAAACAATAGCCCGACCATATCATACACAACGAAGAATACTAGTGAGTCAAACAATAGCCCGACCATATCATACACAATGAAGAATACTATTGAGTCAAACAATAGTCCGACCATATCATACACAATGAAGAATACCAGTGAGTCAAACAATAGTCCGACCATATCATACATAATGAACAATACCAATGAGTCAAACAATCCCTAAGACGAAAGAATGCACGAATGGGTCCTGAAAAAAGGAGATTTTTCTCGGCCAATAACGACTTAACCCAAATTCAACAAAAAAACAACCCCGTTCATGTTCACGCTCTAATTTACGATTTGTTTCACATGATCAGCGACCTGTGACTTACATTCGACTCTTTGATAAATCACGAATCGTTTGTGTTCATTGTTGTTTATCTACTCGACCACGAATATGAATGTTGGGCTTCTGGACTGTTAAGCTCCCGGCCAAAGTCAGAGTTGACTCTACTTTCCTATGTAACAAGAACAAGAATAATCCTCACCAAAAATAGGGGCGTAAACTTACACATAAAATCAGCATTTCGCTATCGATATTTGAACTCGCGATCAGGAAATAGTCGCCTGACTGTCCGTGGAGTTTTCGAAGAGGTAAGAATCTGTAAAAGTCAGTCAACGATTTCAGCGGACCACATAATTCAGTATCTCAATGCCATCGTCGTCCTTTGACTTGGAAAGAAAAAACTCCAAACGTACTACATACATGCTCATTTCAGCACGCGTAGCTCAAATACTAACCAACGTTCCGTGATGCAGTTTGTGTTATACGAACGGTCAACGGCATGGCTACACGACATAACACTAACGGGCATGCTAAAACGTTTTATTGGTGCGCTGTGTTATCAGTTCGGTTTCTTTGTGGACATCCCTCGTATGTATCACGCGTACAGGTCACCAATGGAGCTAGAGGCCTGAAAATCTTAACATTTACTCCTTCTTATGTCTAGAAAAACTTTCTCTCAAAAGTCCCCTCTTAAATAGGTTTTTAGTGGTTGTTAAATTTGCAATATAAGTTTGTGCTAAATTGGTCCCTTAGTTTGTGTCTGGAGGCATTCACGCTTGTTTTGTTTTTTTAATTCGGACTTTTTTAGTGATCACTGCCCAACAAAAGGTGAGAGGAGTAACTTATTTACTGTCCACCTCTTTTTTAATTGATCACCCCCAACACGGCATGCTGCCAAAAGACGGTTTCTGTTGAGTGACTAACCGTACCTGTTTGTTTATAAGTTATTACTAAAATACACGTTCTGCATGTCTACGAGAAAATATCTAAATATTTGAGGCCAAATACAATAAAAAAAAATACTTTTGCTTACCGCGGGTGTCCTTTGCCTGTCAACTCGGTTCGAAATGTCAAGTAGATATTGAGTCAGCTTTCCTTACTAATATGTGATGAAACCAGATAAATCCATAAAAAAGATTGAAATATGAAAAGTATCCATTTAAATACATCTAGGAGAGAGAACGGCGACCATCTTCCTCTCTGGGGGGAAGTCCAGATTATTGACAGAGAACAATGTTGGAAGCAGAGAAAAATCAAAGAGGCTGATCACATCAAAATGTTGACTAAATGCATTAGCCAGACAAGTGCGGATTTCAACCCGATGTGGCTTCCACTTCTCAACAGACCTAAACCCGATACGACAAAGACACAGAAACACCCGGTCCCTGTGCTATAAGGGTTACGCCCTTTAAACATAACTTCTAATCACATTCGGATTTTACACCTACAAGAAGGCCGAAGAATGGATCGGCCGAAACGTCGTGTTTACAACACAAATAACAAGAAGGAGTTCAATCGTCCGAAGAACCATTTGAATATCTAAAAACCTGCTTTACGATTAAGTCTAATTAATCTATGCTTATATAACTTATAGCGATGATAAAAAAGAATTCGACAGAAAATCGACACCTGATGGAAAAAAGCAAACTAGTATATACAAATTTTATTTGCTAACTTATCAAATAGCTGACAATCATCAACTTCTGTTTAACCTATCACACTCAGATTTTACACCTACAAAGAAGGCCGAAAAATGGATCGGCCGAAACGTCGGGTTTACAACACAAATAACAAGATGGAGTTCAATCGTCCGAAGAACCATTTGGACGTCTAGTTCTATTTTGTCTCAAATCAATGAATAACGTATTCTATTAAACCAAGGATGCCAATTAGTAATGAAAGAACTAAATTTAGACACAATTTATTTCAATCAAAACATCTTTTGAATTTATTTAAAAGACTCAAAGAATCTTTAAATTGTATTAAATAAGTTTCTGTAAGGGACTGTATTTTTTCCGATTTAGAGTTGTTAACCCTATCCCAATATTATGGTGCAGGACAGTGGTCTCCAACCTTTCTTCACTATACAAACCCCAAATATTACTGAGACACTTAGAAATTATAAAATTATAGGTCTTGGAAAAGTATACGTGTCCCAAAAACGAAATTTAGATTTGCAAAATAAAAGTGTCTAATAACACCGGAAATCGTTTCCGCACATCGATGTGATGGTCCATGCAAACGTTCAAGACTCTAGGTCAAATATATTGTGAATTAGAGCTGTCAGAAGTCTAGAAAACTGATGCGTCAAATATTACTGAGACACTTAGAAAGAACCCTTAGACTTTATAATATAAAGAATATATACGTACACATCTTTTCATTTTCCTTTATTAAAAAACTATACCATTTCATAAAAGAATAACAGATTAAAGTATAATCCTTTAGAATCTGATCTTATATCAATCAAACAACACGAATCTGTAGATTTAATTACTCGGTTGCTTTTGCGGTTGTTTTATCAAATTGTCTAGGTGTGAGAGCGGAGACTGGCACTTCTTATCTTGAGCGTGTGGGAACTCTTTGGTTAAGGAGGACAAAGGGCTTAAGTTGCCTGAAAATATATTCGGTTTTGCGTGAATTACACTGATTTTATTATTTTTGTTATAAATGATTTGGAAATTATTTAACAGGTAATGTGTTAAATTATTTTAAATAAATAACCACTATATTTTTATTCTATTAAATATGGCTTTGCTGTCCCTTAAACTCCCATGAGTTTTTCACATTCTACAGTGTTTAGATTGCTTTAGAAAACTTGCTTACCTTTTCGTCGACACAGTATTAGAAATAAAATTAGAGATCTTAATAGACAGAATCCCACATGCACGTACAATGTCCTGGCTTTTTTGTTTGGTTTTATAGCATATCTCCAGAATCTACCCACATGAACACCCTGTTAAGGATAGGTAACTCTGTAAGAATTTTTATGTAGTCTATATCAGTGGTCTCCAACCTTTTTTCACTATACGAACCCCAAATATTACTGAGACACTTAGAAAGAACCCTTAAACTTGTATAATAGAAATAATATATTTGTATGTAGTCTATATCAGTGGTCTCCAACCTTTTTTGACTATGTGATATATACGTACACATCTTTTCATTGTCCTTTATTAAGAAACCATTGTTGTATAGTGGGGTGAATGGGATGAAAGTCTTAAACTTGCCGGAAAAAGGAAATTGGTCTTATGCCTTCCCAGCGCTAGGCGGTCTGCCTGTCTCTGCCTAGGTCTCTTGAGCTTCCTCCGTCCAGGGTGTCCGGTGTCTTTTTTTTATCAGGTTTGAACGCCCACGCTTGTGTGTTCAACATCCTGTTTTGGACACCTACAGGTGTTGGCCTGGAAATGACCTCTCGTGGTAGTATATTGTAACACCATTTCATAAAAGAATAGACAGATTAAGGTAGAATCCTTTAGAATCTCATGAAGAATCTGATTTTATATCAATCAAATAACAAGAATCTGGAGATTTAATGACTTTTGGGGTTGTTTTATCACATTGTCTAATTGCGACGAGAGCGAAACAGCGCACCTCTCACCATGAGTGTACTCTTTGATTAACGAGGACAAAGGGCGTAATTTGCCCGACATTTTACACGGTTTTTGACCGAATTTGCCTCCACCCGCCCCCTGGATCTTACGCCTATGCCTCTTGTCAGTACAACTCGTGAAATCGATTTATTGTTTTCATTTTTATTTGAGTCATTGCTGAGAATCCGTGTTATTGTCTTTATTGCTTCTCTGTAGTCTTCAAAACCTGTCTCCATTAAAGCTGTTTTGCATGTAAAGAAAATTGGACGTCTGCTTTCTTAACATTTCTTCAGAGCTTGTAATCCTATATCTTGCTAATTGCACTAAACATGTTATTGTCATTTCTTTGAAGTGATATATGAATTACACTGATTTTCCTAAGATTTTACACAGCTTTCCCTGAATTTCCCCACCATGTCAGCGTTTAAATGCAAAAGTTGTATCTATTCGACATATCAATAGGTGCTTCAAATGAATTTAACAACCAGTTTGATTTTTCTAGCGATCTGTATTCCTCTGCAGGAAAGTATTTTTCGCTATTACCTTTTAAGAAGATCCGTGATATTCTCTTTGATGCTGCTCTGTAGTCTTCAAAATCCGTCTCCGTCAAAGCTGTTTTGCATGTAAGGAAAATTCGTCGTCTGCTTTCTTGACATTTCTTCAGAACCTGAAATTCTCGGATTTTGCTAATTGCACAAAACATGTTATTGTCCTTTTATTGGAAATATAATCCCCTTATTTATCGACGTCGGTATTATATGACACATAATATCACCTATTTTCTTTTTCTGTCCGCAAGATATCTCCAAAAGATTTTCTGGAAGCGTGGATAATAGACAAAGGAATAATTGATTAAATTTTGGATCTGATCCCTGCACAATTACCCACTCTCTAAGTCCCCCCAAGACACATAATATCGCCATATTTTCCGGTCCGCAAGATATCTCCAAAGGTTCTAAATGAATTTCATTCATATTTTCTGCAAGCGTGGACAATAGGCAAAGGAAGAACTGATTAAATTTTGGATCTGATCCCTGCACACTTACCTCCTCTATGTCGTAGTTATATGTCCAAGACAGTTGTTTTTACCTGTCCGCAAGATATCTCCAAAAGTTCTCAATGAATTTAATTCAGATTTTCTAGCGGTCTAACTGGTTATAAATGTTTTCTTTCTCTCAAGACTGTGCTCTCATCAAGTACAATAGAAAAGAATTACAATTCGTTGCAGGCAATAACTTTTAATATCTGCTGACCTTTCTTCAACGCGCCGGGCGATCGTTCTTGCAGACAAGCTGATAGATGCAAATGAAGATTTCTTTTTGAACAAACAATATCCACCACTGCCAGTAAACATTCTTTGATAAACTCTTCATCTGTAAAAGGTCTCTTTTTTTCTGCAATGGGTTTTGAGTTGTTGACACGAGTATTTCATTCATTTTCACTGTTTTGCTTGGCAAAGAATGATGTTTGTTTTCCGAAACTAGTCTTCAGTCGCACGACTTCATTTTCACATGCTTTACCCTGTGAAATTGTAAAATATTCCACTATGGCGGATCTCGTAATGTCGCCTGATATTTGTCACCTTTTCCACAGCAACGTTTTCTAGGCAAATGAGATAAACTGGTTTTCCAGCGTTCTCGATGAAGATATAATTTCGAAAAGCCAGTTATTCAAAAAGTACCATAGCACATGTTTGCATGAAAAGCGTGAACTGTCGGCAGTGTTGCCAGATCGGTTTTCCAAAAAATGGACAATAGTGTTCCCAAAATCGGACAAATAGGTCATCCTTGCTCGAAATCTGGCAAAACAGGACAGAAAAAATTGATGGCTAAAAATAGCTAATGATGCCTCAAAGTGGCTAGATTAGTATCACAATAATTAAAATAAGTGGCAAAAAGTAGTAAGATTATTATCAAAATAATGAAAATAAATAGCCAAAAGTGGCTAGAACTGATATCCGATATCTAAAAACAACAAAAAATATCTAAATTTAGATATAAAATATCTAAGTTGGCAATGCTGAGTTGTGCCTTAAAATCAGACAATTTTGGATGTCCGATTCTTAAAATTTTTAATCGGACATCAGGGCTAAAAAAGGACTCAATGTCCGAAATCGGACATAATGGCAACCCTTACTGTCGATCCGCATGCCTTTTAGCCACCAAGTCTGAGGGAGTATTACTCCGCGGCGGACGTAGAAAAGGGGTGAATAGTCCAAAATATTCCTTGTAAATCACTTGTCTATCCATTTTATTTAAGCACAAACGAGGTGGCAAGGTGGTTAGAATTAATTATATTTCCTTCTTCAATGAAATATTTAGCGTGGATTTCTTGTTGACGTTCTGTTTACAAATTTGAAAGACCCCCACCTGAAAACAAGTAAAATCGGTAAAAATCAGTCTCCGATTGATCGAACAGTTAGGTATGGAACGAAATGGAACCTGTAGCCAGTGAAACATGATCCATCACAGGTTCTTTTATCTGATCAGCTTTTTAAGGTCAGTTGTTGGACATACGCGTTGAACTAGGCCACAGTCTTTTGTTAGTGGAACATTTTGATTTTGAATGAAATGGAACCTGTAGCCAGTGAAACATGATCCATCAGAGGTTCTTTTATCTGATCAGCTTTTAAGGTCAGTTGTTGGACATACGCGTTGAACTAGGCCACAGTCTTTTGTTAGTGGAACATTTTGATTTTGAACGAAATGAAATCAGAGGTTTTTATCAGCCATAGATAAGAACTCAGACCCATTTCTACTTGAAGGAACATTATGTGATTATGGGTAGGCAAATTGACACACAGTCACATGACTGCATCAGGATGTTCAGTAGATGTCACTTAGTACACTTCATGAGTTAAAATCAAGGCTAAAATATAATACTATATAAGAGACTGTACAGATCGATTAAATTGTATGTGACACCGGAGTCACAGTGGGTTCTTATGGGTTAAGATCAGTTAAATTAGGTAACGGTCTCCCGTTGGTGAACATCTGATTTGGAACGAAATGGAACCTGTCGCCAGTGTAACATGATGGATGGTGGATGAATGATTGATGGATCCATCTAAGTAGTCGCGTGAAACACTCAGAATAAGGAAAAAATCGTTCCCGAGCCAAATACCGATATTTACTCGCGGGCCGGTCAAAAATCACGGATCTTGGTCCGCGGGTCGGATCTTGGTTGCCAGCCCTTGGTATACACAATAATAAATTATTATTCAATTATTGTATTCACGTGCTAAATGTATAAAGTATTTTATTTTATTTACGATTGAGCCTTTTCCCAATGGAATAGTGACAAAGTTCTATATTGTTATTTATTTGTTGGCCCCCTTGGCGCCCTTGGGCCCTACGCCGCGGCATAGTTTGCGTATAGATAATTATAAAAATAATTTTGGCGCCTCACCTCTAAAATGTTTTGATTGTTTAGCTGTGACTTTTCTTCCTATTGCGTTTTTTAGGCAGCACAGGGTAACGCTACATTGTGACTTTGGTTCCGTGACTTTTCTTCTTGTGTCTTTTATTCCGGGATTGTTCTTTGAATATATTGCAGATTTTGCGGTTGTGCAATTTAAATATTTGTTTAAAAAATCATTTTTAATGGATTTTTTTCAAAAAACGTGTGTGCGCAAAGATCTTGTGTTATGCGATTCTTTTTCTTGTGACAAAAGTATGTGCGCACTTTTGAATTCGACATTGCCGGTATTTCAGGTCAAAGGACATTTTGCGCCCTTTCACACTTGCGCCTGGGTGCGATTGCGCCCCTTCCCCCCCCTCTTGCTACGCCACTGGACGAAGTCTGTTTTCACAAAAGGCTTTTTTGTAGAAGTTGAATTCAATATAAAAAGAATTTAAACACTGGAAAATTAACCTGTGGCGAAGTCTGTTTTCACAGAGGTTGAATTCAATGAACCCCTTACTTTAAAAAGTCGTTTTACATGAAAATTGGAATAACATTTTTTAGCAATTACAGACTCTTTCTATTTTCTCGGACTCGGAGTAAAAACTGGCCTCCTTTCCGGGTGGGTGGTGCAAAGCACGCCGCGTGTGTCTAGTTCAGCTCACCAATGCTATTTTATTTGTCGCGGATATATAAACAATCTCGTTTCTTATAAATCCCACCAATTTTAAATCTCGTATATGCTTCTTGGATCTGCGAGTTTATTTATTTATTTATTTTTCTAACTAATCTTCAAAACAAACTAATCAAAGGGAAACAACCCATAGCCTCGATCCTATAAATGATTGGTAGATGACCAATCATTTATGGGATCGAGGCTTCATCAGTTACACGTTTGGAAAAATGTAGTCTTTACATACAGCATATTTCTACACCTATTAGAATTTAAGGTGGGAGATTATTTCCTATCAGGCCCAGGCAGAGTGGGGGGGGGCAGGGGGGCCAGTGGGTATGGGCCTACGATTTTTAGGGGCCGCATTGGTTACCATTACCTTTTTTTATAAATCGTTCTAGTTATTTTGTTCTGTTACTTGTAAGTACATGATGTATACTACATGTACAATGATATATCCATACATAAACCATATGTATTTAGCACTCCAGGGTTTATTTTAAGGACATTGTGGAACTGCACAAATCTTTGATGCAGGTGTGCCATGACCCAGTGTTTGAAAAGCATTTGTATGGCTATTTTTAACATTTTATAGATGTTAAGCAAGTTGTCCGAGTTTTACGTTTCCCTTTATCCGTAATTGATATTCATTGTCACCTATAAATGATACGACCAGTGACACCATCGATGATACCATCAGATGGGGGTGATACCAAGATGACTGCCTAAAAAAAGTTCATATAGTTTTGTGGTAATTCTTTTTTTCTAATGAAAGATCTGTCTCTCCACAGAATATCTCGGAAAGTACTCAATGGATTTCAATGAAATGTTGTGGAAGGGTGGGAAATGGGGTAACGAAGAGTTGGTTAAAAGAGTTTGGGGCGGATCCAGGAATTCTTTTTGATTGAGAAATATTTTTACGTTTTGTTTTTCATACATTTATCTATACGCTAATTTATGTATACGCTAATGACTGTCTACACGATATCTCCAAAAGTTCTCAATCGGTTTCAATGAAAGAAATGGTCATATTTTGGTGCGGATCTATGCACAATTAACTCCCCTATGTCGTAGTTATATACCCACACCACATAATATCGCCAAAAGCTCATTCCGTTTGCAGGATATCTCCAAAAGTTCTCCATGAATTTCACTGAGATTTTGTGGAAGGGTGGGCAATGGGTTTGGGGGCGGATCCATGCACAATTATTTCCCCTGACAATGACGTTACCAAAGAATCATGATGAATAATGAATAGTATTAGTACAAAAAGATCACCAAAATTCTAGATATTTGGGGAAGAGTGCAAGTTCTGGAAATGGGGGGGGGGTGACACCATGAATTACCGCCCCCAGTGACAACAACCATAGGCCCGCCACTACGGCAAGTATTTTAAAGGACCTAATTAGGCCTGGGGCCTACAGTGCACCCACCCCCCGCAAATGATTCAACATTTAGGGTACCAAAATATTCCTTAGGATGTCCTCTTTCAGAAAAAGATGTTCAGGGTGTGATGGGTTACTAAACAGAAGTTATGTTTAAAGGGGTGTAGCCCTTATAGCACACGGCCCGGGTGTTTCTGTGTCCTTGTCTTGTCGGGTTTAGATTTGTTGTGAAGTGGAAGCCACATCGGGTTGAAATCCGCACTTGTCTGGCTAATGCATTTAGTCGAGATTTTGATTTGAGCTGCCTCTTTGATTTTTCTCTGCTTCCAACAACGTTCTCTGTCAATAATCTGGACTTCCTCCAAAAGAGGAAGATGCTCGCCGTTCTCTCTCAAGATGTGGTCGGCCATAGCAGATTTATCTATCTCGGCCCTGATTATGGCCTTCTTGTGTTCATCAAGTCTGACCTTGAGGGGGGGCCGTTTCTCCAGTGTAGATGATACCACATTTAAAAAGGATGACGTAAACACAGTTGTTCACCAGTTTGGGGTCCCAAGTTGGGGCAATCTTACTTGGCAGACAACGGAGAGTGTGTGGACGTCTGAAAATGACTTTAATGTCGAATTGTGTATAAACCTTTTGAAGGCGTTCACTAATCCCTCTTTGGTAGGGTAATAGAATCATGGGAGGGGGAGCTTTAGGTGAGAGAACGTTCGTAGCAGCAGCAGTGGGAACCATTTGAATATTAATGACCCTTCTCAAAACTATAGAAAATAACTTAATGACAAGTTTGAAATGAGGCCTACATTTCCCATCTTGACTGGGCTTATTATCAGCTCTGACCGCCCTGTTTCCGATGCTGCAGAAACATTAAACAAGAAAGAGTATGTCGTGAGAGAGTATTTACCTCAAGGCCTGAAATTCTTAAAACAATGAAAAATATGAGTCTGGTTGCAATGAAAATAAATTGCAGTTCTGATCACTGGCAATGAACATAAAAGAGAAACCGTGGTTCTGTGGACGAGATGATATATTGAGTAATCCACACATATAATCATTAGGGTTACAGGTCAAACCGTCCAATGAACAAAACGTCCAATGCAAAAACGTCCAATGCAAAACGGTCCAATGAACAAAACGTCCATTGGACGTTTTTGCATTGGACCTTTTTGCATTGGCCGTTTTGTTCATTGGACCTTTTTGCATTAGACGTTTTGTTCATTGGACGTTTTTGCATTGGACCTTTTTGCATTGGACGTTTTTTTCATTGGACCTTTTTGCATTGGACCTTTTTGCATTGGACGTTTTGTACATTGGACCTTTTTGCATTGGACCTTTTTGCATTGGACGTTTTCTACATTGGACGTTTTGTTCATTGGACCTTTTTGCATTGGACGTTTTGTTCATTGGACCTTTTTGCATTGGACGTTTTGAACATTGGACGTTTTGTACATTGGACGTTTTGTTCATTGGACGTTTTGACGTAGCACCATAATTAGCGGTACACATACAACTGTGGAATTCAAAGATTTAAGACAAAAAAGTTATTTCCCTTGAATACACGGACATAGACAAAAATGTTCCCTTACTTAAAAATTGTTTTCGATCGCGCAAGACAAGGTTAGAAAACAACAAAAAAGAGAAAGATGAAAGTGTGTATCAAGCAAAAAAAAATACTTCATATAGTTCACTGGAAATAAATTTCCTTTTATTCAAGACTATTTCAAAGACAAAACTAAGTAAATTTGTGGCGTTAAACATCATTTTAAAACGAGAATCATGATCGACACGGTTGTTCAACAGTTTTGTGACACATGACTGATCATCCTAAAATTATTTTAATACGTACAAAACAATTAAATAATAATGATTTGATACACAATTTTATACAAAGTTATTTCATCATTTATTTTAATAGTTTATTTTAATACAACATGTAGCTACTAAATATAACTAACAACATTGTTCAAACAAAA
>VCCN01001411.1:2135072-2148704 GCA_006491835.1 Architeuthis dux | reverse complement strand
CTGTTCGAATCTATCTATCTATCTCGGCCTGTTCGAATCTATTTATCTATCAGAAACTGTCAACATGTCTGGTTAGTCACTTAATAGAAACTGTCACGTGTTCAACTTCTTTGTGTTGTATGTGTTGTCAAGAATACATGTTCATGTAGTCCTTACAGCATATGCCCAATGCACCAATGATTGATTATTTTGTTTAACGGCACATTGACCCTTGGTGGGTCATTTAGTGCCGAATTCAGTAGGGGGGAGGGGGTTCCTGTGACTAGAGACTTGAGGGAGAAGAATCCCAAATCCCTGTCATTGAGACAAATGTGATGAGGACCGGGATAAAGGGGGGGGTGTAGTGGAGATCCAAAAAACTTCTCTGGCCGAATCCTGAGCATGCCAAAATATCCTGTGCAACTTCTCCCAGGATGATACCCGGGCATGCCACAAGGATTCCCGAAGGGACATGGTTCTCTGAACTTCGAGGCCATGGCAGTTTCTAAGAACAGATACTACACTTGGATTTGAATCCATAAACCGTTATAAGTTTGTTTACTTCTAAATGTTGAAAAGTAATAGTAATTTTGATGGAGACCAGTTATGATACTATGCTATGAATTTTCTTACACAATACCCTTCTCATAAGAAACTACATTCAAAATGGAATACGTCCCAAAAGAATTATTGAAATCAGCCCATTAGTATGTTTTTGGTGAAATTTTAAAATGTGTGTGAAAATTGGGCCAAAATTTCCAAATGCAAATTCTACTAGTTCTCCAGTTCGCGAGTGTAAACAAGTTTTCAAACCCAATTATCTCCGGTTTTATATTATCTTCAGAAATAATTTTTAGTTGATAATTTTCTGCAATCTTTCTTCTATTAATAACAAAGATTATTATGATAAAATTAATTATGTTTTCATCGATACTCTTAACTCAGATTTTGTCCGTTATATCCGGTTTAATGGGGTCCGTTTTAGCGAGGGTTCACTGTACTTTGCACATTAATTCTGTTCAGGATAATCCCCTCTAATAACCATGAAAACATTGTAAGAATAATTGAACCCATGAAAAACTGAGGTGTAAACTTTTAATGATTGGTTCGCACATTTTAATCTCTTTAGAATTCAGTATGAATAAAAACAATTATGCTAGGTTCTTTATTCTAAAAACAGAAGGACTAGCATTCCAAGGGAAATTATGAATCACTGACATCAATATTGTGCTGTGTTGGGGGTGATCAATTAAAAAGTTGGAAAAAGGGATGATCACTGAATAAGTTAACCTCTCACCTTTTGTTGGGCTGTAATCACTAAAAAAAAAGGTCTTAATTTTCCACACAAAAACAAAACAAGCGGGCGCAAACTAGTGACCAAATTAGCATAAATTTACATTGCATATAACCCCCCCACCCCCCAAAAAACCTATTTGGGGGGGAATTTTCAAAAAAACAAACATTTTTCTACTCATTGAGGGGTGTGTGTGAGGAATTTAACAAGTTTCTACTATGAATGGTTAGAGCTCGGCAAAGTTTAGATACATATAAATGTCAGAACATACGAATAACCTAAACCCAGCGATAAACCAGTGTTGTGGGTAGCAGTGATTGGTAGTGTCCTGATAATTGTGCTTTCCACTTGTTTTTTGCTTTTGAAATTGATTTTTATCAAATAAATTAAAAATGGGTTATTTAAAATTGTTCTGGTTTCTTTAGGTATCTTAAAGTTAAAAAAAAAATGGAGTCTGGAAATTTATTCGAAGATTAATTTTCTGTTTGTCCTTTCTTCAAGCTTCATTGGTTAAGGAAGAACAGCTGGTGGAAGATCACCAAGAAACTGATGAACAACCTGCTGCTGCTGCTGCTGCTGTCTCCTTGAATGTTGAACCAAACCAAAATGGTGAGAGCCCACAGTTGGAATGTGCCATCTCTGAATCTAAAAGCCAGTCACCACAGCAAAACTCGGTTGAGGAGCAGCAGCAGCAACAACAACATCCGGTTGGGGATGGAGGTGAAAAGTCCCAAAAATCAGAAGCATCACAAGAACAGCTGCCTCCTCTTCCCGACCAACAACCCCCGCCTCCACCCCCAACGCCACCACCACAACAACCTCCACCTCCTCCCCCGCAGCAGCCACTGTCACGTCAAGGGCAATCGAAGGAACACCCCCAACCACCACCACCCGTATCACCTGCACTCCCACCACCTTCCCAACCAGATCCACCACATTCACCTTTACAACACCAAGAACAGTCCCATTCATCATCACAATCAGAACAACCTTCACAGACACTGTCGCAATCACCACCACCACATTCTGAACAACAATCACCTAAACTACGATCACCAAAAGAAACGCAAGCAGAACAGCAAGGAGAAGGACTGGCACTGGGTGAGCAATCATTGCAGCAGCAACCACAACAACAACAACATACAGGTGATGAAGAACTGTCAAAATCTTCCTTGCGTCAGGAAGAATTGGTGTCTGAGCCTGAAAGGCAACAGTCAGCACCTGGGATACAATTGCTGCAAGCAGAAGCTAAGTTGTCAGGATCACTGCCAGAATCAGAGAAACAGTTGCACACACCTTCTCCGTTGCAGCAATTGTCCCAAGCTGAGACAGAGCCGGAGACAGAGCAGAAGCTTGAATTGCAGCTCTCCACTCAGAAGCCGAAGCAAGATGCTGACCAACAAGTGTCATTACAACAAAAATCGCAGCCACTCTCCCAGCAGGAAACGCTTCCTGAGAAGAAGCAGCAGCAGCAACAATCTGGATCCCCTGCTGTTCATGGGCATCCCGAAAAATCCGAGAAAGGGGATGTGCCAGAATCCAAGTCACAACTGCCAGAAACCGAAGTGCAGCAACAGGCGGAACCCCAACAACCCAAACAGCAGCAGCCTCCAGAACCAGAACCTTCTCAAAGAGAACCGCCCCAGCCGGAACCCCCACCACAATCTCCCAGTGACAAGGAAACGGATGTAGTATTGCAGCAATCGGAAGCAGAACCAAAAGTCCACCTAAAAGAACATCCGTCAAAAAGTAAGCTGAAAGAGAAACGTGAATCGGGACAGGAAGCTTCTTCACCCTTCCAGTTAACATCCGCTAAACCTGCCATAGAATCTCAACAACTGCAGGATGCCTCGATTGGAAGCAACTGTGATCTGCAGGTTCAAGAACGGCAAGAAGCAGCATTGCAGCCTTTATCTTCTGGTCAATTGTCCGCAGATAGCTCGTCATCTGTTGCAGTTGACTCGTTAAGTAGCACAGGGAATCAGAATGACCCTGTAGCGAGCAGCAGCACTACTACCACAACCACTACTACTACCAGTAGCAGCAATAGTAGTAATACCAATAGTGTAGCTGTACAACAGAAGCGTGGGCCTGGTAGACCTAGAAAGGAAGCATCTGGAACTCCTTCACAGTTGGCCAGAAAGAGAACGTGAGTATCTGCACGCTGACGACAAAATTATGCATTAAATTTTTGTCAGAATTTATACCCATGATAATATTGGCAATTTTAATTTTTAAATTTAAAAAAAAATTTTTTTTTTTTAAGTTCTCTATCTGAAAACTGCCCAATCAGGTGGGTTTCTACCTAGTTCCTGCGGAAGGTCTAGATAGTAGTGTAAAAAAGTTGTTACAATGTAAAAAAAAAAATAAACATAAGCTGATATAAAAATGAATTGTGTTCACCTATAGAACCAGAGATATTTTTGAAAAGAAGATAGTGTGAAAAGTTTATATATGTAATAAAAAAAAAAGAAGAAAATTTTAAATCGGAATTTGCATTAAAAGATTTTACAAATCTTTTACACGGAACTTTTTGATTCAAACACCGATTTTGTTCCTAAAAAAAAAAAAAAAGTAAGAAGGAACCTAATCATTGTCCCTCTCGTGTAAACTGTAGTGATGTACCGGAAGATCAATCCAGTCGGATATCCGGCGCCAGATTCACAAAACAATTATCACTGCCACCATGTGAATCTGGCGTGGGATATCCGACCGGATTGATATTCCAGTACCTCAATAGTAAACTGTATTTTGCCTGCTGTGGATTTATCAGCGCAAGCACAGCCTAATAAGTTAAAGAAGAAACACTAACTTACTACAGTAAATAAACACACTACTGCCATAAGTAGGTAATTGTTTTATTATACATTTTAGTATAAATGTATTTATGGAAAGAAAGAAAAATTAACTAATTAATAAATATAAAATGCGACTTGATCTTTTTTCTTCCTTTTTATGTTTCCTTCAAAATTATTAATGTTTGTTTTTGGCAGGACCCCAAAAATCCCCTTTTGGCTTCCAGATTCACGGAACTCTTTGGAAATATAGTTTAAAACCTGCCCCAATGAAATATCTAAAGCATAGAACTGTTTTCTTTGGGTAAAACACAATTTTCAGTGAGAGAAATTGTGTCACTCACTTGAGCCAAATTTCTATTACTATTAGATAACCATAAGAATTACTTTGTGTGTTTCTAAAAAAAAATGTTTATGCTCACTGCAGCCAAGGGTTGCCAGATTTGGCCAAATGGAGTGATAATCCAAGTTTTATCTCAAAGACTTACCCAAGACGGGCATTGGAATAGTGTCGAAGAGGCTGGTATTGAACCGCTGCCTCCTCCAGACTCACTCGATTTCCAAATTCAACGCTATTCCAATGCCTGTTTTGGTTAAGTCTCTGACATGAAGTTTGGGTTATCTCCCCTTCTGGCCAAATCTGGCAACCTACAGCCACATGATTTTCCAAATGGATACATATCTACTTCATTACATTTTCTCTAATTTTTTGCAAATGAAATTTGTTTCTGATTCTTCATTAACAGTGTTGATACTAAAACATTAATGTATGAATTAAATGTTTGGAGCAAAACATGTGATCCCTTACTCTTTCTGTTACTTAAATATAAAGCCAATGGATAGGACCTATTCTTCTTTCAGGTATTAAAATATGGTATCCAGCATTTTCATAGCGGGTAATTTAATCCCGGGCATTTTCAAAGCAGAAATTGCTATTTCCTAGCCACTTTTTATAGCCGGAACAAAATGTTGAAACTCTGGTTCATCTGGTGTTGCTAATTTTTACAATTTTATTCAAAGCTTTTGAGGGCAATAAGTAAAATAAAAGTTGTGTCGTAATTATCACTGAAAATAAAACATAAAAATAAATCTAATTTTTTTTTGTTTGTTAATAATCTGAGATCTGAAAAAACATATTTTAAAAATGATTATAAATATTTACTTTACTTTAGTATGCTACATAAAAATAAAAACTTTTCAGTCATTTTTTTTTTTTGTTTTTTGTTTCAATAGTATCAATTTTTGCTGCTATTTGTATTCATACAATTTAAAAAAATAAAACATACCAACTTTCATAACTAAACTAAAAACGAGATTATGAGACCCGCTAAAAACAATTTACTAATATTTTCTTTAATAGTTTTAATTCGATCAAAAGTTTCTATGTATTTATTTATTTTTTTATAAATTACCCACTATGAAAATGCTGTAACCCTTAAAATATAGAGTTGTTACATTGGCGCAGTTTCCTGTTTTATTATATTTTACATTATTGTTTCCATTGTTAATGTCTCCATTTTATGTAAAGTAAAATACTAAAAAAGTATATATAATCTAGCCTGATTATATATTAGATACTGGCTCAACTTAGAGAATGTGTATGTGAAATTGGAATATTTTCTTTGTTAGGAAGTTAAATACATTATTCAGATAAAGTTGTTACTCTTCAAATAGAAATGGAAACCAAAAGATACCATCAGAAATCTGTGCTACAATTATTTGAGAAAACTTGTAATTATTTTTTTTTCATATTTACATTGCTGTGCAGATATTTTGTTTGGCATTTGAAGATTTTATTTCTGATTTATCGTAATCCGGGGTGACTTTGGACTTGTTTTTGCAAAAGTTACCCTTTGAGTATTTCTCGGGTATCAAAACTGCTGAAGCAGTGGTTTTTATTTTGATATTTGAATCAATGTCTCTACTTTCCAAATCAACTTGGTTTGATTCTGTAAGCTGAGTAGAATTTGTCGGAGGTAAAGCTGAACACCTCTGAAAAGTATACAAAAAATGTACTGCCTGTTATTTTTCTCTTACTCTTTTATTTGTATCCTATATTTTATTTACAAACTTAAATAATTATGTACACTAACTTCACAGAATTTTCATGATGTTTTTACTCTTATATTTGGTGTGTAGTTATTTGAGATTTTAATCTTCTATAAATCTTGGTGAAAATCTGATGAGTTAGGCAACAACTCCCTGTTGAAAATAAGTTTACTGAATCAGAATTTAGTTAATAATCCAAGTGAATTATTTCAGTTAATAAGCTTTGACTCAGCCTTTGATAGGAAGTTTGAATTGTACCTCTTATCTTTCTTTTTCACTCAAG
Source organism: Architeuthis dux (assembly GCA_006491835.1). Lineage (NCBI taxonomy): Eukaryota > Metazoa > Mollusca > Cephalopoda > Oegopsida > Architeuthidae > Architeuthis > Architeuthis dux. The sequence goes on along the minus strand of VCCN01001411.1, from coordinate 2,142,304 downwards.
ACATCATCTGTATAATTTCATGAAGAATAAGAAAATTGAATTGCTTATATAATATATAATCGAAAATGGCTGAACATAGTCAAAAGCGCTCGATTTGATATATTGTTCGGACAATATTTATATACATTGGATCTAAACATACGTTCTCTTGTGCGTAAACAAGAAAAATTAACCAAAAAGGTGAAAAGGTTTTCCTTGTCTGTTGTATTTAACCAAACATGCATTACTGAAGGATTACTGCCCAAATACACAATACATATATCTATATATACGACTTCCCAAAGTAGGGATCTCAACCCTTCAGGTTTGTCGAAAATACCAAAATTGACTTGACGTTGAATTCACCTTTAGTGGTCACCCGAGGTCAGTCCTATGTTTATCCTGGGTTCAAGTTACCCATGTACACAAATTTGCAGCCCGTAGGGAGCTGCCATCTCCCTTGGGTTTGAAAATGCCTAAATTGACCGTTAGAGGTCAACAAAGGTCAGTGCCATCTATCCTATGTTCATACTGTGGTCAAGTTACCCTGGTACACAAATTTGCAGCCTGTAGGGTGCAGCCATCTTCATTAGATTTGAAAATACCAAAATTGACCTGACCCCAAATTGACTTTTAGGGGTCAACAGAGTTCATTGTCACCCATCCTATATTCATCCTTGGGTCAAGTTAAACTTTTACAAAAATTTGCAGGCTGATATGGGTTCCCAATTAATAAATGTTTTTATAATTATCATATTCAGTCGGATATAAAATTATCCATTCCTTGATTTCATACTGTCGGCATAGGGAACCACTTCATAGTACGTGCCTAAAAATACAATTGGTTAGAATAAGGAGCCGAGCGAATCTGTATGTTTCGGGCCGCTGCCTTTCCATGGTAGTGCTGTTAGCTCAGTGGTAAAGAGCGGGACCACGTATAAGTTTCTTCCAGGGTGGACGTGGATTTGATACCCGCACAGTGCTTGTTTCTTTATTTTCTGGAAGCGTTGGAATGCTCGAATCAAATGGTCCTTATTCATTTCTGACATTATCATGACAATGGTGGCCATCAGTGAATCTTTGGTATTGCAGGGATGTTGATTGGTCTCTGTGGTAGTCCAGTGGATTTAAATCTGGTGAGTTGGGAAAGCCACATGATCATGAAAATTATCACATACAGCCTTCCATCCAGGGTGTAACAACTTCTTCAAGCACCTCAATGTAGCCAGCAGCATTAACTAAGACTCTGTGGAAAGAAGTTGGGGTGGCACTGGCACACACAAATGTGTTCAAAAATTAATGTTTATAAAAACATTTTTAAACTGGTCTAGGCAAAAGTGTAAATTCAGAATACAGTAACACCAGTGCCTACCATGGTCAATAATGCAGATTTTAAATGAAAAAAAGTACCAAAATTGTCAAATTCATTGTATTGTAAAACAAATCCTCAAAATTGTTGTAAATGTTTATTACAAATTTGATTCATTTCTCTTGTTGTTTATTATAAATTTGATTCATTTCTCATGTTATTTATTTTAGTCGGGTTAGGCCTTCTGGGCGTAAGCCAAAGTATACCTCAAGCATTGAAGTGTTTAATCCTGAGACAGCAATGGATATTAGCTCTGAAGGTATGGACTCAACTTTGTTCAAGCTTCATCATGAATCAACAACTTCTGCTGCTACACCTCCAGCTACTACTGTTACTACTGAATCCATATCAAGTTCAGTCCCAGAAGATGTCCTCGCTGATGAATCGACTGAAACCGAATTATCAGAGACAACATCGGCTGGTAATCTATCTTTGTGTTTTTCTTTTGGTTTCGAAAGAAGTGAATTAGATACGTTCATTGACTGCAATTATTTAATTTTGAATATAGTTTGTAGTTCTGTGTACTTTAAGCAACATTTCTGCTTGTTTGAAAAATTTCTAGCTTTGCTTTTTCTATAGTGTTAATATAAATAATAAGAGGTAATTAATATTAGTTCATAAAAATATTTATTTATTGAGAGCATATTAACAAAATATCCAAGTTTTAGAATTACTTGAATAGTATGAAAGTGTGTTGGCGTTCGTTCAGTGGAAAATATTGAGGAGTTGGGGAAAATGTATATTTCTCAATAGCAGAACAGAATTTTTTGTATTTTTCTATATTATTCATATAATATAGATGTGAACTGTTTTATCTTGTAGATAAAACAAACCTATACAGTAACAATTCTATTTAATTGAAAAACTTCCCTCATGTCTCCAAATCCTGTTTGCAAGAAGTTACTTATCCAATTTGATCTTGTTATTTAGATTCAGTCCTTTTTCTTTATGGATTCATTAACTCTTGAAGTCCTAAAGAGCATGAGGCAGCACGTAAATAAACATGGCCAAAAGTCCTGAAGAGCATGAGGCAGCATGTAAACAAACATGGTTGAAAATCCTAAAACGCAGAAGTCTTTCTTGCAATACTGCTAATTTTCACAACAATCTGCCCACTATAAACATTTGAATAAACAAACCCCTTTTTAGCCATTTTCTGCTCAATCATTACAGGACTGGGCTTTGGACTTGGAAAATTTTCAACAGGATGTTAAGTGTTAAAAGAAATAAACAAAATAAATTTTTCCAAAGTAATAAAACTAATGATATGGGTGCCTATTGTAATGTGATGGATATCAAGCTCAGATGATTCACTAATTTAGTGAGTTTAATCCTCACTGTGTGCTCCACTACTGTGGCCTTGTGCCAAATCAATTAAGCCTAGTAAATAACTAGCATTCCAAGGGAAATTATGAATCACTGCCACCCATACTATGCTGTGTTTTGGGTGAGCAATTAAAAAGTTGGAAAAAGGGGTGATCAATGAATAAGTTATTTCTCTCGCTTTTTGTTGGGCTGTGATCACTGAAAAAGGTCTGAATTTTCAAAAAAAACAAGCAGGGCACAAACTAGTGACCAATTTAGCATAAACTTACATTGCATATTAAACCCTGCACTAAAAGCCTATTTTGGAGGTGAATTTTCAAAAAACCAAAAAAAACATTTTCCCTACTCATTGAGGGGTGGGTGGGTGTGTGCAAATTTTCAAGTTTCTTCTATGAATATTTAGTGCTGGGCGAAGTCCGGATACATAGATACATATAAATGGCAGAACACATGAATAACCAAAACCCAGCAACAGTGATTAAACAGGTCTGTTGTGGGTAGCGGTGATTAACAATTAGATTATTGATGTCATCATAGAGAGAGTGTGGATGAAATGCCTGAAAATGTCTGCAGAGTTAAAATGATAGAATACATAAAACAGGACAGTGTCCAATATAAGTTGTATAAAAATGATTTTGGTTGTGTTCAGATAATTCTTCTCTCTAATTGTGAATGAATGCTTGTTGCAGGAATTGCTGGTGGTTTTAGTGATAAAATCGTTAAAATTGAATTATGAAAGTTTTGATTTTAACTAATTTTAGTCAATTTTTATAGTTTACAACATATAGAAAGTAGTTTGATGGAAGATTTGTAAGTACGTTTTAAAAGGAAATATGCGTGCCAGTTAAAAAGTAATGCCTGTTCTTCTTTAATTACAACAGATTTAATAGTAGTATCACATAAATACCAAAATGAACTCTGGATTCCAAATCTAGTCCTCAACATAGTCTCCTTCCTTCGCAGTTGTGGTATTCCATCTTTTTGGCTGCTTTCTTAGCCATGTGCGAGTTGCCTCTTTTACCTCATCATCATTGGAGAACCACTGTCGTCTGAGTGGCTCCTTCATGGGCCCAAACAGATGAAAGTGCCTGGTCCGAACTGTAGGGTGGATGAGGCAAGGTTGTCCAGCCATGCGCTGTGATTGATGTCTGGTCTTTTAGCTGCTGTGAGGCCCTGCATCATCATGTTGCAAAAGCACATCACTCATCTTTAAATGTGGCCGAGCTTGAAGAAGTCTTTTGACAATGTGCTCACGTAGGAGTCAGAATTGATAGTGATGCCATCGGGCATAATCTTTAACAGTATGACTTCCTTCTGGTCCCAAAACAAGAAGCTTCTATGAGGCGATTATACATGCCCTTATTCAAAGGTGGAGTATTCGGTCCTCGTGGCATTTGTCTCAGTGACAGGGATTTGGGATTCTCCCACCTCAAGTCTCTAGTCATGGGGACATGGGATCCCCCTTCCCCCTCCTGAATTGGGCACTAAATGACCCACCAAGGGTCAATGTGCTGTTAAACAAAACAATCAATCAATAAATCAAAGGTGGGATTGTGTTTTTGTGTTCATTTTTTATATGCTTTGTGTGCTTTTACTATTAAATCTGCTGTAATTCAAGAAGAACGGGCATTACTTTTTGACCGACCCCCGTAGGTTGCAATAGATTGTGATTAAATTAATGACTTCTCTTAGAACAAAGTTTTTTTTAAAAGTTATTTAAAACTTCTGAAAATGTGAAACATTTTATGAGCAATTTTTTTTTCTTTCTCCTGAATTTTTAAATTTTTGTTTTCAGTAATTCCAGAGATTTGCCATTTTAATGTTTCCCCCTTTCTCTTTGCAGATGTAGCAAATAGTGAAATGTTAGAAAGTAATTCCTTGCAGCCATCTGAACGGCATATCTCAGAAGATTCAAATTCTAGTGGAATACCTAGGTAAATTTCCTAATACTCTTTTGTTGCATAAGTTTTGAAATATAGTAAACATTTATTATCATTAATATAAGCCTTGATGCATTTCGCCGAGTTTCAATCAGCGTCTTCAGAAGCTCTTTTGCAGTGCAGAAAACTCGCATGTGTGCAGTCCGACCCCTCCACATGTTTGTGTGAAGTATACAGAGCCATACCTGTCAAGTTTCAATGTTGAAAATGAGTGAGAATCATACCCGCCCACCCCCCATATTAAAATGTGTTTCAAAAGTTCTGTCAAAATAATGTGAGTTCCTAAGTTCTGTAAAAATATACTGAATACATTGTTGAACTTGCGATGTTCTCCTAGCATGTGTGTGACTGGAATGAATAGACCCTTTCCGTGCGGCAGATAGGGGGCCTTCAGCAAATCACAGTCACGCGGTAGCACTTCCAGGCACGTTTAATTGGTTAAAATCACTAGCCAAAAGATTCACACTTTTATAAATATTCACTTTTTATAAAATGCGTGAGAGTTTTACACTTTTTTAAAAATGTGAGAATTTTCCATTAATGCGTGAGAACGTATTCAAAATGCGTGAGACTTGACAGGTATGCAGAGCTGGGAAAAACAGTGTTGGTTGTAGGAGATATGGGGTGGGGGTGATAAGCCCTGGGTGTTTGGTCAAACATGGGTCAGATTCTTGTTATGTGTGTCCAGTATGGGGTAAGTTTCTAGATTAAAAAAAAATTAAATAAATATTTAAATATGTATTTTTCTTCTAGATATCACCACTTAGTTTGGAAATTTCTTTCAAATAAACTTGAGATAATAGTTTGCTTTAATATTTCTTTTTCTCTCCCTAATTCCAGCAATAATCGTATGTGTGCCTTCTGTAACTGTGGAGAACACAGTTTACTGGGTCAAGGGTTATTGTCAAGATATGACCCTACACCAGGATTCAATCCTTTCAAGCGTATATTACAGAAGGCCCGGAGAACATCTTCTGAAAATGATGAAAAAGGAAATGATAAAAATCCCAAACACTTAACATGGAGGAGACCTCGAGGTCCATCTCGACCAGCAAGGTAAGTTAGTTTTTACCCGATTTTAGCTTATTTATTTGCATTAAAAAATAGTTTTTGAGAATGTTATTTAAAATTATTAAAAAACAGCGTAATCATGTAATTGAGAATGTTTATTATATGATGAAAATTAATCTTTTATATTTTAGAAATTTTTGTATATTTTGAAATAAAGCTACATTAGCTACTTGAGAAAACGATATTTTTGAATAACTTTCTGAATATCCTGTTATGAAAGATCTTACAAGATAAACACGTTTCTATTTTTCTAATCTACTTTTTTCCTTGTAGGGAGCGCAGCAAATCTCCTCGACGCCCGAATCCCCACAATATATATGACGAAGATGGACGACCTGTTACAATTGTTGATGAACTCAGTTTAGTCGGATATTCTGAGGATGTTGATGTGCATCAGGTTTATGAAATCACAGGTATATATATATTTGTTTACATTAATTTGTCATTCAAGTATGTGGAGTTTTAGCTTGTAACATATAGTTGAGGTGTGTATGTATTTTTTAAGAGGGTAAAAACTAAAAAACTAAAAAAATAGATAATATTCATCTTAAATGACCAAACTTAATGTTTGGGAAATCTTGCAACTAAATTACATACGAATTCTAATTAGAAATCGACTGATCAATCAGCCAGCCGATATTTGACATTTTGTGATAATCAGCATCAGCCGATTATTGTGCGTCATGAGGCTGATTTTTATTCTAATAGAAAAAAAGTACCTTTTAGTTTAGAATTAAGGTTGAAAGAAAAAAAAACTTTTAATTGATTCGGCTTGGCGAGATCAAAGGGTTGACCGAGTAGGAGGTGGGGTATTAAAGTCCAGAGTGATGGGGGTATCGAGCTATGGTGGAGGCAGTTGTGTTGGTTGTTACTCTTCTTTCTTTCATAAGAAAGGAAGGGAAGATAGGCTTAGGTTTCTTTAGCTGTACGGGAGGGGAATAAAATAAAGGGTAAACATTGAAGTAGACTATGCAGTGTTTATAACTAATGTATACACTTCATAACTTTTTCATCTCATCAAACAGACAATGCACATTTTTTATTTTCAAATATGTTTCTGTGTTCAAGTGAATAATACATTATTTTAGATGCCAAAAAACAAAACATATCAGTCATCGGCTTCCCTGCTCTCTAAATATCAGCGGCATCGGCCAAAACCCATATTCATCGACCACTAATTCTAATTAATAATTCTAATATTTTATGGTTTCTGTCTGGATCATTAGATCTAGTTTATTTTTCTGGATTGGTTAGTTTGTTCAGAAGAAGCTATTTTAAAACTTACTCTCTTGATATTTACTTATCTAATCCCACAACTAGATTTAGCTGAGTATAGGCATGGTAAGCTTATTTTTGGATTACTGTTCGAAATTCCAAGTGGTAGATATAGTTTTGATAATTCTGATTTTTGTGATCTGATTCAATTGAGTTAATTAATTATTCAACTTCAGTTTCTGATTTTGAACCGGACCAACTGTGCCCACATACATATTTTTAGCCTACTTACATGTCTATTAGGGTGTATTAACTCTTAACATCCTGTTGAA
>VCCN01001411.1:2106225-2125639 GCA_006491835.1 Architeuthis dux | reverse complement strand
TCTCTTTCTCTAACCCTCTCTTTCTCTAACCCTCTCTTTCTCCCATTTCATAGAAGCAAACATAGCATCTCTGTAATGTACTTTAATTACTGTAACAGAATCTCTTATTATTTTCACCATTGTCTTCCCTTTTCCACCCTCTCTCTCTCTCCCCTTTCTTTCTTCATCATGACGATGGCTCATTCCAATATTAATTAAAGGGGTGCATAGGCAGTCACGACCAGAGCTCTTATGCTATTAATTTAGAGGAGATTCTTAAAGAAACCGTGATTTCACTGCAAATTTTAAAAACACATTGTATATAAAATCCTAAGTCACTTTATTTGTTTGCTGGTTTGTCTGTCAGACAAGGGGAGAAATGATATTTATATATCCATGATCCATTTTTTTGTTTCTAAAAGACAAACAGGAAAGAAAGACAAACAACCCTCCTGCCTTTCGACCTTCCCTAACTGATACCCTTATCTCTCACCTTAGACTTTACTCCCCACCCTCCCAACAGAATGTCGTCGGATCGCTTTGCGGCCTTTTCGCTAAGATCAAAGTGTAGTATCTGTTCTTCGAAACCGCCATGGCCTCAAAGTTCAGAGAACCACAGCCCTTCAAGGGTCCTTGTGGCATGCTCGGGTATCTCCGGATATCTGGGAGGAGTTGCACAGGATATCTTGGCCAGCTGGTTGGGAGGCGATCACCATTAGCATGCTTAGGATTTGTCCCGAGAAGCTTTTCGGTTTTCATGGGAGTTGGAGTGGGGGGTAAAAGCACAAATCCATTTCTTTATGCTCGAGCATAATGCTATCTCCAATTTGACCCCCGCACCCCTTTAAAAAAAAGATCTTTTGTACATAAAACCTATAACTCTAGTACTTGGTTAATATTTTGAAGGAAAAAAATAAACAATTGTACTACATTAGGAATGAAAATATTTTTGATAACTATTTCTTGCTCTTGTCTCCTAGGGACGTCCTATTGCTGCTGAAAGGCGTCGTCAACGTCCAACACATTTGGGTGAGCGAAGAAGAGGTCCTAGAGCAAAAGTGAAAACTGGTCAAAATGCTGGAAGTCAGGTAAATTAATAAACTTTATATAATCTTTATCTTAAATCCAACAAAACATTATCCCGTTATCTTTTTTTTTTTATGTGTGCATTAAAAGCTGATCCTCTATGTAACAATCTGTTGCGTCCTCTATGTAACAATCTGTTGCGTCCTCTATGTAACAATCTGTTGCGTCCTCTATGTAACAATCTGTTGCGTAGTAAGTAGTGAGAGAATAATATTTGATAAATTAAAAGATATCAATATTCTAATACAGTGGTTCCGAAACTTTGAAAAGTCAAGGACCCCTTCTATAAAAGAAATATTCTGGCGGACCCCTATTTTTAGCCAGTAATTAATGAACGATAAGCCACTTTTGACCCTTCAAAAATCATTTTTATTTAAAATAGATTACATTTATTTGAATTCTAATATATGGTGCAGGTCTATATACAGTAATTATTTTCTGATAATTCTGCGATGGATGATGTTTCTCTGCTACAAAACTCGCAGTGTCAGGTTTCGAGGGAACACTGCTACGGACCCCCAAGCATTATTTGACAGACCTGCAGGGGTCCGCGGACATCAGTTTTGAAATTTTATTATTTTCACCTTTCACATTTCACCTCTCCCATTCCCTTTTCTAAACATAACAAGCAGGCTAAATAAAAATCAATCCATTTTGTCGGGTTTTTTTTTTAAAAAGTAAAGTTGAAAGTATTTACACATAATCTCCGACTTACAATTGTTCAACTAACGATATTCACAATGTAACTATACTGCTGAACTGGACCCTGAGTTTCCAAAATCATTTTTCCAAAACACGAAAATTCATCTGTACATAATTAAAAATTTAAAAGATTTCTTCACAACAGAAGTAACCGAAATACTTCAAAGCCATAGTTTTGTACGATAGATGGAAAGTAAGGGTCCACTTCAGCATCATATTTATATCGTAAACACAGGACCCCAGTTTTGAAACCACTGTTTTAATATATAGCTGTGACTAGTGATACTTAATTTCAGACCTGGTTCATATGGCGTATGTTTTTCTTTCTTTTCAGTCACTTTATCCTACTGCTGTGGACAATGGTGAAGTTGATGATCATCCATCAACTATAGTTATTGCTAATTCTAAAGATGAATTTGTTTTAGAACAGGTAAGTTTTATTTCTTGAATTGACTCCTTGTTATTTACTTGTCTACTTGTTTATATATAGAATTATTCATTACTCTTAGTATGAAACATTTTTGATACTTTGAAGAAAAGTTAGTAAGAATTGTTCTAGCTTTTTTTTTTCTTTTTTTTTTAATATGAATTATAAAATAATTCATATTTTAACTCTTGAAGTCCTAAAGAGCATGAGGCCACATGTAAGCAAACATGGCCGAAAATTTTAGCCGTGTTCTGCTCAATCATTACAGGACTGGGCTTTGGACTTAGAAAATTTTCAACAGGATGTTAAGAATATGGAACGAAATAAAATCCTCATTGAATATAATATCCTCTTTGGAAAACAGTTGTTAAAAAGATTTTTTATGCTTTTTGGTGGAGTGACTTTATATCAAATTTATTAATCACAAATTTGAATAAAATGTTTTCTTTTTTTTTCTTTTTTCTTAGGATATCTGCAAAAGTTGTGGGAGTTTTGGTATTGGAGAAGAGAGCCGTGTGATCATATGTTCTCAATGTGGGCAATGTTACCATCCATATTGTGTGAATATAAAGGTAAACGGAACAAGTTGAAATATTCATTTATTATTATCTATACTAATATTTGAGACCTTTGTTTATTTGTCCGTGCCCCTCTCACACTAAAACTACAAGGTTATAGGTCATTCGAGGTCATTTCTCCGACCCTAAACTGAATTTTTATGTCAGAATTTTCTCAAACCATTATGATTGGTACTACGATCTCTTACAAAAAAAAAAGGTTTTCGTTATAAATTAAGCGTCAATAAAAGATAGTGATAGTAGTAAAATTACTATTTATTTTTTCACGGTGAATGCATTTCACCTCTCCCATTCCCTCTTCTAAACCTAACAAGCAGGCTAAATAATAATCAGTTCATTTTGGTTTTTTTAAGTAAAGTTGAAAGTATTTACACATAGTCTCCGACTTACAATTGTTCAACTAATGATATTTAAAATGTAACTATACTGCTGAACTGGACCCTTAGTTTCCAAAATCATTTTTCCAAAACACGAAAATTCATCTGAACACATTTTAAAAATTTCTTCACAACAGAAGTAACTGAAATACTTCAAAGCCATAGTTTTGTATGATAGATGGAAAGTAAGGGCCCACTTCAGCATCATTTATATCGTAAATACACCCTGCAGACCCCAGTTTTGAAACCACTGTTCTAATATGAAGCTGTGACTAGTGATTTATATAAGCCTTATACTTAATTTCATTATTTTTAAAGACCTGGTTCATGTGGAGTTGTATGGTAATAGGGTTTCAAGTTTTAAATATTAGGGTCAGTTTTTAAAGATCATGAGATTTTGAAAAAAACAACTTGGTTTTTTCCAGTCACTTTATCCTACTGGTGTGGAGAAGAAAAAAAATTTAAATTATGTATTGACTGACACTTTTCAAAATTTAACAGAGGTCTTATTGATTGAAGGCACCTCAAATTTCTTAGATACAGTTTTTGGCTTTTACTGGTAAAACGAATCAATCATCAATCTATGACAGTAAACAGAGCAGATCAGAAGTAAAGAATAAATTCTTGGTGTAAATAATCTTTTTATTTCATATTTGTTGTGTAAGAAAAAATATATTGAACATGTTTTCCACTGTGTTGTGAAATTTGAAGTTATTTTTTTCCTGGCCAATGACGGTTTTCCCAGTTATAAAATATATTCAGATTTATAGTTTAAAAATTTTTAATGGATTATTTTCGTACAATATTTGTCAAAGTTTTAATTGCATCTTACCAAATATTTTATATTGTCTACTAATATATTCATAGTAATTATCAGTTTTAGATATTCAGTAATCTAAAGTATATAATCATGTATAAATTTCAGGTTACTAAGGTGGTTCTTCAGAAGGGTTGGCGATGTTTGGATTGTACAGTGTGTGAGGGCTGTGGCAAACCTCATGATGAAGGCCGGTTGTTATTATGTGATGAATGTGATATCAGCTACCATACATACTGTCTTGACCCACCACTAGATCAGGTACCCAAAGGACCATGGAAGTGCAAATGGTAAGCTAAAATGGCATATTTTGTTCATTGAACTTATTTTTTATTGATGCAAGAAATTTCATTGTTATGAAGCTGTCACAGCACATATACTTTCACGCATATGTTTCGTACAGAATAAACAAACCAGGTAACAAAAAAAGACAAACTCAGGGATTTTTTGCTGGGCAATAATTGTAGTTTTATCAAACAATAAAACAGGAAATATTCTGAGGAGAGAAAATAGTCCGATTGAGGAAAATCAAATAATGGGTTTCAAAATGTTCCAATGGTTGAAAATGTTGATTTGGTCCACAGCCTTTAGAAAAGGCAAAAGAAAGAAGAGCTTATATCCTCGAAGATAAGATGATCGTGTCTCCCGCTCATCGGGGTTAAAACACTGCGTCAGTCCGCTAGGCTGCGAGCAGCAGCTTTCATGTCTCCGTCCACTTCCACCGCTCTGGTGCTACTACTGTCAGCCTTCCTCCTTTTCTTTCTTCCTTCCTCCTCCGCGCCGAATTCAAATCCCGGGGAAAACAGAATCTTTCCTTTGTCTTTCGGGCGCCAATTTTTTTTTTTAACTCTCGGACAGACGCGATCCTCCTGTCTCCCTTCTCTGTTTACATTTTCGTCGTTCCTCAACGGACTTAACCCCAGATGGACGACACAAGAGTTATCTCCCTTTCCTTTCTCTTACAGAAGCATTTGTTGAGATGTCTCTGATTAACATCCATTTTTACTTTATTTTAGGTGCGTATGGTGTATCAACTGTGGTGCTACAACTCCTGGTTTTTTGTCTCTGTGGCAGAACAATTACACTCTGTGCGGACCTTGTTCCAGCAGAACTGTATGTTGTTCATGCAAAAAAGCTTATAAGGAGGAAGAATTGGTCATTCAATGTGTTCAGTGTGATAGGTAAATTTTGCTACCTTTTTTTTTCTTTTTTAATTTAATGAAAAATAAATCGGCATAACTTATTTATTTTGTGTTCTCAAGTAAGTTTTTAATTGAATGGATTTACTATAGTTCCTTATATATTAACAGATATGTTTTAATTATTTGAATTTTCTAGGTGTTCTATGTGTTGGTAAATAATGTTTCACATCTTGGTTCATTGTTGCTGTAAGCTTTTGAAAATATTTTATACTTTCATGATCTATAACTGCTAAAGTAAATCCAAAATAAACTTGATATTAAAAAGATTTTTAAAGCGAAACTGGCTATTGACAAAGATTTCTGTACACGTTTTCATCACATATGGAAGACTAATTAAAAAAATCACTTCAATACGGGAGACTTGAGAAAAAATCTCATTTGAGAGTAAGAGAGATTGATCTAACTTCTCTCTCCTTGCTATACTAAATTTAAATCATCAGCTGCTGATTGAAACAAAAATGTGATCTCGAGATAAAAAAAAGTATATCTTTTGATCGTCTTTGTTGTCGAACCTCATTTTCTCGACCTCATTTGTCGCAAAGCCAACCGTAGAATTGATAATGTATAATTTCTTTTGGCTCACCTGGAATAATTTTCTTTCTTTGCAGGTGGCTTCATGCCAGTTGTGATGGTCTAAAGAATGAAGACGAGGCAGAACGGGCAGCTGATGCTGGCTATCACTGTCTATTTTGCCGTCCCAAGACTGGTCAACCAGGACCTTGTATGTACCATTCCTTCTTATTTAATAGATTTCATTTCAATTTAAATTGAGTAAATTCTAATACAGCAATAAATATCAATATTGGCTTTTGGATAAACTAGAGTTTGAGTACTTTTTATTGTTGTAAAGTATTCTTATTGCATTTTAGTTATATTTAAATAAAAAGAATTCTTATTGCATTTTAGTTATATTTAAATAAGCAAATTTCTTATTGCATTTTAGTTATATTTAAATAAGCAAAATTCTTATTGCATTTTAGTTATATTTAAATAAGCAAAATTCTTATTGCATTTTAGTTATATTTAAATAAAAAGAATTCTTATTGCATTTTAGTTATATTTAAATAAAAAATCTTTCCTGACAATATGTTCAATTAAATATGGCTTTTCATTATGTATTATTTTTTAGTACCGCCTACTCCGCCACCTCCTCCACCACCAGCACTTCCTCCACCACCCCCACCACCTGAACCTGAAGAAGAGAAAGTGAAATGTCCATCACCAATACCTGTACCTGTACCTGTGCCCAAGGAACCCGAAGAGAAAAAAGTGGAACCCAAAAAGTGGCCACAACCTATTCCTGGTATGAATTACCTATTTGTGTTTGCATAATTATTTACCTGACACGGTTTTGTAACTTGACACACATTGTAATTACATTCTTAATTATTTTTCTTTGTGGAATTTTGTATCAAGATTTGACAGAATTTATTAACTCTTAACATTCTAATGTGCCTCAAACCGCATGAAAAATCATGGCTGAAAATCCTGATCACATTAAAAAAAGTAGTCTTTCCTGCAATACTGCCAATTTTCACAACAATCTGTCTACAAGACACTATAAACATTTGAATAAACAGACCCAGCAGGATGTTAAGAGTTAAAAATGAATTTTAATTTTTTTTTTCATAATTGTTGATGTTTTCATATAAATGTTAAAACATTTGAGCAAAACCAATCTTTATGAGAACTGGCGCATGGTGCAGATAAATTTTAGAATGATTCTTTTAAGCAGGGCTCCAGACTAACTTTATTCACTACTGTCCCGGAACCGTCCCGAAAAACAATTTTAACCGTCCCCAAAGAAAATGTAAACCACCCCGAAAAAGAATCCTCACCAAATTTTTTAAAAAAAGAAAGATAACTTCCCTGGTGCCTCCGGGACTGAAGTGATTTTTTTTTTTTTTTTTTTTTTTTTTTTTTTTTCTTAAAATCACTTCCGTCCCAGGGAAGATATTTGTTCATCCCAAACCTGATTTTTACCGTCCCTGGGACGACTGGACAACGTTAATTTCGAGCCCTGCTTTTAAGGTTTTTTAAAATGCCTATAGTAGAAATTTGTTGAATAATAAAAATGGTATGAGAATAATCAATAAATAATTGGTTTTACATCATTATAAATTTGGAATATGTGTTATCAATTATACTTTTATGATAGTTTATTATTGATATTCTGTATTTAGTGTTTGTTTACAATGTAAGTTGTAGAGAGATGCTTGTCAACTTGAATGTTCATTTAATTTTTATTACTGAATTTTGCTACATAGTAATTTTCTATTATTTCAGAGCCTCCAAAGCAGTACATCTATGAGGGCGTGACATTATCAGCGTCTGGTTTGCAACATATTCAAACCCTTAATGCTAGTATGATGATGAAGAAAAAACAGCGATCACGGCAAAGAAAGAATGATCCTCAAATAAAACATCCTAGTGTTGCTCAGTTATTGGCTCTCGGTCAAAAAGCAGAAAATCCGACTACAAATGAAGAATGTGAAAAAGGTAAGTCTTCTTTCTTTCTGTACGTGCATGCCGCATACTCTCAAGAATCTCCTGCTATCGCTTAGTCAATTGGACGAAATGGTTTCAGTTGAAGTGTTTTAAATGACTTGTCCGTGTGTGCTTTGCAGACTTAAGAAAAAAGTACTTTTGTGGCATAAGCTGGAGCAAACCAATAAGATTTCTTCAAGAGATGACCAATGAGAGAGCTTCATTTTGGAGAGGATTTTTCATCTTTTTACAGCCCTGATTCTCGCCTTGGTTTCATGTGAATAATCATAGCTACACTGATTACTAATGTTCTTAGTAAGTTGTGTTAGGTTAGTTTTAAGGGAAATGGGCATGAAAATTAACATACTTTACTACTGTTCATTTTCCTAGATATGGATATTTCTGCTGATAACAAACCTTCTGAATCTGAGGGAGAATCTGGCCTTACATCAACCCAATCCCGTGCTTCATCTCAGCTGGAGGAGATGAAAGTGGAGGACGGAACAGGAAAGGAATTGACCAAGAGAAGACAAAGAAAACAACTGGGTCTTGGTATGTTGTATAGTTTAAGAAAACCACCCCAACCAACCTTTGCTCCATTAGAACTGTAATATTATAAATACCTCATTACTCTCAGTATAATGTTTTTGCTAGCAATGCATTCTTGGTTTAGGAGTTATTTTCGTATTCAGCTAATCTTTTAAAAATGATTGTGAAACTATTATTGTCGACATTGACTTGCTGTAGAGATTATGCGGTGGTAGTTGATAATTCTTAACAAGTTATCTGCACTAATATAAATCAAGATTTGTATGCACTTGCGCACACACAGGTCATTACTGTATTTTATTCTTCTAGATTATAAAACTTGCACAAAACCAATTCTTTATCATGTCTTTTTGATGTTGTAACAATCGTTTTTATTACTGATGTATTATATTATCATTGATCTTTTAATCACCGCTACCCACTGGTTTATTACTGGGTTTAGGTTTTTATCCGGACTTTGCCCAGCCCTAACCGTTTATAGTAGAAACTTGAAATTTGCACATACACTCCCCTCAATGAGTAGGGAAAATTTTTTTTTTTTTAAATTCCCGCCAATAATACATTTTTAGAGTAGGGTTCAATATGCAATGTAAGTTTATGCTAAATTGGTCACTAGTTTGTGCCTGCTTGTTTTTTGAAAAATTCAGATCTTTTTAGTGATCACAACCCAACAAAAGGTGAAAGAAGTTACTCATTCATTGATCACCCCCCCTTTTCCAATTTTTTAATTGATTATCCCCAACACAGCATATATGGGTGGCGGTGATTCATAGTTTCCCTTGGAATGCTAGTTGTTTTTGTTGTTGATGCCATAGTTAATGTGCTGAATAAAATATTTAGAACATAATTAAGAGGAATTCAGTATTTCAAAGTCATGTAAAACTTTGCTGTTACTATTCAAAATTTGTTAACATGTAAAGTAGTTTAAGGTTTTTATGTGTACGGCCACATGTAAATTAAAAATGGATTGTGAACATATAATTTTAATTAATATTTTCTCTGACAATTTTACTGACTGAAGTAAATTATTAAAAGATATTTCTAACTTGATGTTTGATACACGATTACTTAATATATGTTTATAATTTGTTCTGTAAGCTTCTTCAAATACCTATTGCTACAATTTCTTACAAGATCGTTTCATATTTATATTCAGCATTATAAGTAAATATTAAAATTATTGAAAAAAATTGAAATTCTTAAAAGTAAAAAATAAATTGCGTATATCAATTTTTAGGTGTTGGCGGATTTATTGTTCGACAAAGGAATGTACGACCAGCAGCCTCTCGTCAGTCCCCATCACGACAGGCTGAGACCAGTGCTGATGATATAACATTAAAGTCTGAATGTACGAATACAGGTTTGTCATGTTATCTATTCATGTTCATTCACTGCCAATTTTGGAAGCCTTATACATGATTACTCTGACATTTTTAGTTGTTTATTCTTTTTAACTTTTTTTCTGAATCTAAATGTAAGTTGTAACCTTTCAGTTGAAGGTAATGCTATGGATGACGGACACTCTTCAATCCCTGATATTCACGGCTCAATACCAGAAAAAAACAAGAAACGCAGACGGCCAAAGCGCAAGAGTCAACTTGAGGATAGTTTTCCTATGTACCTACAGGTAGGCTTCATTATTTTGCTTCTTTTTGATTTTAGAAATAGTATTAAGTTAAAATACTAAATCAAAGACACTGTATTTAAAGAAAAGAAAAATCTTTTTTACATATTTAACAAGGATGTTTTCTTTTTCTACTGCTCACGGCTTGGCCTCCTATCCAAAATACCAGATCACTTTGCAGCCTTTTGCCTAAGATCAAAGTGTATCTGTTCTTCAAATCCGCCATGGCCTTGAAGTTCGGAGAAACGTGGCCCTTCGGGGGTCCTGTGGCATGCTCGGGTAGCATCCTGGGAGAAGTTGCGCAGTATATCTTGGCTGTGGCTAGGATCAAAGTGGAGTATCTGTTCTTCGAAACTGCCTTCGGGGGTCCTTGTACATTGCTCGGGTATCTTCCTGGGAGAAGTTGCACAGGATATCTTGGCCAGCTGGTCAGGAGGCGATCACCATTAGTATGCTCAGGATTCATCCTGAGAAGCTTTTGTGATCTCCAACCCCCTTATCCCGGTCCTCGTGGCATCTATCTCAGTGACAGGGATTTGGGATTCTCCCCCCTCAAGTCTCTAGTCACGGGGACATGGGATCCCCCCTCCCCATTACTGAATTCGGCACTAAATGACCCACCAAGGGTCGATGTTCTGTTAAACAAAACAAGCCAAACCAATCAAAATACCAGCACATTGAAACCGTATAATATTTGGATATTTCCAAGAAATGAAAAGTGTCTTTTTTTATAGGTTGGTAGATTTGGTAATTTTGAATTATGAAGACAGGAAATATTGACTAGGAAAGGAAAATGGATTTGTATATTGTTTTTCTAAGTGTTGTTTTATATTATGTCCTCTCACAATAACTTTTCTCTCTTACAGGAAGCGTTTTTTGGTAAGATTCTCCTTGATAAATGTAGAGATACCAAGGAAAAACTCGACTCTGACAGTGACCGTGATTCACCTGTTTTTGCCCAAAAAACTCCCATGGCGGATGTCAAAGAACCATGTGAAGAAACTCCTGCTGGATCGTCCTCAATTGCAGGAAATGCACCTACCTCTTCTGAACAGTCGGGCGAAGAAATGCAACCTATTGTTGGTAAGATAATTCTGGATCAGTTTTAGATACATCTTTTGCTTTTTGTTTTGTGCCTATCTCAAAATAACAGACTTTTAACCTTGGCGTGCAGAATCATTTGAAGATGATTGAATTCAAACAAGTGACCTGATGTAGATAGAAAGCTATTTTACGCTATGTTATGGTATTTTTAACATTCAAGAATTCTGTACACAGACTTTAAACCAAAAATAAACAAATGGCAACAATGTTGGAATGATAGTACACATAATAAACTATATAGACTAAACTATATTAATTATTTAATGGTAAAATGAAGTATATTTTTGAATTCCCCATGTCTGAAAACCATGATTTAGCCTGTTAAAGTACTCAGATATGTCAACTGGGAGACAGGATGTGAAATTCTGTTGTTTTTTTTTTGTTTTTTTGGTGTGCTGGCGGCCATTTTGTTTTTTCTTGGGAACATCTTTTTTCTGAAAGAGGACATCCTAAGGAACATTTTGGTACCCTAAATGTAAAATCATGGGGCAGTGGGGCATGGTAGTCCCTGCTGGCCCCCGGCCTAATACTCAGTAAAACCCACTCTGCGAGAATGGCAACCAGGTTTTAGAAAATCATGCAAAGAGGAAGTCATTTAATCCAAACTACGTATTGGTCACACCAAACTTACACATTCTTTTCTTATCACACAAGATGCTCAACCTAAATGCTTAGCATACCAGACTCTCTACACTATCAAACACTTCCTAATAGAATGTGGTGATTTTGCTCTTACCAGACAACGTTTTTACAATGCAAACAATTTGAAGGACTTATTTGATAACATCAATATATGACATTTTATCTTTCTTGAAGAAAGTAAATCTATATGCAAAATTATAATTCTATCGTATATTGCAATAGCAACATAAAACATCCTACCTTGATAACTAGTCTATAATCTTACTCTTAAAATTTGATCACCCTAGTTTATTTTTGGCATTAAATAACCCTTGATGGGTTGATACGCCGTTAAAATAAAAAAAAAATAATAAAAAGACCAAATCAACATTGAAGGTAAAAGGTCACTTAAAAAAAATACATTATTTGAACCACAGTTTTTTGACTGAAAAGAAAGCTTTTCTTATTTATAGATATAAATGAATACCTAACCTTCAAAATATTCAATCTATGATTTTTATTTATAAAAAACAAATTTGATAATAATACTACTCTTCCAAAAGGTTAAATGATTTTTGTCACTAGAAAGAATTTGACTAACTACAAGTGTTAAACTAAGACTCCAAACTTTTATCAATTAGGATTATCTGACTGCATTGTTTAATGGAAGAAATTCTGTTAATATGATTCAAGCCTGAGCAAAGATGAAAATCCTTGAATTAGAAAGTGTTAGGGAACTTTTGGGATAATTAGTGAATGCTTTCTTTTAAGAGCAGTGCTTGAAATTTACTTTTGTAGAATTAGTCTTTAACTTTATATCATTGAAGTTATATATTCTTTACTGCAGAACTAGTCGCATTGTTTGAATATCTAACAATAAACTATGAAAATGAAAAATACTTTCAGTTTTAATATATATTATAAAATATTAAATCAAAAACTTCAAAAAATGTTAAAACTTTAAAATTCATAAAATTCTAATGAATGTAGTTCCACCTTGTATATTGGATTGATGTATACCTTCTGATGGATGTACATGTTATGGCTGTTTAGGCCATTTTCAACATTCTGATTGCTAAAACGTCAACATCTTGCAAGCTTTTGTCAGTCTGAGCAATTTAAAAAAAATATTTTTTTTTTAATTGATTGGTCAAACATAGTTTCAAATTGAACCAATCAAATTGCCTCTCTTAAAAAGGCTTCAGTAGTCATAATGGCTGATGCAACTTAAAATGGTTTAAAATGCTGTGAATGCAACAGTTCCCCAGAGGTCTCTGTACCCTGCAGCCACCACCCCACTGCTGCTATCACAGGGGTCGTTTCTGAGACACACACCTATACAGAGGGAAAGGGAAGTGAAAAAGTATACATTTACATATGTAACTATATCTTTTCACTATTTATATCCCTCTCTCTTGGTTCAGTTTCTAATTTGCTTTTTTTCTCGTCCTGGAGTTGTCCCGGGTAAATATATGTTCGTCCCAGACACATTTTTTACCATCCTGGGGATGACATTAATTTCAAGCCCTGGGGAGTACCATTCTCATAATATTGATACTTGAATGGAGTTTGTCTTTCCAATGCTTTTCATGTAAATCTTTTCATTGTTCTAGAAATAAGACTGTATAGGCTTCATAAAAGTGTAATGTCTTTAGTTTGTCAGAATGGTGACTTGCATAGTGCTTTAACAGTTCTTGACTGTCGTTATTTTTTAACCAATCAAACTTCTTCCATGTTTGTTGGTGGATATTGAACCTTGTTCTGAATGCGTTCTTTCCCTGTCCTGTGTATATATGATTACATTCTTGGCACATCACAGCGTAAATCCCAAAATTACTACAAATGAGTATATTACGTAGTTGGATAATGTTTGAATATCTTTTTAATTTGTAGATGAAGGAGATCTGAGAGAAATACTTCCAGCTGATTTGCTATCAAGTGAGCTTCAAAATGATTTCTTCAAGATTATTGGCGATGAGTTAGGAAACACCTCAGGTATTTTTACTTTTAAACCTTTATATAACAGTTTAAAATACTAGGCCAAATGAATAATTTAATTTCTTTTTCAGTACTTTGTTTCTGAATATTCCACCGTATACTGAAAAGTAAGAAAATACTTTTCTCAGTCTGACTTAGTTTATAAAATACCCATTCATATAAAATTTTTAAAGTGTTATGCATTTTATAAGTCTTTATTTAAATTGGTTTTTAATTTTGGTTGAATTATAAAGTGTATGACTAGTCAGGTCTATGTTAATTTTTTTTTGTCAGTTTTTCTTTATTCCATGAGTTGTTCAGACTAATAGCCTCATCCTTGTTGGTTTTATTACTCTTTTGGCTGATGTATTTTTGGCTTTTTTCTTAAGTTTTTAACCTTAAAATCATGTTTCCAGTTAGACTAACAACTACAAATTCAGTTATGTTACTAGTTTTAAATGTCACAAAAAACAGAAGACTATTGATTATCATCAATTTTATTTCCAAAATTATTCATAAATGTTCTCTTTAATATTTTTCATTTTTACTATCACACGTTGCTGCCTATTTGACTTTTGATAGCAACTCAGAAATGTAAATATTATTTTAAAACTTTTCTTGTAAATTTACTAGTAAAAATAGGTTAAACCTTATTTCTTACAGGATAAAACGCTTAAAGAAAACCTTTTTTTTTTAAAAAAAAACTTTTTCTTTTAAAACTTTTTCTTTTCATTTGTTTACTAAAAAGTATTACATTCATCTTGCTTAAAATTTGAACAAAGAATAAGCTATCTCTGTAAAATTTAGAGATTTTAGGAATTCTAGAGAGAATTGATTAAAAACTATCATTTTTTTTTTTTAAAAAGAAAATGAAGAATTTTACTTGAATTCTTATTTGACCTTAGTCATGTATAAACTACTGCTATATTTTATAGAAAGTACTAAATCTCATTTTTGAGTAGCCTGCTGCCATTGTTGGAACGAAAGATAGTTTAAGTTCATATTTCAAGGGAGACAATTAACAATTCTTTGCCTTTTTTGAATCTGGGCAATATAAATTACTTTTTTTTTTTTTTATATAATTGAATGAACAGAACTTACCAGTCTTCTTCAGGTTAGAATCGGTAAGTAAAAGTTGAGCATTTATTTATGATGAGGAATGAAACAGTTTAACACCGTTTATCCAGATCTTACAGAATTCTATATAACTTACAAAAAAATAAGCCTGTGAAAATTTTGCTTTTATTTAGGTAATATTGAGCAAATGCACAAGTGATAATCTTTTTTGTTTTTTTAGTTTAACATTCTATGTGACATTTCTATGTAGTCGAGTGTGAAGAGTGAAGCTTTTTCCACAGTATATGTTTTATTGCGTTATTGTATGCATGCTTTACAACTCATAGTGTGCTGAGCCATGGTGATATTTGCATTTGGCTGTGATTATAGATTTATCTTTTGCATATATCCAAATGTGCTGCTATCTAGATAAACGGCGTTCTACTGTAATCTCCTTCATCCCTAAGACAGCTGATATATTTGGTGTTACAGGTATGAGGACAGAGGGCCGCCATCATCATTATCTTTGAGCCTCTGCTGTATTGGATTGAATGAAAACTGTTTATTGAATTTGCAGTCCGTCTTCAGCCGGCTGTTCATTTGCATATCATTATTTTAACAGTGGGCTGCCTGCTTGTGTGTGACCCACTTCGTGAAGTGGGTCGAAGACAGCTGCCTGGTCTGCAAGTTTTCTCCAAGTTGGGTCCTGAGCTCGGTGGGCCCGCACTCCTCCACCAAGTTATGTCCACCGTTCCAGGTTGTCAATCCATCCGCTATGCTGTTATTCCCTAGAACGTTTAACACTTGTGCTGCTATTAGAACCTACTTCTCAACAGAATCACTTCCCTCGCTCGACATGTCTCTTTCATATTGCAGTTTCTGTTGTCTTCATATTGTGCACAAGTGGCTGCTTGATGTTTAATTCTTGTAATATTGACTTGTTTTTGTCCCTGGTTGAGTTCTTTCACATGTCAAAATCTCTAGTTGAAAAGCGTGCATGTGTCACAGCTATATGTAGCTATTAGCTGTATTTTCGTAGGTTTCTTTGTTCCAACTTTGGTGTATTTGCTGACATTGCAGTCTTTCCAAATGTTATTTAGTATTGTGACTGCTTGTCTTGCTATTCGGAACACCTTAGAATATTGTGACGTTGAAAATGCAACTGGTTTGAACGTTCCGAATATTTTTTGCTGTTAGGCAATGTGGAAAATGAATTTACCATGTTCAGTTTTGTTAAAATAAAATCTCTACTGATTGTTATTTTTATATGGTACGGATACGTATTCCAGTTTAGCTTTTTTTCCAAAGTTAGAAATATGAAAAATAGTTCAAAATTGAATTTCTTTTTTTAATGCTTTTAATAAGTGCCAGATGGATTTTCATTGTATTACACAAACAAATTATGAACAAAACAAATTAGCTTATGATATTGTTTTAATGATTTTAAAAAAATTTAAAATCTCATCATAAGACAGAAAGCATGTAGATTTTATTTGCTTTCAGAAAAATGTTACGGCTAGATATGTCTTGATATATAATATACTCTTTTATCTGATTTAATAGCAATGTCTTACACAGATTTGGTTTGCTATTCCTATGATTATTTTTAACATTAATAGATGAATTCTAAATTAGTTTCAAATATCTTATGATTGAAATGTAAATATTCTGAGTAATTCTTTCGTCATGTGATCGTACAGGTTTTTTAAAAAATGTTATTTTAGTTTTTAGAATTTCCTTTATTGACATTCTCCATAAAGTGCTTATAATTTGTTTTTGATAGTGACTGTTTAAGTTCCAGCTAAACATTATAACTAAGACAACTCATTTTCATGAAGGTGTTCCATTTTAATGCTGATCTGTTCATGATTATTTTGTTTTTATAAAGATGTTACCTCTGACAGCTTCCAGAAAGTCTTGTAACTTTTCTTTTTTTTTTTTTTTTTCACTGTAATAATTTTGCCATTTTCCAGTGGATGGGATTGATCATTTGAATTTTATTTGGTATAAAACCAAATTTTGAAAGGGCAAATGATGTATCAACATAACATATGGTGAAAGCAATATACTGCTACAAAAATATACTTTCATTTTTGTTAGTTTTGCAGTGCAGAACATGTATATATTCTTTTCCTTTGCTTACAAAAGCTCTGTCTGCTTGTATCTTATATGAATTTCTGTTTTTACTTATGATGAATACAAAAGTATGGACATTTGGATTTTGGTGACATATAATAAACCAATAACTAAATTATGAACAGTTTAAAAAATAGGCTCACTATCCTAGTAATAGATACATTTAATTATTTTATGATTAAACTAGAACCTTATCATTCATCAAAAACATTTTCTATTTCCATGATTGAATATTTCAGGTTGCTGTCAATCATTTCTATTACATCATTTGTCATGTATAAAAATTTCAGCCTGAATATAAGTTGTCATTTTATTTAAAAGTGAGCTCTTGGACTAGAAAAAAAAATTATCCTTTTTAATTTGAAATATACTGGATGTTAGTTTTCAGAATTATTAAATTTTTAATAGCACTCGAATTTCTATTCTTTTAAGAAGTTGTGTACATTTATCTGATTTTTGTTATTCTATAGATATATTTGATCATCATAAGTCAAGACATTGAAATATATATATTTACAATAAATTCAACTTGAGAAATGAGTGTATAGTAATTTGACTGTGTTTTATAGTAGATGGTTAATGGTTATTAAGTGATATGACAGATATGTATGAAAACGAGAGTTAAATATCCTGTTGGTTAGCTGCATTTTTTTCCCTCAAGACTTCTATAGAGAAAGTGAAAAATTCAGTAAGTGAGGAAAGAAATAACTATTCAATTGGTTCTCCGAACATTGAACTCTTTCTTGTTGTTTGTGCTGTAAACACAACGTTTCGGCCGATCCATTCTTCGGCCTTCTTCAGGTGTGAAATGAGTGATGGGGTAAACGGAGGTTATGTTTATCGCACACGGCCTGGGTGTTTCTGTGTCTTTGTCTTGTTGGGTTTAGGTCTGTTGAGAAGTGGAAGCCACATCGGGTTGAAATCCATACTTGTCTGGCCAATGCATTTAGTCAACATTTTGATGTGATCTAACACAAACAACAAGGAGTTCAATCGTCCAAAGAACCAATTGAATATTAATGACCCGTCTCAAAACTAGAAGAAAAAAAGAAATAACTAATATGGAAGTTTTAATTGCATTCTATGAATCTCTTGTTTAAAGGCTGTTGTTGGTATCTAAATAGAAACAAATGCAATAAAGAACATCTACAAAATCATAAAGCAACTTTTTGTTAACAGCATAAAAATGCTAGTATGCTAAAACCTCTGTTAGCACTCTAGATATTTTCCTGAAGAAAAAAAACAGCGCTATACGGGGTCATCATAGGATAAATAGCCTGTCCAGACCACACCTCTTTGCCTTGCTGCTGTACTCATAGTCAGGGTCATTCTCATTATTTTAAAATATATGAAGTCCTTGTTGAGCCTCAACAAGATGGAATGGATTAGTGCTGTGTATCTCATCTGGTAGCTACTTTCTGGAACTGGTGAAATATTGCTAGGAGTAGATGTATATTGCAACCTTTAATTTACATACATACATATTGTGTCTGAGCTTATTGTCATACAAATGGCACATAAACCAAAGTGTATTGTATAGTTATTTTGGAGACTGTCCATGTCCATGCTATCTTTTATCATTCATTATTTATTTCAGAAATTTAACATTACTAAATTTAACATTACTAAATTTATTAGGAAAGTTTTTGAAAAAGAGCGCTATAGTGAATCACCACTAAACGGGGCAGCGCTAAGCGGGGTTTTACTGTATTAGTTTTAATCCTATCTAACTTCAGTGGGTTTATAGTTCAGATTAAAACCAGCTAACATTAACATATTTGAAAGAAAACCATCAGAATTTTGATCTGAGAGATTTATATTCCATTGTATTTGCAGCTTTATTACTATTACACAGCTATCCCTTAGTTCTCTTGCAATCTGATGTTATTTATGAATGTTTTCAGAGAAATTGAAATACCGTTGAGGATTTGCATTTGTTTATCATTAATATCTATACAGCCATATAGTCTGGTTACCTATTATTAAAAGAGTAAGGCCTTCAGTTTTCTTTATATGGCCACATTGATGTTATGTTTTTGTTCAATTACTGAATCTGTTCAGTGCATGATCACCTGAAATGGTAAAAAGTACATATTGTTAGTAGTAGATTTTTATTCAGAATCAGATCCAAGATTCCCATGATTTCACCACTTAGTATTTATTGCTCAGAAAAATGCACTTGCATACACTTCTCTCTCTTTCTCTCTCTCTGTCACTTTGCTTATATATGTTATATGATACTATTGCAAAAAATAGTTAGTCAGTATTAGTTAATAACCTGTAATATAATAGTTTTATCACCATTTGTATCATTAACCAAAACATTGGCACTACTCCTAATGTTATTAATATAGATACACTTTGATTTTTCGCGTTGAATTATCTAATATAACATTTAAAAAAAAAAACAATCATTTTATAAAGTTATATTGAAACTTGATATTTTTCAATAAATGGTAAAATGTCTCTATTTTTTAAACAAAATATTAACTATGAATTGATATATATGATTTTAATTCAATTGGCATCTTTGTTCTGCTGTGCAAATCTTAAATTTTCTGATTTTGACCTGTTGGAGACTGGTAATATTTTCTATTCATTTAAAAATGCCGAAAAATACCCCATAATAATACTATTGTTTTATATATATATATATTTCATTTAAAAAAAAAAATCTTTGTGAAACCAGCTG
>VCCN01001411.1:2084070-2100670 GCA_006491835.1 Architeuthis dux | reverse complement strand
CTAGTCTCCCTCTGGCAATGAGGGTGTGAGTTTGATTCTCCCCGAAGACTTACTGTTTATTTCCGATTGCACTGTTATTCGTTGCCATAGAAACAGTGGCCCGAATTAATATAGTATTTGTTCATTTGCTATTTGCAAACTGTCATTGTAAATCTGTTATTGGTATTTTCATGTTAATTGAACTTCTCTGTTTTGTTATGAGAAATATGAATTAATCTTTTTCAGGAGATCAAACGTAGGCAAATGGAAGCTCGTCAGGTTGCTGCTCAACAAGCTGCTGCAGCTGCTATGATGCCCCCACCCCCGCCCCCACCATTTTCAGGTCACCAAGGTGTTGGAGGTGTTCCCATGCCAAATATGTCTCCTCCAAGTCAACCTGGTACTCCAACCTCGGAGCTGGAGGTGCCCGGTAGTCAGCCATTATCTCATCTTCCAGCTGTACCTCCTGCATCTCCCGCTCCTCTTCATCTGCAGAGTTCTCCGTCACCAGCTCCGCAGACTCCGTCACCACAAATGCCACCTAATCGATTGGACCATTTACCACAAACTTTGCAACATCCAAATGGTAAGCTGTTAACTTAAATTAAATCATTTTTATAAATCAATCTTTATTATTATTGGATGAAGTATTGTAACAAACCACTTTTTATTAAATTTGACTAGTTTTTACCTTTGTCCTAATTTTAGTTGTTTTTATACAACTTTTATAAATCAATCTTTATTATTATTGGATGAAGTATTGTAACACGCCACTTTTTATTAAATTTGACTAGTTTTTACCCTCATCGTAATTTTAGTTGCTTTTATATCGGAAAATCGGAAATAAAGAATAAGCCTTCAGTAAGAATCAAACTCATACCCTCATTGCCAGAGGGGGACTAGTTTACGCCCAGCTGCTTTTACCAATATTTTATAATTATATTTCCGATTTCACTGTTATTTGTTGCCATAGAAACAGTGACCCGAATTAATAAGTTGTATAAAAGCAACTAAAATTAGGATGAAGTTAAAAACTAGTCAAATTTAATAAAATTAATGTATTAAATCATTTTATTAAATACTTTCTGTTCAGAAAATGCACAAATGTTATAAGGCCACATTTAGTAGAAAAAACAAAAGATGCTATTGTTTGAGAAAATAAGGGATGTGAATGTTATCTAACCAAATTTTATTAAAAACACAAAAATAATGTATGTAATTGTTGTGTAAAATTACAATTTATTGAAAAGGTTTTAAAAAATTTTTTTTATTTTTTAAAAATATAGGCCAAAAAGGCACATACTCTCCTCATGGAGACTGTTCTGGGTTTGTACAACAAAAACAGCAACAACAAATTGGTAACCAAACGATTCAGCAAGCTAGCATTGCTGGTAATCGAAACGACCCAAATGTTGGGGCAGCAGAAAATCAACTCTTGAGTACACTGAAAGCGGGCTCAACTCAGTCCCCTGAATTCATTACTGGACATGTAGATGTGACGTTAGGGCAAAGACAAGTATCCCCTGGAGCCCATCAGGCAGTGGATCCTAATAACCAGTTTAGTTTAGAAAATAAGGACCAAGCCAATTACATGGCCATTCTCCAACAGCAACCAAAGAAAACTGCTGAAGGATTCAGTCCTCAGCAGACATCTCCAAAAGTAAACACTGACACTCTCGCTCAGTCACCCACATTCTTACAACAGCAACAGCAACAGCAACAAAAAATGTTATCACAGCAGCTCGCCCAGCAGCAACAGCAACAACAGGCACTTTTGCAATTGAAGCAACAGCAGCAACAGCAACAACAACAGCAACAGCAGCAACAACAACAGCAGCAACAACAGCAACAGCAGCAACAACTAAAAATGCAGTCGTTGTCTCAGCAGCAACAGCAGACACTAACTGCTAGTGCCCAGCTGCAACAGCAGATCCAGCAGCAGATCCAACAACTGATGAAACAACAGCAACAAAAGCAGCAAGTGTTGGCACAATTAAAACAGTTGCAGCAATCTGGTAATCTAACGCCGCAACAGCAACTATTGTTGATGCAACAGCAGCAGACTCTGGCACAGGAACAGCAGACTCTGGCACAGAAGCAGCAGACTTTGTCACAGCAGCAGCAGGCTTTGTCACAGCAGCAGCAGGCTCTGTCACAGCAGCAGGCTCTGTCGCAACAACAACAACCACCACAGCAAGCACAGGAATTGCAAAAGGCTGATCAACGAGCAGGACCAGAGCAAGCTGCAACCCAAGAACAATTGCAGTTGCAACAGGTGTTGACCCAGCAGCAGAAGCAAGCTCTTGCCCAACAGCAACAAAAGGCTTTGGCACAGCAACAGCAGCAGCAACAACAAATGACACAAGCATTGGCCCAACAACAGCAACAAGCATTGGCCCAACAGCAAAAACAGCTGTTGGCCCAACAACAGCAGCAGCAACAGGTGTTGGCTCAGCAACAAGCAATAGTTCAGCAACAACAGGCGTTGGCTCAACAGCAAACCTCAACTTTGACACCGCAACAACTTTTGGCACAGCAGCAAGCTTTGAGCCAACAACAACCAAGCCTAAATGCTCAGCAACAACAGGCCCTGGTTCTGAAACAACAAGAACTTACCCAGCTTGCCCAACAAAGGCAGCAAGCAATGTTGGCTCAACAACAACAGCAACAACAACTCTCTCCTCTTGGTCAACACCAAGTTCTTTCTCAGCAGCAACAGCAGCAGCAAGCTGCACTGGCCCAACAGGCTCTGGCACAACAGCAACAACAGCAGCAACAAGCCTTGGCTCAACAGCAGCAACAACAGCAGCAACAAGCGCTGGCTCAACAGCAACAACAACAACAACAGCAGCAGCAACAAGCCCTTGCTCAACAGCAGCAGCAACAAGCCCTGGCCCAGCAGCAGGCACTAGCACAACAGCAACCACAACAATCTCCACAACAAATAACTCTCAGTCCACAACAGCAGCAGGCATTTGTCCAGAAACAACAAGCTATAGTCCAGCAGCAAGGGCACCCATTGACTCCTCAGCAGCATCAGGCTCTGCTGCAGCAACAGCAAGCTTTAGCACAGCATCAGAAACAGCAACAAGTGTTGGCTGCTCAGCAAGTTATGGCCCAACAACAGCAACAAGTGTTGCAAGCAAAAAAGCAAGCAATTGCTCAACAACAAGCTCAGCTGTCTAAGCAGCATTCACCACATGAACTTCAGCACCCACACTATAATACATGGCAAAATATGCCCGGCTCTCCTCATCCTTCACCAAGCCATTCGATGGATCCTTTCTCACCTGAAGCAAGCCAGTCAAGTCAAGATCCATTTTCTATGCCTGGGCCAGGATCTCGGCCAATGACCCCTGCACTCAAATCGGCTCACAGTCCCTTATCTGGAATGACTGGTCCAGACAGCCCTTACGGGCCAAAACCTTTACTATCTCCAGGTCCTATGCAACCAGCGTCTAAGGCCAACTTTGCTAATCCAACTGACCAAATTAGATTTGCTGGTCCTGTGTTGAGACACCCTGCTCACCCGGGAATGAGTCCACGGCCGAATCAGGCAGATCTTCTTTCACCAAGGCCTCAGTCTGTGGATGCAGATTCCATGCAGGTAGGAGATTTTAATAGAAGTATTTAGTGTGACTACCAACTACAAACACACTTAAACCATTAGCATCTTAAGTGATGTAGTAGTGTGCTCGTGTGTATATGCTGTTTAATCTTTAGATAACATTTATTGAAAAGCATGCTTATTGGTTACAGCAAGTAAATGTTTTGTACTGCTTTCGTTGTATGCTTGACTTGTTGTTAGATGTTAGTTATATTGTCTTGTTAAATTCATGCTTTAGTTCATTTCACCTGCTCTCCAGTGCTTCTGTTATTTAGGAGATCGTTTTGTATGGGATTGTTGCAATTGCTTCTTATTGTTTCTTGTAGTCTTCAGTTCTCTCAAAACAGGATTGGAGTTTTTCTTTGTAAATATTCCTAATATTCTCCAGTCAAAATTTTTCAGTAAGGTTTTTATTTCTTGTTTTGAGAGAATATTTTATGTAGTGATCAAGTGCCAAACAATGAGATAACCTTACTTTTAACTGCTTTTCAAAGTGAGCCTTTCAAAATCTTAGTTTTGGAAAAACAACTACTTTATTGAGAGATGTATAGGGTTTAACTTGTTTCAACTATTATTTAATTTTTTTTGAGGTTTGTATATAATTCATTTAAGCATACGGTTTAAATACATGTTGGGCTGTGCCAATCTTTGCACAATGCCACATTCATGGAGAACTTTGTAAGGAAGGACTTCACTATCTCCCCTGTAAGACCAGCATTCTAGCCACTGTGCTATGAGGAGTGCCCTAAGCAGACAGCTTAGTAATGGTTGTTTTGATGAGATCTGAAATCACAATTTATTATTTTTTTTGTAGTGCCTCCATATTAATAAAAACCTAATTTTGATTATTTTGTCTTGTATTTAGTTGTAGGTTGCTAAGTTTTTGAAAGGTAGCTAGGAAAGAGTTTAGAATGGCTTCTCATTGTTGTTGATCTAGCTGGTATATGTTTGCATAGAATTTCATTTAAAAATTGGCACACATTTAAACCAAATTTTTATGTGCATTTTTGTATCTGAATGTGTACTTAGTATGTATGCGTGAATGTATGCGAGAGTGTTTTTTGTTTTTTTTCTCCCTTCTTTTGGCCTTTCCAAATCATAAACACTTTCTCCAAATCATAAACATTTTCTCCAAATCATAAACACTCTCCAAATCATAAACACTCTCCAATCTTATTGCCTCATGCCTCAACTTCATTGTCCCATTATTATTGGCATGTTCAAATATATAGAATCTTTTAAGTTAGATTTGCTGATTTCTATATCCGAGTGTAAGTTTCTTTCATTAGGTTTCTTTGAGTTCGTTTTAGAATTACAGTTTGAAATAAAATGTTTATTTGGATAATCGTTCTGAGTAACTGAGAAGAAAAAAAACGGCTTGTGAATGAGTGATAAACTTTAATTGCATGTATATATTTTAAAGCTGGTTTTATTCTCTTCACATTAATTACTAGAGTAGATATGCTAAACAGAGTGATAAAATATGCTTCCTATTCTATTGTTATGCTCTCTCTTCTTGCTGCATAGAACTATTTCATTTATTCTTGCAAAATATTTGAAGAGCCACATTTTTTTTTTTTTAACAAAAACGTCTGTGATCTTGATATTACTAATCCCTCCTCACACTTGCATAGATGCAGCTGTTTTCTACTCATCACCCAACTGTTTGTCAGTATGCATTCGTTGCACATTATTAAATAATTGCCTGTAAACATCAGTAATCAACTCGAGTCTGTCAGCGCAGGCAGATATTCATTGTGTTTTTTCTTGATGAGCAACAATTAATGCACTTTGTATATTCCATGAAGGCGATAATCTTAATTTATGAAAAATAATAATAATAAAAAATGTAATTTATTCCAAGATACAAAAACTTGTATTTTGGTTGGAGATAAGAAAATTTACCAGGTAGTTATTTCTGAATGCATTTGAAAGTATTTTCTGACCTAACTTTCAGATTTAACTTACTAATTTCTATAACAAATTGTATTCATTGGTATTGACTGTGTAATAACTCTGCAATTAGCAGTCGCAATTAATGTAAACACTGAATATAATTTAACAGACGTTGTTTTTACACACAGATACAAGTTTTTTTCAAGAACATTTTAGTCAGTGTTAAAGATGTTGATTTTTATAATATTAAAAATTGAATTTGTGCAAAAATTGCTGCTTAAAATTTTGATTTAGAAAGATTTTTCATCTTTGATGGTATCAAGATGTATCTTGCTTCATTTTGCTCTGACTAGAGACTTCTAATTTGGTATTTATTTGAACTTAGTAATTAAACACATACAGCCTATTTGCTTGGTTGATTGTACTATTACTACAAGTGAGATAGACAATCTATTCCTTCTACTGCACCTAGTCAGGCGTCATGTTTCTTGATAGAAGCATGTCGTAATTAATGTGCTTTGTGTAGCGAGCTTGGTGGATTTATTGAGTGCACTGCCCACTAGAAAATTTAGCAGTCTTTTGTTGCTGTACAGATTTGCCACATGTGATCCGATAACTCATTCTATTACCAGTATTTTATTTTTAATTAAATATCTTACTAAATGTAACAAACCCATAATTTTTTCCAGTTATTTCCAACTGCATTCATATAGAATAATTTCATTTCACATTTATTAAAGTAAACTTACATTAATGCACTCAAGTACTAGAACTAAAAAAAAAAAAGAAGTAATTTTGAGATTATATTATACTTTCAAATTTGTTAAAATTGGAAGTGAAAATACAAATTCAATGGTGTCAG
Source organism: Architeuthis dux (assembly GCA_006491835.1). Taxonomy (NCBI): domain Eukaryota; kingdom Metazoa; phylum Mollusca; class Cephalopoda; order Oegopsida; family Architeuthidae; genus Architeuthis; species Architeuthis dux. Next base: position 2,094,326 of record VCCN01001411.1, on the reverse strand, counting down.
CTCTGTTGGTTAGTGATGATGTATATTATATGATCATTTTTATAAATATATTTATTATAAAACTAGTATGATCGGCTGTTTTATTGTAATTTGTTTATTGCAAACACCATTACGTGTCAATATCTGATTTTAATAAATTCTGTGTCCATTATTTAACTGGGAAATCTGTTATATATCTTGTATGATGTTCTAATGCTATTGCACTTTTTCATTTAAATTTTTTCTTTCTTTTTGATAATATACAATAGGAAAGGAGTAATTTAACATGTATTGATGACACAAATTATTGCCATTATTTTATTGTAATCATTAGGTACTTATAACGTCTATTAAATAATTGCATCTTGTCAGAATTATGATCATAACACTTGATATAGAAGAGTAAATAGTCAAATAAAATAATGTCAATATTTTTGGTTGCAAGTTGAATATTTTTATATTATTTAGCATTGATGAATGCTTAGCAGTAACATTAATACATGAACTTGTATTTTTTCTGTATTTGCGTGTGTGTGTGTCTCTTAATCTTTTTTCTGTAATACCTTTCTTTGAAAATTAATCAAAACTAATACTAATTGATTCAGCTAGATCAACACTAATTGCTTAAATAATTCTTTCCTGTTCTTATTCAGTGGACATTTTGTGCTTGTTCTGCTCTAAGATATAGCTGCAAACCAAATGATTCAGTTACTTTTAGTTGGAATGAAAATAGGCTATGTATTCATATTAGGTATCTCAATGCATAAGCAGCAGGTAATAAAAAAAAATGTTTTTATTTTGATGAATAATATCTTTCGATGGATAATATCTTTCGAACATGATGTAGATCATGCCAAAGATATCCAGAAATTGTTCATGCAATTATTTTAAAATTTATTTACTTAATTGAATTTAAACTTTATAAATTTCATTTTAAACTATAAAGTTAGAATGAGAAAAAAGAGCCAATGTTTTAACTCTTATATAAAATATATATCTGTATTGTCCTACAATTTTGTACAAGGCTTAGTATTTTAGATTTTATTAGATAGTTTTATAGTCCTAACAAGAAACCAATTCATTTGTTTATTAAATATTCCCAGAAATATTTAGTTTATAGATTCATAGTGTTGAGTTAAATTTTGACCAATTAAATATGGTTTTGATATATTGATATTTCACTAAAACTTCATTTATATAATTTATACATCTTTTTAAATCGACCACTTGGCTTTTTATATATTAAATCTAGTTTTCAGTCAATTTGCTAATTCAATATTTACACTTATAGATATTATTTAAATCAGCTTGTATTGAGTTGAGTTTTTTTAGACACATAAGTAACACATTTTTTTAAATTTCATATAAAAGTTTATGGAAATATTTTTAATTTCTGGACAATTCTTAACTTCTTATAATCATTACATTTTAATTTGAGTATAGCAGATAACCATCTCAAGTTTGCAGCTATATTTGCTAGACTGGTGTAAAGTGATGCTTTGTAGTATTGTGCTAACACGTTGGTGCTTTAAACTCCAGTTGTGTTGCTGTTTTCTCTAGCTACATCACCTGTATGCTAATAGACGACGTAGGCATCCTGAGCATGGATACTGGCCTATCTTTAAGTTTCCTTTGGGGGTAAGTTCTGTATTTATGGTGATATTTGTTTCTATTTTTTGCCTGCATATTTTTTGTTGTTGTGCTGTATTGTTAGTGTTCTATTGCTAATGATTTATAACTGCTTCTAATTAACATGTTCTCAATTAACCTTTTTCATTTACTAAATTCACCGGCTCTTTGTAATTGCCAATCTTAAAACAGGGAAGCAAGAGCAGCAAGTCCTTCCTATCCAATACATACCATATTTTCTGTGAAGGCATATGTGTAGCAAGAAGGAATTGCTACCATGAAGCATCAACAAGGAAGATGTAAAAAAAAAACCCCAGTGTAATTAAAGATTTGTTGGTTTAAAAATTCTACCCACTCTGTTATGAATAGATGAAATTCAGAAAAGAAAAGATGAAATCAGTGTTCCTCAATTTATGAAAATATTTGACCAGCCTTTGATTTCCCATAGACATGTTATGGTATGAATTCTTATATTATTACATGCTTGAGATTCTTTATCTGCAAGAAATGAAATGAAAGCAACCCCTTACTTCAGTGGCAATTCTTACTTGAATGATTGATGTTAGAATTGCAAGAGAAGATATTGACACAGAAGTTAATCTTTCATAAAAATCTTCATCTGCCCTTGAAATTGCCTGATTCAACTTTGAGATCAGTTTTGTACTTTTGTAGATGCTGTATTTTATTCTTAATTGTAGCTTTTTCATCAATAAGATCATTATTTAATGATTAAATATTTTTCCTGTAAAATCTTTTTTAAATTAATGATTTAGTTAATTTTATTATGCTATAGATATATCATTTGATAATACCTGCTTTATCTTAGAAAAATAATTGAAAACTTTCTTAGATGATAATTTCTTTTCTACAATTTTATACTTTTCTTATGTATATTTTGCAATTATTTAAACTTTAATACTTTTATAGATTCTTATGATGGCAACTTCTGGCTAAATCTGGCCCGTCGTGCTGACCATATGGAATATGCTATTATTCCCAAATAAACATTTTTATATTTTTCATTTAATATTATGTATTAAATAAAAATGTCTTTTGTTTATGTATCGAGTATATATAAGTATGAACAAAAATTTTAGTATATACAATAAATAGTATATACAAAAAATTAAAACTTTAAAATATTGAAAATAAAATGGTTATTACTCATAATTAAAGACAGTCAGATGATATAAAGCAATTAAAAATATTCACGGGACAATTGTATTTCTAATGAACTTAACCTACCAAAATCAACTGTTACATCGAACGCTAAAAATACCTTGATAATGATACATTTCCAAATACCTTGATAATGATACATTTGCAAATATATATAAAAAATATAGCAATTATGGTTGGAAGTGGGTTAGCAATTGTAGTTGTTAAAAATGATCTTATTTTCATTATTTTTAATAATTGATGTAATGGTTAATATTAGGTTAAGTTCATTAGAAATACTTGATATACTATTTCATCAATACCATTGATTCTGCAACTTTAACTCTATCACTAAAAGAATTTTTTTTTTTTTTTTAGAAAATTTTATTCCAAATGGAAAATATTGCTTAATATAGTTTCAAAAAAATGATTTGAATATAGCGTTATCTTAGTTTCATATATATATATATATCTATGGTTTTACTTCGAGTTTTTCTTGGCCTGCGAGTCCCAAAAAGTTTGCCGTCTCCTGCCCTAAGTGATAACTTTGCTTTTTATGTTGCTTTCATTTATAATTGGTTAAAAAGGATTTATATTATGTGATTTGCTTAATATGGAATTAAGATCTAAAATTATAAAAATAAAACCTCCCATTTATTTCATAAGAGTGTCATAATTATAATCTTAAAAATGTAATATGACTAATTATCTGATGGTCACATGCAGTGAGCAGTAACAAGCTCTGAACATTATTATAAATATTGGTATAGAAATATTCTCAGAAATTATAAATTGTACAACTACGTTTTGGAATATTCTCATATATAGTTGGCATTGTCAATACAATAAGAGGAGTTAAACTGTATATTTCAGAATTGGGGTGAGAGGTTTGTCCAATTTAAAAATGTAAATGCAATAAACCCTTTATTTTAATGGGCTTAATAGGGGCAAACGGGTGTCCATTAAGGCTGAAAGTCTATTAAATCAAATGTTACCAGAGAAAGGGCATTTTTTACTCTTTTCAAATTCAAATATTTTAATACAATATAGAATATAAATTCATTGAATTATAATACAAAACAAGTCTGTGAAGTTTGCAGAAAGAAAGTGTCCAGCTATGATGAAGAGGCGTCCTCAGCTGGAAGGTCTGTTTGCTTGTAAGCAGCTGTGATGTACAAGCAGTCGGTGAAGTTTGCTTAAAAGAAAGCGTCCAGTTGTTTGCCACTCAATAGTTCCGAACTGCCGAAAATGGTCATAGCTGGTGTAATCTCCTCTTCCTTAATCTCCTCTTCCTCAATGTCTTCTTCCTCCCCCGCATTACCATCTACAACCTTGTCCACAATTTCTTCTTCAGTGAGGACTTGGTAGCCAGGATCACCTGCATCTTTTTCAAGCTATTGCTGAACATCGTCTTCAGTTGTTTCCTGGTTGCCCGCATTTTCAAGGATGCGTTGAAAATCGCTTGCCTCAAATCTTTCAAAATCCAAATCCGGTTCAATGCTGCACCACAACTTCCTCCAACCATTTGCCAAAGTCGTAGTCTTCAGCGCCTCCCAAGCAGCCGCAAAGTTAAAGAGTGCAGACCCAATGTTGTAGGCTTCTAGATTCTGAAGTGTTCTGCCCCCCCCCTCATGTCTTCTTCTGCCTCTCCTTCTTCCTCCAAAACAACCTTTTTTGAAAGAAGTAATGGTTTTCTTATACAGCCTCTTACAGGCTGCAATTATACCCTGGTCCATTGTTTGAATAAGTGAACTTTTGTTAGGAGGCAAAAAAAGACATTAGATTCTGCCATCCTTACTAACTTCTCAACATTAGGGTGAGCATGGGGGCGGCATCAAGAAGCAACAATGCCTTTATGTTATTGGGGTATAGAACTTCTGTCTGGAAACGTGTTACATCAGTGCAGTTAAAGTGTCAGCCAAATCCGAAACCCGTTATACAGGGCTCCAGACTAACTTTTTTCTCCACCGTCCCCAAAAACAATTTTAACCGTCCCGAAGGATATATAAACGGTCCCTAAATCAAAATGTTGTTTCTTTACTTTGTTATTATCATCTATAGTTGTTCGTTGTTAGTAGCATAATAAAAACACCATTAAAATGTTGAGGAAATAAATAATTGTCAAACTCCAACCTGGAGTTGACTTTGTTTTTCTACTGTAACAAAAACAACAAGAATGACAAGAACAATCCTCACCAAATTTATGGGATTAAAATTAACATTCCCCTACAGTGATTAGAAATCATGATCAACTGATTGGTAGTCGTGTCTGTTAAAAAAAATCACTTCCGTCCCGGGGAAGATATCTATTCCTCCTGAAACCATTTTTACCGTCCCCAGGACTGTTAATTTCGAGACTGGCCATTATATATTTGGGACACTTTCTCTATGATTTAGTGTTTCCCAATATAAAATTAACATAAAAAAATAGCATTTCAAGGGAAATTATTAATCACCGTCACCCATATATGCTGTGTTGGGTGTGATCAATTAAAAAGTTTGAAATGGGGATGATCAATGAATAAGTTATTTTTCTCGCATTTTGTTGGGCTGTGATCACTAAAAAAAGGTCTGAATTTTCAAAAAAAACAAGCGGGCACAAACTAGTGACCAATTTAGTATAAAAAAACTACATTGCATATTGACCCAAAACCTAAAAACCTATTTGGGGGTGGATTTTTTTTAAAAAAAGAAGAAAAAAAAGAAAGCATTTTCCCTACTCATTTAGATGTTTCTACAAAGTCCGTGATACATATAAATGTCAGAACATTGGAATAATCTAAACCCAGCAATAAACCAGTGTTATGTATAGCAGTGATTAACAACATTTTAAAGATGAATGATAGTTTTATTTTATTTTTCATTTCCACAAGTTTATAGATATAATTCAATTGGAAATGCACTCAGATAGTCTCAACTTGACTAATCGAACAATACTATTTAATGTTTCATCAAATTTAGATATTTTAATTTAGTGTTTATTATGGCTGGCTTTGTGAAAAGATTTTGGGGATGGTTTTCCACAGCACTTGGACCATAGATGGCGGGCCAAAAGCAGAGTAAACCTCCAGCCTGTGCAATGTAGTTTTAAGGTGAAGTGTGACTTGCCCAGTGTCGACCCCACCCTTTAAACCAAAGGTTTGTATCCTATGGACCACTGGAGTGGTGCGGATAGGAGCAGAGCCCATCGGTCATAGGTTTGATGGGATTGTCCTTCTCCTGACAGATTCCCGAGCTAGCTATGGGGGTCTGCCGCCCCCTTATGGGAATGTTCCAACAGGCTGAACTGTGGTTAGACAGAATGTGAGCATCCTGTAGTTGGTAGAAGCCTGAGCTGACTATAGAGTTCTACTGACCCTTTGAAGGAGAATCAGGACAGAACGGCTGCCTGTAACTTTGATTGCAGATTTTCATGATAGTGTGGCTGTAATTAATCCAAAAAGCTTGTCTCCGAATGCCTTTTTATATTAGTAAATTACATTTAGCTCATTTTTAGTTGAGTTTCTTTTATAAACGAAACACAAGTAGGGATTTAAAGTTTTCAGATTTTTGATGCAGATAATTTTTTCATGTGCCTTATGTTAAAAGCCACTTTTGTTCTACAATAAACACAATTGAAAGAATATTCTAAGCTCTCCCCTGGCTGAGAACCTCTGATGTAGTACTTGTGAAGATATGGAGGGTTTATATCATGAAAGCTGTCACAAATCCTGAAGTAATCACCTCTGTACAATGATATGGCAAAAGTAAATGGCCATCTATTTTTAAACACTAGCTTTTATTCAATAATCTAAACAATTCAAGAATAGTTTGATAGAAATTAAAATTTTCACTTACCATTAGCAGATTTTAGAATTTTTATTCTTTCAAGATCTGTTATTTTCTCTTGTAGGAAATCTGATCATGAGGTTTTTTTGACATTTTCCTTGTTTCATGATCCAAAATTCAATAGGATTCTTGTACAAAGGGAGACTTAGCCATGAGTTGTTTAATATCTTCACCATTCTTGAGTCATTGTTTTGCTGGATGACATTCAATCCTTCTTGAAAAGTGTGCTCTTTTTATCCAATGCCATCAGTGAATATTGAGAGAAACCACTCATACAGAATGGAAACATATTTTTCTGAATTGATATTTTCCATGCACTCAAGATACAAGATCAAGCAGCCATCGCTCCAAATTGCCCCGCCCCTCCCGCAGTGTTGCCAATTTAGTGCATTTCGCGCTAGATTTAGCGCGTTTCTTGTTTTGGCAGTGCCAAAAGTGCTAAATTAACGCGTTTGCACCTAAAACGTTTTGGCCACTTTCTTGCTATTTGTGACCATTTTTAGCCTATCTTTGGTTGTTTTTGGCCATTTCTGGCTATTCTTGCCATTTCTAGCTATTTTTAAATATTTAGCACTTTTTGGCAGTCAAACTACTGCAAAAATATTTTTTTGAGTTGGCCATACTATACACTGAAAATTTGCCAAGTCTAACTGGGGGGGGCTGCAGGTAATTCAAACAAAGTTCTTGACTAGCCATTCTCCGGACCCATATTTGTCTGCTGTCTAAAAGTTGAGTAAATATGACACATCTGAAAAGATGACAATATGCCAAAACGGTTTGTCCACCATCTCAGTTTCTGAATGGTGACTGCCTTAAGAGGTAACTGCCTTCTTGCTGCTCTGCAATAACAATCTGTGATGAAAATTAGTGGTTGACTGATATGGGTTTTGGCCGATGCTAATATATAGAGATCAGGGTGGCTGATGGCCGATATATAAGGCCAGTATGTCGTCTTTGGAGGGTGGGGTTGCATCTAAAATAATGTATTATTCACTTGAACATAGAAAAATATTTGAAAATAAACAAATGTGCATTGTCTCTGTTTGGTGAAATGAAAAAGTTATGAAGTGTATACATTAGTTATAAACACTGTATAGTCTACTTCAATGTTTACCCTTTATTTTATTTCCCCTCCTTTACAGCTAAAGAAGCTTAAGCCTATCTTCCTTACCTTTCTTTCTTAGGAAAAAAAGAAGACTAATAACCCCCGCTCTTTCAACTTTTCAGTTTTAATTTTAAACTAAAAGGTACTTTTTTCTATTAGAATAAAAATTGTCTGATGCCGATTATCTCAAAATGTCAAATATCGGCCGGATTAATCTGGCCAGCTGATTTAGTCGACCTCTAATGAAAATACTGGTCTTGGGTTGATTTGAACCTACTCCTGCCACTTTGCAATGGAGATTTTTCTTCTTCTCAATTCCTCGTCTCATCACACAAGGTCAACTTGAATGAGACACAGTAGTTTTCTTCCCTTCAATAGTATTTTGTAAAATTACATGGTTGACAACTGAAATTCAAATTCCCAATTTCAATGCATATTTTGATACTGTTCATACCACTTCCAGGTGGCCTAACAATATGCCCACATTTAAAATCTGACAATTCCTTTACTCCTGGAGTACGGGGCATTGTGAAGTGATTGTGTGGTTATTTCTCTTGGGTTTTTGTACTAAATTCAGTAATTACTAGCATTCCAAGGAAAATTATGAAACACCACCACTCTGTTGGATGATCAATAAGTTAATTGATGTTTAGAGTTAATGCCCTTGACAACTTCAAGATAGATGGCACTGGCATATGGTATTATTCCCCTTGGTGGAGGGAGCTATATTGGAGCTATATAAGCCAAGGAATCTGGAAAGAGGGTGTAGAAATCCTAAAGACAAGAGAAGGATTATTATAAGTTACTTCTCTTGCCTTTTGTTGGGCTGTGATCACTAAAAAAGGTCTGAATTTTCAACAAAAAAAAGTGGGCACAAACTAGTGACCAATTTAGCATAAACTTACATTGCATCTTGAACCTTCTAAAAACCTATTTAGGGGGGGAGTTTTGTACCATTCAAAAATATTGATAGTTCTAGAACATAAACTAATTTTTTTATGTATTTAAAGTGAAAACCGTAACCCTTGAAAATGGAGGCTTGGGATAGGGAACTACAGCAATAAAAATGTCCAGCAAGCTAAATTGAAAACGGATGAGCACATCAAAAAAAGCACTTGGAATAAACCCTGTCCAGGACAGGAACATTCTCACCTGACTGGCCAACATGGAACAGCCAATTATGGATGCAAACAAATATCACCATTTAATAATTGTAGCTATATAAGAAATTAACTAAACAAGAGTAACTGTTCATCTGAAGAAAGATCTCTATTGAAACCAACTGTACAGGTTGTAATGAACCAATAAATATTTTTCTACTATATATATATATATCTCAGGCACTTCTGTCAAACCTACGCCTTGTGGGCTCTACTCCTATCCGCGCCACTCTGGTGGCCCATAGGATCTAACCCTAGGTTTAAAGGGTGGGGTTGACCCTGGGCAAGTCGCATTTCACCTTAAAACTACACTGCTCAGGCTGGAGGTTTACTCCGCACATTGGCCCAAATACTGTGGAAAACCATCCACAAAATCTTTGTTCGCGAAGCCATATATATATATATATATATATTGTTAATCCGTGGCAAAAACCTTTTATATAGTAAATTATGAGGGTTAAATTACAATGCTTAGCTGTGAAAGATGCCTGCTAATTGGTTCATTGTTAGTCAGCAAGAATGATTTGCCTCTTTGAATCATTAATATATTTTTAGGTTTCCTTGAGTTTTGGAACCATTTTCTTCATCACCTCTTATCTAATTGTAGATATGGACATAGAAATTGGCAAAAGAATCCACCTCCATATTTTATAAAATGCTCTATGCTGTGTTAAAAACTTGTTTTCTTTGAAGGTTTGTTATTTACGCGTTGGTCGAAAAAATCTAGCAGTCTGAAAAATACATGAGAGAGAGAGACTGAACTTGAGAAAGAGAGAGGGGGAAGTCTGTTTGCTAAGTGTTGCTTACAACCTTTGCGACAATGACATGGTAATCGTGTTAGCCATTCGTCACAGTTAATTTGGTTTTTGCACAACAGCTGTGGTTGAAGTGCCTCCAGAATCGACCCTTTTGGACCACTCTTGGGCTAACCCAGGCTCTCTTACCATCTGACTTCAACCCGAATTTATATCTAAAGACTTTGTTTTTTTTCTCTTTCTCTTTCACCTATATGATGGAGTATTTTCATGCTAAAAAAACATTAATCAACTTTAATCGCTCCAGCTGCCAAGCTATTAAATTTGGGACCAGACTTCCTCCACAGTGGTGCCTTTTAAAACAGCTAAAATTCAGACAGACTGGAATCGGAGTGAGATAATGACTAGCAGGGGGTCAAGGGTTTTTTTTTTTTTACCCCAGTTCTTTCTGGCCTGATAATACCTAAAGTATCCATTCACACAATCTTGCACCCACACATACACTTACTTCCAGTGTCCCACCTACCTTTACGCATAAACATACATATATACGCTTTTCATCACCCTACCTCCAGGTTCTATCTGTGGGAAAAGTGTATGCACACATATATATTCACACACACACACACACTTCCAATGTCC
>VCCN01001411.1:2056430-2075579 GCA_006491835.1 Architeuthis dux | reverse complement strand
ATTTACTTGCAATGCAACAACATGAAGTCATTATTTAAAAAACAAACATTACTTGCTTTTTGAGCTTATTCAGCATTCAGAGAAGTGTTTTTTAAATGTGGGAATTCCAACTTCAAAATCGTTGATAGTAGGAATTGCAAAAGTTTTTTGATTAATTTTGTCATTAGTTTGTCATCTGCAATATTATCTTTCTTTTTAGACGAAGATGGTACATTTGATATCTTACAATATGCTGATCCCGAGTTGAACAAAGAACTACCAACTGACTTCTTAGATGATTTAGTATTGGATGAAACTGATTGTAACGCCGACACTAAAGAAGAAGATCGTCAAGAAGACAACGATGTAGACAACACTCTTGGTACAAGTGACAGTCCTGCTGCGGAAACGGTAAAAACAGAAGATACATCCGAAGACTCGATGTTGACAGCTGGAACATCAGATTCAAAACTTACAAATACATCTGTCAATTCCTCTGAACAAAAATCACAGTCTGATTTCCAAGCAAAATTCCTTGAATTCAGCCAAATGAGGAAGGAAGAACCTCCTCACACACCTCCGCGAAACCAAAATCTAGATGTTAAAAGTCCGTGCATTAAAGAAGGACAGGTTGAGAAGTCTTCGACTATTCAAAACAGCCGACACATTGCAGCACTTTTGCAAAGTTCTCCCGATCATGTAAATCCAGATGGAAGTAAATCTGTGGTTCCTCATGGCTTTGTGTCAAAGCCGGCCCATTCGTATGTTGGCTCACCAATGAAAATAGAGCCTGATCTTCAGCACCCCTGTAATTCGCAAGCAGTCATTAGAGAATTACAAAAGGATATTTCTCCTAGTTCTTCTCTTAGTAATCTGTCTGCCTCATCCCCCAAAATTCAATCGAGTATGCAAGCTGGAAATATGTCGAATAGTCCAATAGATCCATCTCTTGCACCAATGCTGATAGACCGGTCTAGGCCACCGTCTTGTAAACCTGGTCAGATGTCGTCAATGTTACCATCACCAAAGGACAATCTCCCCAAATCTGGATTGTCCTCGCCTAGAACACCTACAGCTCAGTCTCCTTTCGGACAAGTCACTGGGCCACAAGTTGCAGCTCAGCTTGCACGACATTCACCAATGTCTGTGTCTACTGTTCAATCACCTTTCAGCCCATCTGCTCCTGGTTACCCACAGTCATTGCCCTCTGCTAATGCTAGTGGTTCTGTGTCCTCTTCAGCTGGACACACTCCTCCAAGTGCTCCACCCAGTCGGACCCAATCTCCATTTCTTACTGGAGTAGACAGAGTAATTCCCTTCAATCCTAATTCCCAGGCGGCACAGACAATTGTCCCAAGTCCTGGCCAGACCAGTCCAGTGATGAACTTTAGTCAGTTTGGGCGTGGAACAGTCCCACAAATGAATCAGTATATGCAAGCAACCTATGGGCAACCACAGACACATGTGCCTCCCCGTGGTGGTGTTCTTACACCCCAACCAAATAACATAATATATGGACAGCCTGTTACGAATCAGCATTTTATAAAAAATCCTGGATCCGACCTCGCTGCTGTTGTACCAACCTCTTTTGCGCATACACAAAGTACTTTAGGTTCACAGACTGCCACAGGAAAGGTCTCCTGGCCTCCTTTTAATTCTCCAAATAGTCAGGCAGCTCCACAAGCAGCCCAAGGAGCTGATTCACCATCTATGGTTTCACGCAGTTTTTATACAACATCAACTCAGAATACTCCTGTAATTTGCACAGGTCAAGGTGGTCAGCAAGGATTATATTTTCAGTCTGAAGGCCAGCAGATGACAATCCGTACTGGCTTACCACAAAACCTCGACCCCACTGCTATAGCTAACACAACCACAGTTTCACCTGCAGCTGGTATGCACAGATCACCCACACCATTTCCCCCTAATCACCCATCATTAGCTACAAATCCACACATACAATCGACTGGAGCTCACGTGCCAGGGATGCCTGCAAATTATCCTTTACAAAATCAAGGACCTCGACCTATTGGTCATCCAAGAACCCCTCAAGAACAACCTCTGTTGATACAAGATTTGTTGGAAGAGGTAAAAGCAATTTATTTAAGTCTCTACAAATAGATTTTTTACTTAAATTTTCAACATCATTGTGCACAAAAATATTATACAGATTTGTGTCCACAAAAATATTACATACATTTTTTGTGTCCACAAAAATATTATATACATTTTTGTGTCCACTGATTTTAAAGTGTCCTGAGTTCTGTTACAAATTTAATAAATTCCAGTATTTTTTTTTTTTTAAATCTACTTTTTGTGAGCACTCTACTTTTAATCACTGCTGGGTTTTGGTTATTCATGTGTTCTGACATTTATATGTATCTATCTGGATTTTGCCCAATGATTAGAGAAATGTTGTTTTTTGTTTTTTAAATTCCCACCCATAATAGGTTTTTAGATATGCAATGTAACTTTATGCTAAATTGGTCACTAGTTTGTGCCTTGTATTTTAAAACACCCTCAACACAGCATATATGGGTGGCAGTGATTCATAATTTCCCTTGGAATGCTAGTTATTTACTAGGCACCACTTTTTAAAAATTCAAGCATTTTTTTTTAGTGGTCACAGCCCAACAAAAGGCGAGAGAAGTAACTTATTCCTTGATCACCCCTTTTTCCGAGTGGTGCCATGGCAGTGATTCATAATTTCCCTTGGAATGCTAGTCTTTTCTGTTTTGGTTTCATAACATACCTACAGTCATAAGTAGATGATTTAAAAGGGATCATTGGATATAAAATATTTTGGGTTTTCTTTCAAATCAGTTCAGTTTTCACATTTTTTATTAAACTTTTGTGCCTTTTTTCTTGTGCAGGAGAAAAAAGAACAGAAACGACAAGCTGAACAGCAAGCTCTACTGGGTCCTCGGAAACCCGAAGAAGTGTTTGCCCTACGCCAAGGTAAGCTCAGTACTTCCTACTTTGGTTTTAGACAAGGATTTTTAAGTCTTTTGGTTCAAAGTGTAGTATCTGTTCTTCAAAACCGCCATGGCCTTGAAGTTCAGAGAATCACGGCCCTTCGGGGGTCCTTGTGGCATGCTCGGGTATCGTCCTGGGAGAAGTTGCACAGGATATCTTGGCCAGCTGGTCGGGAGACTCAAAGTGGAGTATCTGTGCTTTGAAAATGCCATGGCCTCGAAGTTCAGAGAACCACGGCCCTTCGGGGGTCCTTGTGGCATGCTTGGGTATCTCCGGATATCTGGGAGCAGTTGCATAGGATATCTTAACCAGCTGGTCGGGAGGCGATCACCATTAGCATGCTCGGGATTCGTCCTGAGAAGCTCATCACAACATTGTCTTAAATCGGAAATGTGAAATATGTGTGTGTGTGTGTGAGAGAGTATATGTATTTTGCATGTATGTGTGTATACGCATGGCATGTATGTGTGTGTATACATGCCACAAACACAGCTATTTTTAGCTTTTCTTAACCATTTAAAAATGTTTTTTAGACTACTCTAGCCATGTTTAGCCATTTAAAAAGTTGGCAACACAATTTTTGACCTGGCTCTGCTGCTGCTTGCATATTTAATAAACTCTTGGTCATAATTTTGTCAAACATTACTTGATCACTTCATCAAACTGAGTGGATAACATTTCTATTGTCATTACCTTGTTTTCTTTGTTCTTTAAAGATTTTATTTTTTAATGAGAATTTTCAATGTGAATACTTTGAATATGCCAATTAGTCCTTTTGTATACTGATCAGGATTCTTTTTTTCTTCTCTACTTTTCTAGCTTTTAGTACAGGCCAAAACATTGGAATAGGACCACGACCTGATCTATCGCCAAGGTTTGTTTTCTTGAGATTTTCTAAGATTTTTTAAAAACTATTCTTACAATTGCTGATGCACATTGTTTTGAATGTTAAGCAACAAATAATTATTCTTAAATTAATATTTTTGTATTTAGAAATTTAAAAAAACAAACATTTTGCACAAGTAATTTGGATATTTTTCTAGTTTGATCTTATCACTATTTTCTTTTAGATAATTAAAAATACTATTTTGATCGTCTTTAAATAACATTTTTTTTCCTTTTTTTTCAGACTGATGCATCCGAGAGAGCAAACTTGGCCAGCATCTCAAAGTGGTATGTTACCTAATCCTGCAGCACAGCCCCCCCGTGATCCTACTGCACAGCCTATACAGAATTTCCCCCCATTTGGACAGAGGACACCAAATCAACAAATGAGTCCTCGAACCCCATCTCCATTTCCCAGTCCTACTCACCAAACTTTCACGCCATCACCTTCTTCAGCTGGATTGCAGTCTCCTACCTTGACTCGTCCGGCTATGCTTCCTCCTACACCAGGTCAGCCGATTCTGACATTTGTCCAATTCAAAAGTGGATTTCAGAAATATAATCTTTTATACAGGAAACCCCCCAATTAACAGGGTTAAGGCATCCTCAAAAAGTGCCGCACTAATCGAAATCGCATTAATTAAACTTAGAGAAATAATCGAAACCCATGAGAAATAATGTAATTAATCCGTAGCCTCCAATTTTGAAAAGATTAGAAAAGATTTTTAAAACAATCTTTTAATAAATAAAAGAATGCCCTGTCCGATTTTAATTTTTTTTTTTTATAAAAAATTATTAGTGTGCAAACTGGGACTGCCTCTCGGGGATTTCCTGTATATATATATATAAAATTGAATGTCAGCTTTGTGTGTGTGTGTGTGTGTGTGTGTGTGTGTGTGTGCGCACACACTGACTGCAAAGAATTATATAAAAGTACACCCTTTTGAACTATCAGATTAAGAGAAAACATGTATATAAACTAACAGATATGTGTGAACCAAAATGGCAGTTTAATAATTTGCATAAAGTAAATTTCCAGCGACCACATGTACAGTTTAGCATTATTTCTTCACACATGTCAAATTTGAGGTTTCTTTTTCATGGACAACACTGGAATTACCTGCAAATCTATTATCATCACATGATACTAGCAGACAAGTCAATATGGTCTCTTATTAATGTACATTCCCATAACATGTTATTCCAAGAGTTATTTATGTTTTTTTTAAATTTCTTTCTTTTACAGTGGATCCAATGATGGGTCCTGATGCTCAGCAGGTACAGCCAACCAGTCAGGTGGATGAAAATCTGGCTTCTCGTATGAAAATTGAAATGGCAATGAAAGAATTGGAGCCAGCAATCCAAAAGCTGAAGCGGACCAGGAAGGCTATCAATGCCCGCCATAGACAGGTTACATCATCAGTTCTTATCTCTTTGTTTAAATACCAATCTTAAATATTTAGCATTTTCTATTACATGTTTTCTTCATTATTGTTTAAGGTTATCAGTTAAAAAGGAAATGTTTTATAGTCATGCAAAGTTCATGTCTTTCTTTCTGAGCTAAACTATCAGGAGTTCACAAATTCAGGAGAACTTCATTACCAGTTAAGATCGCTTTGCGACCTTTTGGCTAAGATCAAAGTGTAGTATCTGTTCTTCGAAACCGCCATGGCCTCGAAGTTCAGAGAACCACGGCCCTTCGGGGGTCCTTGTGGCATGCTCGGGTATCGTCCTGGGAGAAGTTGCACAGGATATCTTGACCAGCTGATCGGGAGGCGATCACCATTAGCATGCTCAGGATTCGTCCTGAGAAGCTTTTGGGATCTCCATCCCCTTATCATTTGTCTCAGTGACAGGGATTTGGGATTCTCCCCCCTCAGGTCTCTAGTCACGAGGGCATGGGATCTCCCCACCCCTCCCCCTACTGAATCTGGCACTAAATGACCCACCAAGGTTTGGTGTGCCATTAAAAAATTACAAGTTAAGCCTAGTATTTATTGCACTTTAGAGAAAGCTGAAAAAATGTTATGGAGTTCAGATTTTTACTCCTGGAAACAATATTTAGTCTAGAAACTTAACTTTCCTTTTTTATTCAGGCCAGAAAATCTGGGAATGCGATCAATCCAAACGATGCTCAAGAACTGGATCGCCTTGCCCCAGAATTAGCCAAACTACAAAAGCACTACGATGGCTTGCGTAAGCGATCGAGACAGCTGGCATCAGTAAAGTCGGAAAAACAAAAGGTAAGGGAGTTTTTTATTAATAAATCTCACATACCTATCTACTTATATTTTCAGACTAGCTTTAATTGTACTATTTTTTTTTTTTATATTAAACCCTAAAATTATATTTTCATACTGTAATTTGATAATTGCTTTTAAATTGAAATGATATAATTAATTGAATTTTTCTGATTATTACTATTTTTTTTTTTTTCCTTTCTTTTTCAACCTTTCAAATATCAACTAATACAATATTTTGAAAAAATTTGTTTTAAAAATGTTCAGAAAATTGACAAATCTTTTTATAGATTAACTTTTTGCTAATGATTTCACTAGGAGTATACATGCTTTTAAATGTTGATCTTTTATTTAGGCTATCTTTTAAGCTTGAGTGATGAAAAAAAAAAAAATAAAATAAAAAAAAAATTTGTTTTTCTATGTTGAATGTGATGTGAACATTGATATTGGAAGCTCAGAATTGTAAATTTGATGGTGGTGATAGAGTATGCATTTCTGTTCAATACTGGTTCCTGTACTCGATTTGCTTATTTGTGTAGATATGTTTTGAAAATGAATCTGTGTTAGCATTTGTTAGATCTTTGTCCTGGTTAGCTGGATCTGCATATTGGTATATTTTTCCTCCAGATATTTGTTGTGTTCAGTCACTAGTATGACAACTTGTCAATTGTACTAGCTTCCATTGTATACTCCTCTTTATTATAAACAACTTTGGAACTGTTCAGAGTATGAGAGCTTCTTGTTTTAGTAACCCATTGTACCGAAAAAGTGCCTTAAACCACAAATTAAAGCGATCATTTAAAGCTGATTACACTTTGAAGTGCCTCTCTGTTATTATTGTACTTAGTTATGCTTTAACAGTAAATTTTTTTTTGTTTAATGGCACATTGACTCTGGGTGGGTCATTTAGTGCCGAATTTGGGAGGGGAGATCCCATGTCCCCATGACTAGAAACTTGAGGGCGGAGAATTCCAAATCCCAGTCTTTCTGAGCTAAACTATCAGGAGTCCACAAATTCAGGAGAACTTCATTACAAGTTACGATCGCTTTGCAGCCTTTTGGCTAAGATCAAAGTGTAGTATCTGTTCTTTGAAATCGCCATGGCCTCGAAGTTCAGAGAACCATGGCCCTTCGGGGGTCCTTGTGGCATGCTCGGGTATCGTCCTGTTAAGTCCTCATGCCATGAGGACTGGGATAAAGGAGGTGGGGTGGAAATCTCAAAAGCTTCTCAGATGAATCCTGAGCATGGTGATCGCCTCCTGACCAAGATATCCTGTGCAACTTCTCCTAGGACGGTACCCGAGCATGCCACAAGGACCCCCCGAGGGCTGTGGTTCTCTGAACTTCGAGGCCATGGCGGTTTCGAAGAACAGATACTAAACTTTGATCTTAGCCAAAAGGCTGTAAAGCGATCCTGTTTTTTTTGTATATCGTGATTTTATAGCAGTATTTATAAATACGAATATTTGATTATTTTGTAACATCGCTTATTTAGAAGGATAATAACAGAATGTGTGGCGTTCTGATTAAACCTTTTTATTTTCCTTGTTTAAATGAAGGTTTATTCTTCATATGAAGATTGTTGAAAATATTTCTAATGTAAAATATACCTCCTGTATTGACCAATTTTAGCTACTATTCACTAAATCATTAGTAATTAAAATGTTACACCCCTCATACACACAAATTACAACGATTAATCAGCCCTGTTGTCTGGGGCCTTAGACTATGCCAACTGCATCCCAGAGTAATACACTCCCAAACAGGGGCCGCCTGTTCTTTCATCAAAAATTGCAAGACTCTATTGTCCACAATAATTCGTCTACATAAATTATGTATTCGAAAAGAAACCGAGTTCGGCACTAAATGACCCACCGAGGGTTGATGTGCCGTAAAACAAAACAATCAATCAATCAACGATTAATTTTTGTTTTTCCAGTGATGTAACTTTGCACAAATATAATCTTTAAATTGTATTTCTGAAAGTGGTTCAAAGACGGACAACATAACTACTCTTTAGCTTAGCTTTAAGCCCATCCCATCCCATTTCATGTAATTATAAATTTAATAAAATTGAATGTATTTACTGTATTTTGTAATTATATTTGTTCCAAACTTCACCATGATTCATACTATTTTATAAATTTACCAGACTATTTCGACAAAAAATATCAATTTTATAAGAAAGGTATTTTCAAAATATTTGTGGAATTGGAGAGAAAATCGGTCAATACAACAATAAAAAACTAAGGATGTGAACTCGAAAAAACAAGTCTGTTAACTTTGCGTTGGAATTACATTCATTCCTTCTTCAACTTCATCTTTTTTAATTTTTTTTATTTGAAAATGCAAATAAATAAGGGAATCGGAAAGGTATTTGGTAGGTGTATTTTTATAATGTATGTTTTGTTTTTTAAAATTTTGTGTATAAAAATTTAATTTTTCTCAAAGTCAGTTGTATTCATTTTTAGAGATGGACTTTAAGTATGATGCATATAATTAAAATTAATTTTAATCACTCCTTTTTAATATACAAATATGTCATTGAAATGAATATTTGGAAGTACATTGGTAAAACGAAAAAATTCTAAGCAAATCAAGTACAACTGCTGAGGTGATTTAAGGCACTCTTTGGGCTGTACAATGTGTTATTAATATATGATTTGTCTAATCAGAAAACTATTCTGAATTATATGCTTGTTAAGATAACTGCCATGCTATTGTCTGATGTCAGATACAAGCTACAAGTTGTTGATAAAATATTGAATACTGTGATTGGAATGAGAAGGCAGCAGTAGCGTTCATTGTTATTTTCTTAATTCTATTGAAAGAAATTTAGCTTATCATCCGATCAACATTTGTCGGCAATCAATCGAGATATTGCTGTAATTTCAAGGAAGCTGTTGGTTGCTTTCAGTTCGACACCCCTTCGGACACTTTACGGAAGTAATGCATTCACTAATCTTTGAATCCTCTTTCTTGCATTTCAATGTAACCAATGCAGAAGATAATTGCAGTATTGAGTATTTTGTCTGTGTTGATTTGAAGTGGCTGTCTGTATTTTTAATGGACACAAGTTGTATGTTTGTAGGTGTGTATGTGAATATGTTGGTATACTTTTAAATTGACTACATAGCTATTGGAAACTATTTTAGGATATATTTCATATCTCGAGTTCTTAGTTGTCACTATTGTTGAAAAAGGTGTGGTGAAATGGTTAAATGACTCAAACAAGACATGTTTACTGAGAAGTCTGTTATTGAGTATGGCACATTTCAATTTTTGATTAATTTTTTTATTACTTCATACATATTTTATATATATATATTATATATATATATATGGGGAGGGGGAGTTACTTACCCACATGAGCATATTGGACATGTTGATATTAGCTGGTGATTGCTCAAAAGCTAAAATAATTTATCTAATCCTTCTTTAAATTTGTCAAAAATCAAAATGTGCCTCTATCAGTAGAGACCTATGTTTATCAATATTGTTTGCATTTTAAACTGATTCTATTTTTGAATTGATTTCTGTTTTACAATATTTTATATATATATCTGGAGAATGATTTCCTCTTAAAGGTAAAGAAAATGGTTTTTAAATTGAATTTCTTAAGCCACGGATAAACATACATTAATTGTAAATTTGACTTGTAATCAATCCACTGTTGATGCCATACTGTAAAAATAGTCTGTTTGACTCTCATTCTAAAATGAACTAAATTGTGTTGTCAATACCAGCTAGAATGTTGTATAAAAATATTCTTCTAGCCTAATATTAGCGCTTACCCTTTACGATAAGTCATTTTGATTCACATAAATCTTTTTGTTCTTAAGCTAAAGCTCCAAACGCATTGAATATGGTATCCAATATTTTTGGCATGCTCTCCCATCATTTAGGATTTTCAAGCTATAAACAGCTGGATTTAATTGTGATATGTTAACCTGTTCTATTATACTTATTGTTTTGTACTACTTTTTGCAGATCTCCTTTTGAATGTTATTTGTGTGTCGATACACTGGATGTGGCATGCTCTTGTGTATTTACTTTGTTTTCTTTTAAAATTGTTGCTTTTGCAAACTTTCCTCTTAATGAGCTTTTGATATATTTATCAGAATTGTTCTGTTGCCTCTAAGTTAGTATTGTATTAACATGCAGATAATATTCAAGTTTTGAATTGACATAGATATATGTGAATATTTGTGTGTATGTTTGTGTACATTTTCAAATATATATATTATATATATATATGCTATACTTGTATGTATGAATCACTGTGAAATATTTAAATGTTATAAAACTGTAATTTGTATATTTAGAAATGAAATGTTTTCCTCATGCATATTGTATAAAAATACCATAGTTTAGCTGCTGCTGGCAACAGCAAGTTACATTCAAGAATTTGCTCAATAATGGCATGCTTTCACCTTGTTAGCTGGAGGTCAAAAACAAAATAAGTAGTATCTACAAAAAGAAAATTTAAAAGCTTATAAATCCATTTGCCTTTTGGTCTTTTAATTGATAATTAAGATGATTTTAGATTACAAATTTATTTAAAACTATAAGCAAACTGTTTATTGCAGTTACTACTAAATTCGCTTTTGATTTTATTTTTGTATAGTTTGAGATTTAATATTTTAATTTTGTATTTTTATCATTCTAGTTCAAGAAAATTCTAGCATTACAGAAAATCCTTTCTCTTCGTCTTTATTTATATAAATGGTTTCAAAGGATATTTTTGAAGCAACAAAATATTAAGAGCTCGAAATTCTTAATTAGAAAAGAAAAATTGATGGTATTTTGTTGCAAAATAAGATGTTAACTTTTATTGATTAAAAAAATCTTTATTTTAAGATTTAAATGAATAGATAATAATAAAGATATTGTTTTTCAAACAATTTAATCAAATACTTTTTAGGCATACTGAATTTTAAATTTTTGAGTGATTTTCTTTAAATTTTATTTTTAGTAGTTTACACTTTCAGCCAACATAATGAACACATGCCATCAGTAATTCTTCATGAAGTTAGGAAAATAAGTTGCTAAATTAATCACTATTCCTGCTCACTCCATTAAAAATTAAAAAATCATGGCTTTTTGGAAAGAAAGAAAAAAAAAAAAAAAAAAAAAAAAAAAAAAAGGTCCAGAAATTCTGCCTAGCCAAATACCATTTTGGAACTTTGCACAAAGTATTTAAAAAAACACCCCTCCCTCCCCCCAAAAAAACAATAAATAAAAAAAATAATAAAAAAAAGTTGGAATTGCACCCCAAATCTTCTCCAAGTTGGATGTCAACTAAGGCTTCTTGAATCCTTATTTCTCTTTTACGTCAAAGGAGCAACTCGGGCGATCTCCACCACAAAAGACTTCACCTGGAGGCCACCCGGGGCTTGCGTCTCCAATGGGCCAGCCACCAGCATCTCTGCATCCGTCCCCACTTCCAGCTGGGCCCTCCCTGGGTACCCAACAGACCCCACCCCCACCACCCCGTATTCCAGGAAGTCAGCCCCCTGTGCGCATGACCAGGATGGCCCAAGAGGAATACAACTTGTATATGCAGAAGAAACTTCAGATAGCACAGCAAGCTGGTGGCCCTAGGCCAGCGTCGACAACGGCAGTATTTGCAGGAGTGAGTCCTTGACATTCTCATCATTAATGTAGACAAATATACATAGTCCTTAAGTAATGTTGGGCACCATCTCTCACTTAGTCTGCGATTTTTGCTAAGTATTTATTTCTACCATTAACTTTGAGACATCTCTATTCTCTCACTTTCTCTTTCTCTAGTATATCTAAACTCCATTTATTGTAAATGCATGTTAGATCACTGTTACTAGATTAATATGAAATCTGACTGATGATGCAAGTGGTTTGGAAATAATTCTTAGTTCTTATTGATGCATGAAACATTTCCATAACTGGTATTTAAATATTTATATTTTATCGGATATCCTGCAAATTAAAACTATAAATAGGAGTCTATTGGAAGAAACTTTCCTCTTGCAAATATTTTTATCTGATGATTTATTTTAACAAATATAATCATTTTATATTGATATTTAGGCTTAAAAATAAGGGATTTTCATTCATAAGTGCTTGAGAATAACTAACATTCTTTTGCACCATATCATCATCTGATGATTTTTTAATAAAAACAAAATAGCATTATATAAGAAAAACAAACATTTTTGGGAGGAGGGAGGGAGAGTAAATATTTTCAAATGGATTTACGGTTTAATTAATAATCAGTTTTTGAGCTGTTATCATTTGATATTTAAACCATACACATAAATTTGGATTCTAATATACCTAATTCGGGTTATCTTTAATTTAAAAACCTTTTAAAAAAATAATTTCTATATTTGATCAGATTTGATTCTATTTTTCAATTTCTACAAGAGTAATTTGCATAGTTTTAATGTCAAGTGTTTTATAGAATCTAACATCATCAGTTGTCAGTATTCAGATTTCTTGCTATTAAGAACTGTGGTAGCATTTGTAAGTATGTTTTTTTTTTGAATAATCCTTTTCTTTTTTTCAGCTGGTATTTTTTATTAATTTACTTACGTTTTTATGGTATTGTCCAAAAGTGGATCAAGGGGAAAGTTTGCATTTATATTCTGTTTGTAAAGTTTTCGCCTAGAACTTAACTGCAAGTGGAGGTCATGTCTGCTACACAGGAAAATTGTAACATATGCTAAAGTTTTTCTCCAATAATATAAGACTGAATTAAGATAAGTTTTTGTAAAAAAGAAATTTAAAATGTTAATATAGATTCAAAAGTATGTAAAAAAAAAAAAAAAAAAAAAAAAAATTAAAAATTAAAAGTTTTATAATACTACTTATATTCATTAACTTCTCTATCAGATTTTTAAGTAAATTTCATATTCTTTTAATATAAAATGCATTTAAACTAGCGTTAAATAGATATATTGCCACCACTGCCTAAAAACGAATCACTGCAGCCTAGTTGCTTCATTTTTGTCATGATACCTCCCACTCTGTAAGCTTATCTCTGTCACCCTAGACTTTACTAACCCACTTACCCCACCTCGACTCTTCAGAATGTGATAAATGGTTACAGATAAAACATCGGCCTGGCGAGATCAAAGGCGCCGACATGTGACCGACTAGAGTTGTCAGGTTACTAAACCAGTAGGACAAAAAAAGATGTAACTTTTATTTTTTTAAAATTAAAACCTATTCACTCTCACTCATTGCAACCAACCATGTCATAATGTTACGTCACGACAGTGGGAAAAAAAAAAAAAATGTGTTTATTTCATGATGGATTATTATTGTAAATCGAGCACCCCTCCAAAAAACAAGTGAAAAAAGACAAATTTAAACAAAAATGGAAAAAAAAACGTTTTTAGAAGGTGGCCACTGTAGTACATATGTAAATTTTCATGGCTCTATGCCAAAAAACGTGACCAGGAGCATTGACACAAACAGATGAGTGAAAAGGGAAGAATACCTAGCCACCATGTTTTTTTGGTCAGGTCAGTGATTCAATATATGAGTATAATCCAATATAAGCAAAGTAAATTCAGTTTTTTCCTAGAATTATTAACTAATTGAATCACCGTAGCCACGATCACCGACCTGAACAAAAAAACATTGTGGCTGGATATTCTTCCCTTTTCACTCATCTGTCTCTGCAGTGACATAGCATTATGACATTTAGGTTTTTTTGGAAAAGCTTCGTTAGAATGAGAGAGCAGTTTTAATTATTCTTAAATAAAAATTACATCTCTTTTTATGCTATTGTTTCTGTAACACCCGTTCTCATATGAAATTGACAACTCCAATTGGTTGTGTGTCTGCACGTTTGATCTTGCCAAGCTCTATGTAACCTTGTATAACTGTCCGAAGAGTCGGGGGGGGGGTAGATGGATTAGTAAAGTCTAGGGTGACAGAAAGATAAGTGCACAGTGAGGGTATTGTGGCAAAAATGAAGCAACCAGGCTTCAATGGTTCATTTTTAGGCAGAGGTGGCAATATTTTAGTCATTGGCAAAATGAACCTAATAAATTACATTTAATCATATTTATATACTTCTACAAAATTCAGATATTAGAGAACATTGACTTTCTTTTCCATTAGAAATGTTTCTTTTATGCTAATTATGTCACTACCACCTTAGGTATTTGTTTATTAGAAATTAGATTAAACATTGTAGAATTCTTCTAGATATTAAGACATTTTAAAATTTTATTTGTAGAAAGTTTTCTATAATTTTTAGATATTACAATTATAATAAACACATAGCAGATATTACTTAGAAATTCATAGTATATGACATGGAAATATACAAATCAACAATAGTCCTCTATACTTCTTCTAGTAGTGTAGGACAGGTGTATTATAATAATTTTAAGCTTTCAAAAATTAGTTGCTGCTATTCACTGATAAATATTTTATTGGTTTTATCATAATATTTTTGAATCAGTAACTCGAAATCCGTATGAAGATTTCAATGAGAATGTTAAGTAGGTGACACCTGATCTGATGGATATTTATAACTATGTTGATTTAAAAACTACAATGGTTAAAATTGATTGAAATAAAATATGGTTGTCTAAATATAGATATAACTTCTGCTAATAAAAAAAAATTAGTTTCTCTATTTAATTTTTAATGAGTGATAAACTTTTAGTTGAAAATTACCCTAATGTTAACAATATTTTAATTTAGTTCTGATAGTATTGTGGACAGTTTTGGATTTAGAAAATCATCTTAAATTTCATGTTTTTTTAGTTAAATACGATGGAAAACTCTAAACCTATGGTAAGTTCATCAAAAAATCCTTCCTTTTTGTAAGCTAGCTACTTAAAATAAAATTAAAAATCAAAACTCTTCTGACACTCAAACTAATGTTTGGCATCATGAAAAAATTAATTTTTAGTATTTCCACTAATGCTATTTATCTATGCAAATTTAACATTTAAATGTACACTAGTTTTATTCATTTTTTATTGTTTATATCAATTTATAAATTAAAATAAACTCGGAATTAAATCAGATTTAATTGATATTTTTATAAGAATTATTTAGTTTTTGATATCTACAAATATTCAATGAGAAAATTCAACATTAATTATATCTTGAAAGATAGATGTCATTTTACATTTACATTTTTTTTAATAACTTTTAGGGTTTGTAATGAATTTAACTGTATTGTTTGGAATGAAAGTAATATTTTGTATTATATAATAGTTTAATATCACTATGGCTGTTTTTGTTTGGCTTCGAAAATGCACACAAGAATGCTTTTTAATAATTTTGTGCAATTTTGAGTTTTAAATTTCTGAAAAGTGCACTAATAATAATAATAATAATTTAACATTATATTGTTTAATGTTTATAAAAAGTTTAACTTTGATAACAAATATGCATGTATAATGGACAGTTTCTAAGTGAATATTTTGATTCATGGTAATTTACAATTTTTTGTATAAACTTATAATTGTATGTGTTTGCACATTCTTATTAATATAAGAATATTCCAAATAGATACTTCAGAATAAACGGTTTTTCATATTGCATAAATTTGTTTTATATTTGATTTAGGCTAAAAATAAAATAAAAGTTGAATACACTTTCTCTTGACATTCATGATGTATACTAGATCTCTTACAACAAAGACTGGAAAATAAGATATTTTGCTTGAATTAACCACACTTAATTTACACTAAATTTGGTATTATGTACTTTGCTCTGTGGCTATTTTTTTATCGGTGAAATTTTTGTTTTATATAGAAATATTTCATTTAAAAAATAAAATATTTAGATTTTAATTTTTTAATAATTATGTTAATAATCTATTATACCTAAGAACTTTCACTATTAAAAGAATTTGATCTCTTAAATTTTAAAGTATGTCTGGGGAAGGAAAAGTAGTTGATATTTCAATGGTCTGATGCATACTCTTAAAATTAATCAATCATTCTGCTTAATTTGCACTTTAAGATGTTCCTTGGGCACAACGGGTCAAGTCAGCTTATATATCCTTTTTAAATTTTCATTAATGCTCATATAATGAATACGACATGTAGCATGCTGATAAATAACTTGTATTTGAGGAATCCTATGCTCTAGATTAGGTGTTCATTGATAGCCAATATCAAAACTGAACTCTTATAATGCTTTGCTTCATGTTTACCTAACTCCATTCCAAACTAACATATAACTACATTCTTCTTATTCCTTCCAGAATTTTCTGCTCTTAAGTGATTCCTCTTCAATCAATTTTGAGCAGATCTCTTTGGCTGCTTCAAAACTCTTTTCTTAATGCCAACTAAAGACATGACTCTATAGCTATAGATCCTATAAATTTGTCCTATAGACTTTATTCTTATATCCCACCCACTTTCCTATTGAGACAAGACAGGCATGTATGAGTTCTTTGTTTTTCCAAATTTTTAAAATTTTATTTCTCTATTGTGGATGATTTGTCAGATTTTTGTTTATACACATAATTGTTACTTGTGTTGGCTGACCATCGTATCATTTTCACTCTTCTTATCTTTATTGGCTTATCAAGGCTAATCTTGATTTTTCTGGTTGCTACAGCAGTCTCCTTTGCTTTCATTGGTTTTTTTGTTTCTTCTCATGTCCCATACTCTAACTGACAATCATTTGTACATTTTTAAATAGTTAGCATTATCTCAAAAATCTTGTTGAAATATATGAAAATAAAAAAATATTTTCAGAACAGCTTGGTTGTATACTGTAATAGACGATGATTTTAACAAAACTCTTTTCTTAATAATAGTAGTAGTAGTAGCCTTTTAATAATAGGAACAGCTTAAATAATTCTTAGTGAATTTTTAAAAATGTCAAATGCATAAAAAAAAAATTGAGTCTGCATACTTTTATGGCAATTTAATGTTCAAATAAGGTGTTCACATGTTGGGGAGTTAAAGTTATTTCCCCCCATTTTTAATTTTATTTTTTGTATGAAAAGTTCTTTTCGTCATACATTACAGAAAAGCTGTAAATCCGCTTTCTTATAAAATGTGTGAATTTCAGTCTGAAAGTGAATCTTTTTTCATTTGTCCCTCTATGTAGGTACACCACCATTTGAATTGCATTAATAATATGCAGGCATCATGCTGTTATTTCCATATTTGGAATAAAGGAAATGTTTCAAATTTAAAATTTTCGGTGAATGCCTGTTTGTAATATAAATTTTGCTTTGTATGTGGATGTCCAAAAATGACAAAATACTTCCTGCTTTTAGTTTGATCTGGTATTAGCTACCTGCCACTGCATGTCCATGAACATTTTTAATGAATATCTGCACATTTTGATCCAACTTGGCACCCATCTTGTTGAGATATAATCCTGGTCAATTGCCTTTTTGACAAACAGTTCATTTAGAATTGTATTATGCTATGATGTTTTATAAAATAACATTATTTTTTTTAATTTGTTACTAAAATTTTGAAATAAGTAAACTTTACAGTTCAGTTATTAATCCCAACATTTAAAAAAAAATAGAATGTCATTGTGATCCGTTTTTAAAAATCACAAAGTTGCCATGATGCATTAATAAATAAATTTGACTGAAAAGTTCACCAAAGTCCTTACTTTATATGAATATTAAGTTTTATTAATTAAATGCTGTTTAATTTCTCAAAAGAATGGGTGTCAGGTTCAAATTGTTGCCGAAATTATGTTAAAAGAAAATATCTATAAGTTGTAGATTGTTAAATTAAACCCACCCCCCAATTCCAAGCTGTATTGGGCATCTATCTGTATAGATTCTTCATTCAGTTAAAAAGTACAAAAATTCTTCTACTGCTATTCATTTAATTTTTTTCTACTGCTATATCATTTAATTTTTTTTCTACTTCATTAGCAGATGATCATCTTCCTTTTCATGTCTGCATTTTATTTCAGCCATTCATTCTTTTCTGCTATTTACTATTTTTTCTGCCATATTTGTTCAGTATGGTAAACACTTGATTAGATTCAAGCAAAATACTGACAAATAATGGTTCTGTTATATAATCTTAATTGCCCTAAAATAGTGGCAGTCGATTCTGTTGCAGAATTTACTGATTGTCGGAATCAGTTTTGATTTTTGCAATTCTTGAGTCTAAAATTGTCTTTCAATCAAATGTGTTTTCATTGCTGTCTTTATCTCCATTGCCAACACCTACCCAATGGTCCAGATTTCTTTTTTCTCTTTCTGTACATTTTTTTTTCATCCTATCATCTTTATTCATATGTTACACCTTGGTATGTTTTTGCCAGAAAAGATTTCAGTTTTTCTGACAAACTCCACACTGATTTTAGAGCAAATCTCATCTCTCTTTCATATTTATTTTTTCTTGTTTTACTCCTTCTTTCAAACCTGAAATTGCAGCTCAAAGTAAGTTGTTTCTATTTCACCCTCCTTAAAAAGAATACCAACAAATTAGATATGAATTTCTTGAATGTGATGTGTGGTATCTATAAGTTTAAATGATTGTAATATTTGTATTGTATTTTAAAAATTTTTTTTTTTTTAATCCTTATAAATAGAATTTGAATGAATGAGAAAAATCTCTGCAAGTAGCCTTTTGATAAATATGTAAGTGCAGTTGAGAGTTGGGGTGGGATCTTTACTAATATTTTTTTTCTTATTGAGCCATGCAAAAAAATTGTTGCTGTTTGTAAAAGTACCTATGTTGATTAGTTCAACCAATCAACCAAAAAAGAAAATTAAAATCCATTTTTGAGTGCTGGTGTTGAATATCACATGAATATAGTAATTCTGTGGAAGGTATATGAGAGTTATACATGTTTGTTTGTTTTGTTTCTTTTTCCTCTAGGACAATAATCCATTTAGTGAGGGCTACCAAGAACGGGAGCAAATGGAAAAGCAACGGGAGCAACAAGAAAGGCAACGCATGCAACTACAGAAGCAAGTAAAACAACAAAAAACTATTCAGTCCGAACAGACAAATGGTAAATTCAAAGTTATTGCATCTCCAAGTTTTTGATTTCACTAGTGTATCATTAATCACTGTTACCCAGGGCTCCAGACTAACTTTTTTCACCACTGTCCCGG
>VCCN01001411.1:2036823-2054425 GCA_006491835.1 Architeuthis dux | reverse complement strand
TTAACTATTTTGAACAGTTATATTTTGATGGCAGAAAAAACAAATGGTGACTAACAATGTTTTTTTTGTAATTTTACACTCTGTACACAAAACCGAGCTGTGGAAATAAGGCCAGTGTTGCCAACTCAAAAAATATTTTTGCGCTAGTTTGAATGCCAAAAAGCGCTAAAATCTTTTAAATAGCCAGAAATGGCCAAAAACCACCAAAAATAACCAGAAAATGGTCAAAAACGGCCAGAATGTTTTAGGCGGAAATATGTTAATTTAGCGCTTTTTTGCACTGCTAAAAACAAGAAACATGCTAAATCTAGCGCAAAACGTGTTAAATCGGCAACACTGCATAAGGTTTTCTTGAATAAATGTACTTGGAGTTAAGACCTTTTTGACACAAGTTTCTATATTTGATTTACCTTAAATGAAAGTCAGTATCTCCAGATATGATAGCCTTTTCATGAGTGTATTTGGAAATAAGGCTGTTTTGAAGTAAGAAACTGATGTAACATTTGTGAATATGTAAAAATGTTATTTTTCCAAAAAGTGGACATACAGCTTTTTTGATCCAATGCGACAATATGCAAATTTGGTTAAATACGACAGACAAGGAAAACCTTTTCACCTTTTTGGTTAATTTTTCATGTTTATGCACAAGAGAACATATGTTCGAATGCAATGTGTATAAATATTGTCCGAACAATGAGATCTAGCGCTTTCGACTGTACGTTCAGCCATTTTCGAGATCGTGAAATTTTGTTTGCACGGTTTATACACATTGTATCTGAACATATGTTCTCTTGTGCGTAAACAAGAAAGATTAACCAAAAAGGTGAAAAGGTTTTCCATGTCCATCGTATTTAACCAAACTTGCATTAATGAAGGATTACTGCCCAAATACACTATATCTATGTGTGTATGTGTATTTGTATATAATATAAACACACACACACTTAATTGTGTATTGTTCAAATTAAAATATGACTCATAGTTTTTGTACTTACATTTTAAGGTCACTGATCTTGATAATTGCTAGGGGTATAGCTGAAAGTGTTAGATCACAAACGTTTAGACAATACCTATACTCATTAAATCCAGACATGCATTCTCTTCTATGTAAGCAAAAAAAAAAAAATTAAAAATTTCAAAAACATTCCTTGTCTATGATCTTTTAACTAAATATGCATTATATAATCAGAATAGTTGGAACAGCATTGGTTTGACTACTTTTAGTCAGAAGTTTAAAAAAATGTTACTATAAGACATTTTTTAATTTCAAGTTTTTATGGTATTGTAAAATAGGCACATGACACCAACAGACCTCCTGCTTAAAAATGACCTTAAAAGTCTAATTACAAAGTAGAATATAAACATTTTAATGTTTCCTATATTTTCCAGTGATAAAAGAAAAATACCTCTTAGTACTTTATTTGGTTTGTTTTAGTTGCTGAATCTCTCGATGGCATATTGGTGATGGAAATCCTGATATTTTCCCAGATGCTAAATTGTGTTTTGCTAGAATGTTGGCTTTGTTCTCAGTTGTGATATAGGAGTGATTTCTTTCTTTTAGTTTCTCATCATGGTTTTGACTCCACTAATATTCATCTCAAACTTCCAATACAAGATCATGGTATGGCATTGTCACAATTGGCTATGAAACAGAATAGACCTTCAGTGCCTCCTGGACAAGCAACACCTGTTTATTTAATGAACCCCCAGGTTGGAGGCACTGCCAATTTCATGCCAGGTTTGTGATCTTCAAATTGTCCTCAGGTTGCTAAGCCCAGTTTTAGTTAGTACCTGCTGATCTATTGTTCTATGATGACTAGTTGCTTTTTGAAATAAACTTGAAACTATAAAAAAAAAGACTGCATGTTTTTATGTTGCCCATTGGTAGAGCTGAATCTCTTGTAGTGTAACTGTTCGTTCATCATATCTTGTAGTCCTTCATTGCTGTATTTTCCTTCGTCAGGCTGTCGATTATATGTTCTCTTTGACAAACTTTGTGTAGGCTTCATCCATTGTGTATTCTGTTGTTAGAATGTAAACTGTCAGATATTTCCCTCTTGAGAACTGTACAAGACTGCTTGATGTTGTAGCACGTTACATGGGTCATGTTTTTGTTAAAATTATCATCATTTTTACCATAAATTTTTCTCTGACAATGCACACTCATAAATATTCTAAATGTTTCCTAATTTTGATAGTTTCAGGTGAAATATATACAATTTTTTGTGCACACATACAAATATTTACCCCAACTTTGTAAATCACTGCAGTGATTATCCTTTTAGAAGTTGTTTTTATTTATCTATAAACAATATTTTCGTTAGTCTGCTCTTATTGTATTTTGAATGTTTGTAAGACATAATTTATTTGCTAATGGACATTTTAATCTTACTATGAAATTTTCCTGACATAAATTATGTTAGTTTAAATTTTGTTAGCTAAAAATTATGCTTGTTTTTTTTTCTTCAAAATATTGATAAAATACACAGCTTTTATGTGACATTTCACTTGAAATAGGATATATTAATTAACAAGTCTTTGTAGTTATCATATTTTTCAATATTTTCCTTTTTAATTGGTTGTAAACATCATTCCAGGACAATACAGCACACAGCAAAAGATGTCTGTTAATGTAGGGAGTTTCTTTGCTACCAGTATTTGACATGCTATTGTAATATAGGATAAAAATACAAATGCCTGATCGGTAATGGTTATTTAGGGAAGACATTTCAGTGAAAAAGATACTTAAATTGGGACTAACAAATTGCCTCATAGATTTGAAAGTCAAAAGTTGAATAATAAAATTAAAAATTATATTATTCTTGTAGACATATTTTTGTACACCTGATCATTTCATATTGTGGCGTACTGCAAGATAACATATATATTTGTTTATAGAACTTGCGTATTTAGATTATCATTTTTTAAATATATATCTAGTAGGTATTCTCGCGGACTTTGTGAGTTTGATACCTGTGATCAGAAATCCATTTAAATTGAATATAAAAGTTAATTCAGGTTTCATAAACTTTAACACCATTAGAAAGAAGAGGATTTGGAGAATATTCTGATATAAAAAATATATTTTGATATAATATATAGAAATAGATAAGTTTTTCTTTTTTTTTTCTTTTTTCTCAAGTTAAAACACTTGACTATAAAAAATCTATATAAATATAAATTGAATGCCTGATAAAAATCTCTAGCAATATAAATTGAATACCAGATACATTTTAAAAATCAATAGAAATTAAACATCTTATGTACTAATTATGTCAATGAATTTATTTATTAAAAGGTTTCCTTGTTAAAAAAAAAAAGAAGAAAATTAGCAGAAATATTTCTTCTTTGATGTAAATATCCTATCCACCATATGAAATTTCAGTAAGATGTCACTTAATTGTCAATTTGTTTTTACACGACCGTTCCCTACCACTCGTAAAAATAAGCCAAAGATAATACTTAATGTTTATTGTATATTAAAATATCAATTTGTACTGAATATTTGATCAAATAATGTTTCAAAGCGGTGAATGTTTTTTAATTTTTTAATACATGCAAAAAATCTATGTAAGCTCATGCGGTAGTATTTTACTGCAGAGGCACAAAAGAGAAAACAAAACTGGGCATCACAGTGCATATTGCATAAAATTAGTCACTCCATATGTGGTTAGGTTTAATGTACCATGGTTGTCATAGTGAAGTAGATAGTATGTATTTTGATCTTGGAAAAGGTTTTCCTTCTTTTTTTTTTTTTTTTTTTTTTACACTGTCTGAAACCATCAAAGTATTCTGCAAATATATACTCTACTAGATCTTAGCAGCTTGAACTTATAACACAGACTATGTTGAAATAAATTCTCATGAATCTTCAGAAATTCAACTAGAATAATTGACAGATAATATTGAACCTCTTATGTTGCTTAGTATTTAGAGCTTGTAGTAAATAAATTGTTTTGCTCTATTTTAAATGTCTCTTGCTAGTAACCAAATTTTAAATGTCTCTTGCTATGATCTAGTAACCAAATTGGCTAATTTGTCTAAATATTTGTAATGCATGTGCAGTTTAAACATCCACTGATAGGTTTATCTACATTTGTAAAATATGTGCCACAATGGCACTCAGTCTTTTAATTGATAAACTTTTCAGGCTATTAATCTTGCTTTCATCCTGAAGTTTATTTCCAAACTGTTTGCTTTCTATCACCCAACCAATCCAGCAGCACAGCTCTTTGAAAATCACATCCTCACAGGCATGGTAATCACATGATTCTAAGAAATGCTTCATTTTGTCTTCCATTTTGTTTTTGAAGCAAACAAATGTAATTGCTAGTTTATATAGGAACACCTTTTAAATAATGTTGTTTTTCTATATATCATTGTGAAAAAATACATAATGAAGATTGCATGCTCATTGATTATCTTCCCTTTACATTTTAAGTTGCTTAATTTTAACCCCTTTGATATATATATGTACTCTCTTTGGAAGGTTATTTGGTTTTTAGTCCATGTATGAATCTTCTTATGTATATGTTTTTCTCAGTAAATACATTATAGCATTAGAAGTCAGTAGATTTGTTTGTCTAAGTAATTTGTTAATTTTAATTTTCATTAAATATATCCTATAAATAATGGTAGTTTGCTGTTTCAAATGAACTACTGATTTACATAATGGTAGATTAATTGTCAAATAATCACTAACAATTTGAGTAGAGTGTTGCCTCTACTCAGATTTTTAGTGATTATTTGACAATTAATCTACCAATATGTAAATCAGTAGTAATCTTTAATTACAAGTGCATATTACTATCTTTTTAGTAATTTTAGCTTACAGTTTCAAATTTAATATTTGTAGGTTTCTGATTAGTTACGTGAAAACAGTTTAAGAAAACACATTTCTGAAAGCTTCAAAAATTTGAATGTCATTCATTAATTCTTAGCGTCTAAGCATGAACTGACAGTGCTTTACTGTTGCTCTTCAAACTGAGATATACCTTCTTCACATATACAGACATATATCTATATACATACAAATATGTTTATACAGCTTATTGTGTGATTATTTCTGAAGCTGTGATTTATTTTAGACCTTGCTATGTCCCTTTTTCTGCCTGCATGCATTTCTTCTGCTAACTGGATGGTACGGCTGGCTTTCACAACTCTATTTGTTCAGGTGTCAGTACTTAAAGCTTTGGGATTTGGGATTCTGATTGCATGTACAATAATTGAAACCTATAAAATCAATTGAATAGGTTCTGCCAACAATTCTTTTTGACTGAGACATTATTTTCAAAAACCTAATAGACTATTCAAATGGTTCTTTGGATGATTGAACTCCTTGTTATTTGTGTTGTAAACATGACATATCGGCCGATCCATTCTTGGGCTTTCTTTAGATGTAAAATCCGAGTGTGATGGGTTAAACAGAAGTTATGTTTAAGGGGGGGGGGTAGCCCTTATAGCGCATGGCCCGGGTGTTAGAGAACGATGTTGGAAGCAGAGAAAAATCAAATAGGCAGCTCACATCAAAATGTCGACTAAATGCATTAGCCGGACAACTGCGGATTTCAACCTGATGTGGCTTTCACTTCACAACAAATCTAAACCTGACAAAGACACAGAAACACCCAGGTCATGCACTATAAGGGCTACCCCCCCCTTTAAACATAACTTCTGTTTAACCCATCACACTCGGATTTTACACCGGAAGAATGGATCGGCCGAAACATGTTTACAACACAAATAACAAGGAATTCAATCGTCTGAAGAACCATTTGAATATTAATGACTCATCTTAAAACTATAGAAAATACCTAATAGACTATTTAAAAACAGATCATGAAATTAAATAAAATTTTTGAGAGAAAAATAAAACATTTCTTTAAACACTAGATTATTCAACTAATAGCAAGTGGATTTGTTATAAATACAAGAAACCTTTTAAATTTTAGATTTATTACATTTCTAGTTAACTTATAAGATTTCAATCCATAGTTAAAAGGTAATTTTTACTTGAATCAGAGCTTTAAAAAAGTATTCTATTTTGCACATTTATGATCATAATATAAATATTATACAAACTTCCATGGAGACATGTTAATTATTTATTGATGACCCTCTTTTATATGAAACATTAATGGATTTCCAGTGCTATGAATTGCAGAATTGAGGGTCAAGGTCTTGTGTTTATATCTATGAGAAAACAGAATCTCTCCTGGTTGATTAAGATTCCAATCTCATTCATTCTCACTAACACACAGGGTTGCCAGATCAGTTTTCTCAAAAACGGTCAATAGTGTACCCAAAACGGTCATCCCTGCTCGAAATCTGTCAAATTTGGACATAAAAACATAAGCTAAAAATAGCTAATAGTGGCTGAAAGTGGCTAGATTATGATCACATAACAGCTAAAAGTGGCTAGAACAGATATCCGATATCTAAATTCAGATATAAAATATCTAAGTTGGCAACGCTGAGTTGTGGCTTAAAATCGGACAATTTTGAATGTCCGATTCTTAAAATTTTTAATCAGACATCAGGGCTAAAAAAAAGTAGACAATGTCTGAAATCGGACAAATCTGGCAATCCTGCTAACACATGACATTCACACCCAGTCCTGTGATTTTGTTAGACTGATACGTTCTAGTCAAAGAGATGAAAATGGGGAAGAAAAGTGGAGGAGGAAGTGTGTGAATTCTAAAGACCGAAAGCAATACATATCTAAGGAAGGTTGGCGAATGCATTGAAAACAAAGTTGAAGAAAGTAATTCTATATAGAATAACTATTGAAGGACTATTACGGATATGGAAAAAAACAAACTGATTTTCTGATATTTATTAGTTAAAAAAAGAGGGGAAATGTTGCATTCACAGCATTTAAAAACCCCTTTGAATTGCATCGGACATTACAACTCCTGAAGCATCTTTAAAAGATTCAATTTGATTGGTTCAATTTGAAACTGTTTGACCAATCAAAAATAACTTAATAATGTTCACACAGTTAAGATGTTGAAAATGGCCTAAACAGCCGTAACTTGTGCATCAAAAGACATACACAAGACGGAACTATGTTCATAAAAATGTTGGTTTTTAAATTTAGAATTTTAACATTTATAACGTCCAGAACACTGAAATCTAAAATAATTTTCATTTTCATAGTTTATTGATTTTCTGATAAATTTAATATATTGTACTTTTTATTTTATTATTGCAATTTGGTGCCATTTAAAAAATATCTTTAGATATCAAACTTTCAAATCTTCAGGTGTAAAATCCGAGTGTGTTGGGTTAAACAGAAATTATGTTTCTTTAAACATAATTTCTGTTTAACCCATCACACTCGGATTTTACACCTGAAGAAAGTCGAAGAATGGATCAGCTGAAATGTTGTGTTTACAACACAAATAACAAGAAGCAGTTCAATCGTTCGGAGAACCATTTGAATATTAATGACCCTTCTCAAAACTATAGAAAATATATCAATCTTTATTATTATTGGATGAAGTAATCGTAAGTTGTATATAAAAACAACTGAAATTAAGATGAAGGTAAAAACTAGTCAAATTTAATTAAAAATAATCTTTAGATATGTTAGGTAGAATAAGTAAATCCCTTCAGATAATCCAAAGGTTCATATTTCAATGATTTTTCTTTGTTAATCAATTGTTTTAGATTGGTGTATTTTAATATAATTTAAATATTATTTCTGGCATTAAGAATTGTTGGTGCTTGCATGTCTAAAAGAGATATTTAAAGAAAACAAGAAAGAAAACTGAAAGTAGTGATTCTTTCCTTTTAAATGGGTTCCAATTAAACTGGCTGTCTGTCTGGTAACATCCAATTAGCAGGAGCAACAGCTGAGCTAATAAGCTTTTTTAATTTGGTATGGAGATTTGTGATGTTCCCTTGAGAAAACCAACCACTGCTCTTCCAGGCTTTGGTATCCCTCCCCTGTGTCAGCAGAGCTCTGAGCCAACACCGGCTTCTACTGGGCAAGTTGTTACCCCAAAGGAAAAGCCAAAAAAGCGCAAGAAGAAAACGAAAACACAAGATGGAGGTAGTAATCCAACCTCGCTTTGGACTTTTTTTTTTATCCTCCTCCTCCAGCTGCTTTTTGCCTCCCACTGCTTTTATGAAATCTTCACTTATCAATATATTATTTTTTTTTTTTTTCACTTTTTTTTTTGTTTTTGTTTAAAACGTGTGAATTCTCAGACTCGTTATATGGTAGTTGAAAAAAAAAAATTAATAAACTATGGAATGATGCTTATTCTACTGAATTGTTTTTTTAGTCAAATAAAATTTCATATCTTTATCTTCTCTCTGGATATTCACTCTTGGCTTTTAAGGATAGAAAAATTGTTTTGGTTATACTTAAATCGTATAACCATTATAGACAAGCATCAAAAAATAAAAACTTACAATGAAAGTTCAAGATGTTATTTAATAGATGATTCAGAATCTTGAATTTCAATTTGATAAAATACATAATGTAATTTCCAAATATGTATCTGCATGTAGGCTTTAATAAATTGAATATTTTGTACAAATCCATTTAGTTAGAAAAATGAAATATTTGTAATTTTGATACATGCTAAAATTTCATATTTTAGACACTGCCTTTAAGTATAAATACCAATTACAATTAAAATTAAGTTGAATATTCAATTCTTCATTTGGTAATAGCATCAAAATAATTTACTAAATGCTTTTTAGAATGATTGATTGGGAAGTCCAGAAACTTGCCAAAAATGCTTAAGCATTTATTCTAAATGAACATTTTATTTTATCTTATATTTTATTTATTTTTTTAACTTACTGTTGATATATGCTTTGCATTGCTTTTATATCTCCTTTATACAAGAGATGTAAGCTTACTATTTCTATTCTATTACTTAAATTAACTTCACTTAAGGACTTTATTTCATTATTTTCATTAACCCATTCATTTTATTAGTCGCAGATCTTTTTTGTTTATTTCAAATACAAGTCTTTACGACATCAAAGGTTTACTTCTTGGTTAACAAATTCAATAAATTAATATAATTTTTTAACATACTTTTATTTGTAGTATTTTTTTTTTTGATTGATCTTTCATCAGTTTCAGTGAGATTTATATTCTTTATCTGGTTTCAGCTAATAGGTCTAAATATGACGTTTTTAATTGGTTTTTTCTTTTTTTTTTTTTTTCCAGAATATTTTTTTGAAATTTCTTTTTTAGTAAATACAATATTTCAAAGCACAATGGTATTTAAGCCATTTCAAATTATTATTTAGATTGTTCTATAATTTTCATATTTGGTATTTCAAGAGTCTGAAATGTTTCCAATAATAGTTTGATTTTCTATCAGTATATCTTTATTCTGATATTTGTGTCAATATGATATTAAAAAAAAAAAAAAGTACTTTTGCATATTTTTTTTTTTTTGCTTTTAAAATGATTTAGATCATGACTTGATTTAAAAATGTCACTGTACTTGTGTTATACATATATATCTGACTCTATAAATGTCTTGATTGGTCATTTTTGTTGTTGAATGAAACCAGAACATTTTTAATTTTTCTTTTTTCTTTTTGGGCTATCTATACTGTAATACGGATTTCATTATAATATAAGTAGTTTTCAGTTTTTCGTTTTATATAGTTCTTTGGATTAAATTTTGTTCCATCTACTTGAAAATGCATCATTTTCTAAATTACTGTAGTCTTTGAAGATTTAAATAGAATATTCAATATAATAATTTATTTGTATTTTTTGATTAAGTTTTCTCCATAACATTGGAATCTTTAAAGATGACTGCATAAATCTTGTTGATATTTTAAAACTCCTCTTAATGTTAAACTCTAAAGTATCTAATGTTAACCTGTTTCCTCATAGGAATTGGGCAACCACATGGAAATTCCCCTGGCATGGGTAATGACAATTCGTCTGGATCGGCCAAACCGTTTAAGCCACCAATGGAACTGAATTTCAAACCCCAATCTGAGACTGAACGAAGGATCATCGAGATTTTGTACAACAACGTTCAACTACAGAAGGAGGAGCAAGCCAAGCAACAGCAACAGCAGCAACACCAGGGAGGAAACAGTGGTAAAAGTTCAGGAAAGGCTCTAGTGTCTAATGCAAATGCAATCAGTCGTCAAAGTAGTGCAGCACAGGCTACAACACCTCCCTCCTCCTCTTCTTCCTCCTCCTCTTCCTCCTCCTCCTCCCTGTCGTCGTGTTCATCTACGACTGGATCTTCGGACATGGCTCTTCTGAGTTCCCAACCAACGTCTATGCAGTTCCAGCAGCAGCAGTTCCTACAGCAGAACGCTTCACAGCCACCGTCGACCCTGGCTGCTGCTGCTGCCGCTGTTGCCTCTCCTGCACTGTCAATGCCGTCATTGGCGCCACCATTGCCAAAATCACCTCCACCATTACCTCCACCGTTGCCACCTTTACCACCACCGCCACCACCTCCCCTTCCTCCACCAGAATATTCTCCACCCGCTGCTACATCATCATCATCACAAGTCTTGCAGCATTCCAAATTTCTCAATGGTCAAGAAGTGGACACTAAAGTCGGTTTGACATCGTTTGTGCCTAGCACACAACAGCAGACTACTTCATCCACTTTTTCTGTTGGCAATGCTGGGGGGATAGGTTTGGTTAGTCCCACTGGATCTGAAATCAGCACCAAGGATTCCATAAGCAAAGGTCAGTTGTGTCAACACACAGAAATAAAGTATAAAAAATAGGGAGACAATAGCATTTTTTGAAAGCTTTGACATTCAATGACCACAAATAAGGAATTCTTTAGAAAGCAGTTTTCATATTTGAAAGCTTAAATAAATATGTAGTGTATAAAAAAACTTGTGCAACACTAAATTACCAGGAAAGAAATGTGACCCCACCCCTCCCCAAAGTCATTCACACACATTTTATTTATATATATATATATATATATATAATCATGTCCAAACCTCCTGAAGGAAACATCAAACCGGTTGAGGCCCCCGAACCTAACATCTTATTCTATATAATATTGGGTATTATTAAATACCTAAAAACTTATATATATGAATGACTTTTTCAATATCTTCTGGCCTTCACTATTTTCCCCCAAATACTTTTTCAAACATGTTTCTTTTTTGTAATTGCTTGTACAGTATAAGTTTTAAAGATATTTTTTTCAAAAGGAGGCATTGAAATTAACAAACAAAAACTATATAGAGTGAACACTGAATTACATTACTTTTGTTAGTTGTTTTGAGAGCAGTTTTTAGAAGGAATATCTGATAACATATAAGGTGCAAGTTTTAAAAATACTTATTTGCCTCTGAATTATTTGACAATCTCACAAATGATCAAAACTGATAACATAAATCTGATCTATGATACTTAAAGCCAACAAAACATTTACATTATCCAATTTCTCCTGTTGCTTTATCATTTAGTTTAAAATTATCTTTTTTTTTTCATAATTGGAAGATCGTGCTCAGTATTCTGTTTGGCATATATCTTATGATACTATAAAGATGTTCAGCTGAAAATTTATGCAGTTTTGCTAGTAAAAAAATAACCAACTCCTGATAAGCACTAAACGATTTATACAATTTGTCCTATTAACTATTTCACAGTTGCTCAATCAGATGAGTTCTACTTTGTTTCACCTCTTTGAATCACCAGTTAAATTAGCTCGAGTAAATGCAAAAGCACAAAATATAGATTTTTAAAAGCCTTTTGAAATATTTAACTGCTATTGAATATTTATTTTTTTTATTTCACTTTGTATTTTTACAAGACATCAGATTTCAATATGGAATTAGACTAGTAGTAATTTTGAAATTAAAATTTTTACAAAAAATAGTAAACAACTTAAAATTTTGCAAAAATAGTTAATTTAAATTTTACCAAAAAATAGTAAACAATAAAAAAAATAGTAAACCCCCTAGTAAACAATTAACAAATTTGCGAAAAATAGTAAACAATAAAAAAAATTGTGAAGGGTAGTAAACAAATGGCATTCTATGAAAATAGTAAACATTAAAAAAATTTACAAAAATAGTAAACAATTAAACTTTACAAAATAGTAAACAATTAAAATTTATACAAAAAGTAGTAAATTAAAATCTTTACAAAATAGGGAACAATTTAAATTTTTGCAAAAATAGTAAACCATTGAAAATTTTACAAAAAATAATAAACAATTTGTCTTGTGAATTTAATATTCCATTAAAAGCACTTCACTTTTCATTTTCTATTATATTTTTGGAGAGAAAAAAAAGTAAACAATTTATGTATTTTTCCATATTTATGATATTTTTCCATAACTTCTTTTTCAGGTGGCTTAACACATTTTAATATTAGCTTAAACTCAGGTTCTCCTGTTGGATCAAATTTGCCAAGTACCACACTTTCACATGCTCACCTGCAGCAGCAGCAGCAGCAGCAGCAAGTTGTTTCACTTGCCTCAACTTTCAACATTAAAAAGGAACCCGAGGACGTAGTTTCATCACTTGGTAGGAAATTCAGATTTTTTCTTTGATTACATTAATTGATAGTTAGTTCATAAAATATATTTGAATTGGATAATGAAAACATTTTGTATAATTCTGTGTAGGTTGTTTTAATTTAAAGAATTGACGAGTAACAAGTATAAGTTGATGAAATATGTATTAAAAAGAAAATATTTGCTTTTAATTAATGGAATTTCGAAATATGGTACACCATTCTTGAATATATTTTTTTTTTAGTTCACTTTGTATTT
Source organism: Architeuthis dux (assembly GCA_006491835.1). Taxonomy (NCBI): domain Eukaryota; kingdom Metazoa; phylum Mollusca; class Cephalopoda; order Oegopsida; family Architeuthidae; genus Architeuthis; species Architeuthis dux. The sequence continues at coordinate 2,041,673 of VCCN01001411.1, read as the reverse complement.
TTATCTCTCCTCGAACTAGAAATCTATTGACAAGACATTGCAAAAACGAAAATGAAAAAACAAATGAACTTTATCTTGGTAGAATACACATCCATCTTTAATAGCACAGCCAACATGATAAATATTGGAACAACGAAATTTGAAACAGCCAAGTGTTGCTCCGTTTTTGTGGCAAATAGTGCATTCCAATGTAAGCCCTCTGCGATAGGACGTTTCAACATTGATCAAAGCACCATTTAATGTCTCGTATACCTCATGAGACCACAAGGCACAATTCAGATGGGTCCATTTATCCACATCCAAGTTTAATAACCTACAACGAAAATTAAACATTACTTTAATTCATTTAAAAAGTGTGCTAAGGCCACTACTTCACAAAAGTTATTATACATTATATCATCTGTTAATAAATAAAATATAAGCTCAAGCATCCCCCAAGTTATTTTTTTAAATCATATTATCAACATTAATTTAACAGTTGTAGAGTAATCCACAACACTTGCTTTTTAGCTATCTATACACTAAATGCCTTAAGTAAAAGTATTTTAGAAATCATGAATACTTGTCTGCCCTAAACTGACAATAAAATGAATAAGCAAAATCTTAATTTTAAAATAAATTTAGTTAATTAGATTCTTTTTTTCTAATAGAGTAATATATTTTTGGAATAAGTTGCCTAGTCATGTTAAAGATAGCATGTACATTTGAATGTTGTTGATGAATTTTGTATTTGTTTAGAATTTGATGTGTAAATATTGTGTACAATTTGGAGATGCCCAAAGAACCACAATAATATAATAATAATATTCCTTTGAATTTGTTAGAATTATTTTAGAAATGATTGTAAATGATATTTAGAAAAGATAAACTGATTATACAAAATCTAAAAGCAACATTGAATTTTTCTGCTGTATTTTTCAAACTTTACTTCGAAATTTCTTTCTTTTTGCATTTATCATATTTTGTGGGCTTGTAAAATATTTGATGCAAACATTTTCAATCTTTGACAAAGAAAAAATTAATATTTAATGTATTATTATTTATTATTATTCCAATTTCTGGATTGTATCAATTATTAAAATTTTTGGAGATAGACAATTATTCTTGTCTGAATTTGGTTAGACAGGGTGTATTAATCATTGTGTATGATATGGTCAGACTATTTTCCTTGTCTATATGTTCATTTGTTCACAGTATTTCGGCTGTGTACCTTCCGGCCTTCATCGGGTGTTCTAAAATGTGGAATCACTGGTTTTAGAGTGCAAGCTCGACTGAACACGTCACATCCGTTTTCTTGTGTGTTTGGTGTCAATTCCGAGTTGCTTACCTTTATATTGAAGATCTGTTTGGGTTTTTTTTTTCTCGATGTCTTTTTTGATTAGGTGTTCCAAGATGCTATTGATGTCAATGCTCGGTTGGCTGAGTGGTTAGACTGAACAGAGTATATGCATCACTTCATTCAGGCGTCTTATTCGCCAGTTGTTCTCCCTGTCTATGATTTGTACTTCATCACATAAGGGCGTGTGTCCACCCAGCCCCTTCACATATGGTCCGCCATGCCCGATTTGTATGTGTCATCTCGTGTTACAGCTTTCCTGTGTTCCTCAATTCTTACTTTTACAGGCCTGCATGTTTCGCCTTTATAATGTCTACCACAGCTGCAAGGAATTAAATATACACAATACCTGGTCATGTTTTTCTCAATTGGTGTTTTAGTTTTGGAGAGGTGTGTGTGTGTGTGTAGGGTGGTCCCATTTCGGAACACTGTCTGGATGCCCACATTTTGGAACACCTGATGAAGGCCGGAGAGTACATAGCATAAAACGTGAACAAATGAACATATAGATGAAAATAGTCCGACCATATACACAATGATAGACAATTATGTTTGAAATAATCCCTTCTACTTTGAATAAAAATATTTTACTTACTTAGTGCTACCACATATAGTTTTGAAAATGTTAATGTATTTAATCTCGATATCGTCGCATTGGATCAAAAAGGCCTTACGTCCATTTTTATGATTTTGAGATATGAGCAATTAAATATTTTGAACAGTTATATTTTGATGGCAGAAAAAACAGAAAAGGTGACTGTAACCTTTGAATCAATGCACTTGGAGTTAAGACCTTTTTGGCACTTGGAGTTAAGACCTTTTTGACACAAGTTTCTGTATTTGATTTACCGTAAGTGAAAGACAATATCTCCAGATATGATAGCCTTTTCATGAGAGTATTTGGACATAAGGCTGTTTTGCAGTAAGAAACTGATGTAACATTTGTAAATATGTAAAAATGTTATTTTTCCAAAAAGTGGACATAAGGCTTTTTTGATCCAATGTGACGATATGCAAGTTTGGTTAAATACAACAGACAAGGAAAACCTTTTCACCTTTTTGATTTTTCTTGTTTACGCTGAAGAGAACGTATGTTCGTATCCAATGTATATAAATATTGTCCGAACCATATGAGATCAAGCGCTTTCGACTGTACATTCAGCCATTTTCAAGATTGTGAGACCTTTGTTTGCACGGTTTATACACATTGTATCCAAACATACATTCTCTTGTGTGTAAACATGAAAAATTAAAGTAAGAAACTGATGTAACATTTGTAAAAAAGTGAACATACGGCTTTCTTGAATCAATGCATTTGGAGTTAAGGCCTTTTAGACACAAGTTTCTGTATTTGATTTACCTTAAGTGAAAGGTAATATCTCCAGATATGATAGCCTTTTCATGAATGTATTTGGACATGAGGCTGTGTGAAGTAAGAAACTAACATTTGTAAATATGTTATTTTTTCCAAAAAGTGGACATACAGCTTTTTTAATCCAATATATACAAATTATTTATTTTTTATATTTTCTTTTAACTTTTTCCAGATAAATGTGTAGTAAAAAGTGAGCATGAGATTGATGCGGTTGCAAGCTTTGTTGACTCAAAGGGTAACCAGAACGTGCTTCTGAAGCAGTTGCTGGCTTCATCAGCCCACAATCCTGCCAGTGCAGTTGCCGCTGCGGCTGCAGTGGTTGCAACGGTGAACTCTGTCAATAACAGTGCAGCTGTTCAGTCAGCCAACAGTGCATCGTCAGCCAGCAGCCGCAATGAGGTAATTCAATTTTCCTTTTTTTATACTAACCACTGAAAGCTACGATTACTCAACAGTCCAATTTTTATTAAAATGGTCGTTCAAAGATATAAGTTTCTTGGGTAATTTCCATGACTGAAAAATGACTAATAAAAGTCCTTAACATTCCACATTAATAACTTTTTTACTAAAACCAACTTGAGTTGTAATTAAAAAACAAACTAAAAGTTAAGATGAATGTAAATAGTAGTCAAACATTAATAAAAATAAATAATCAATAAGATTTTACTAAAACCAAAACATTAACACTGCCGTGCCAGCCTTACTGAAATTGTGATTAAACAAACTAAAAATTAGGATGAATGTAAATATGTAGTAGCCAAAAATTAATAAATACTTCATTTGATAAAAATTTAAAAAAAACGTTTTTTTAAACTAAAACTCAAACAGTCATTGCCGTGCCGGCTTAGTACTCGAGTTAATAGAAATACTATAAGTACGAAAGTAAAAAAAATGTTAGCTTCTTTAGTAGTGATTGGTCAAATCAGTCCTCATGATACAATCCATTTTTGACGGTTAAGTTAAACTTTGCCAAAATCTTTGTCTACTAAAAAAGACTTGCATATAATTGAACAATTATGTTTTTTGATTCTTGATGAAATCAATGTTATTTTATTGATAATTACTTTAAGACTTAGTAGTGTTCTTATTTAAGAAATTATTTGGTATGGACATGAAAAATTTGTCCATTTTAAAATTTAAAAAGTCAGTATAGAGTGAAGTAGTAAGCTGTTAATTAGATGAGAAATTATGCACATTGTTTTTTACATTTCAATTTTGGTTTGTGTTTTAAACTTTGAACTCAAACAATTGAGAAATAGTTTACACATGACTATAAATCTTTATTAAAAAGAAAAACCTCAATGAATGTTACAAATTTTATATAATTTCACCAATTTTACAAATGAAATTGTGCATGCCCTTCATAAACTTGAAAAATGCACAACATTTTTGATGAAATCATTAGATAAATGAAAGATCTTTTATGTACACTTACAATCCCTATGATTCAGACCTCATGCCAGCATCTAGCAGCAAGATTTTTTTACAGATGTATCCAGAGCAACATATACATTTAATTCAGCATTCAGTGGTTACACAGCGATTAAAATCAATCCAGAAAACTGGGCATTCTAATGTGATCTTTATAAAATACCATTTTAAAAAAATGGAGTTCTTTTATGATATTTTCAGTCCAACTACAAACATTGAAAATATTTTTTATTCATTTGTATCAAATCCCTTATTTTATTTGTTCTGGATAGTCATAAAATATTTTAAATTCATCTGATATGTTTATATGTTTTTCATATCTTAAAAAAACGACAGGTCTGTGATAATAGAAAATTCCAATTTCTTTTAAAAGTTCAGGTATGAAAAATTTTTCTTTACATTGTTAGAGTAAACAAAATAAATGGTCGAAGTAATAGTTTATTTTTACCCATTAAGTTTCAAAAGACTGAATAGAATAAGGCAAACAAAGGAAAATAATTCTGCAGTTGTGGTTTTTAAATATAAAATCAAATATTATCTCGGTGCTAAGAAAAAAAAAAATTATTTTGAGATATGTTAAAAAGAACAATTAACTTGCTTTAAAATTTAAAAAAAAATAATGCCAATTTTCTATCAGAAAGTAGTTTCCTCATTAACTTTAATGGGTCAGGCTTTGCAGCCTTTTGGCTAAGATCAAAGTGTAGTATC
>VCCN01001411.1:2019239-2035669 GCA_006491835.1 Architeuthis dux | reverse complement strand
TTTTTTTTTTTTTTTTTTTTTTTTTAAATCCCCTCCTGAATGGTTTATAGAGGGGCTTTCAATATGCAACGTAAGTTTATGCTAAATTGGTTACTAGTTTGCACCACCTTTTTGTTTTGAAAATTCAGACCTTTTTTAGTGATCACAGCCCAACAAAAGGCAAGAGAAGTAACTTATTCAGTGATCACCCCTTTTTCCAACTTTTTAATTGATCACCCCCAACACAGCACAATATGGGTAGAAGTGATTCATAATTTCCCTTGGAATGCTAGTCCTTCTGTTTTTAGAATAAAGAACCTAGCATAATTGTTTTTACTCATACTGAATTCTAAAGAGATTGAAATGTGCCAACCAATCATTAAAAGTTTACACCTCAGTTTTTCATGGGTTCAACTATTCTTACAATGTTTTCATAGTTATTAGAGGGGATTATCCTGAACAGAATTAATGTGCAAAGTACAGTGAACCCTCATTAAAACGGACCCCATTAAATATCAGATATAGCGGACAAAATCTGAGTTAAGAGTCTTGAAGAAAACATAATTGTATCGTAATAATCTTTGTGTTATTAATAAAAGAAATATTGCAGAAAATTATCAACTAAAAATTATTGCAAAGTACAGTGAACCCTCATTAAAGCGGACCCCCATTAAACTGGATATCGGATATAACGGACAAAATCTGAGTTAAGAGAGTACCGATGAAAACGTAATTAATTGTATCGTAATAATCTTTGTGTTATTAATAAACGAAAGATTGCAGAAAATTATCAACTAAAAATTATTTCTGTAGACAATATAAAATGTGATTCATAATTTCCCTTGGAATGCTAGTTGTATATTTGTCTTTTGTTGTTCATGATTGTTAGTTTAGTCTTATTAATTTTGTTGTTCTTCCCTCCCGTCTTTTCTAGAAAAGCGTAAACAGGATGCTGCACAAAAGAAGAAAAAAGAGAAAAAGAAAACTGTGATAGAAGAAGATAAAAAAGGCAAAAAGAAAATGACTCCTGAAGGGACTGTAAAGGAGAAACGGAAAAAGGGCCAGAAGAAGGAGGACGGACAGGGCCCTAAGAAACGCGCCAAGAAGTCTAAAAGCTCTGAAGACTATGATGCTTATATCGATTCCTTCATGACTCAATTGCGTGGTATGGCAATGGTTCCACTACAAGAACCCACAGTGAACACCAACCATCATATCTGCCCAGTTGTAGGATACTTCAGTGGTAAGTTTTCAATATTCAAAACTAAATTCTTTTTCTTTCTATACTGCTGAGTTGATATTATTATTGGCCTACATTAAATCTTGGTGCCTATCTGGATAAATCTCTAAACTTAGAAATGCATGTTAATAATGTAGTCTCCCACTGATGTCCGTAATATTATAAACTTACTTTCCAACAATGAAACTGAGCAGCTGGTTCACTCCATTATTACCAGTAAATTAGACTATTGTAATTCACTTTTCTTTGGCTTGAATAAATCACAAATTAACAAACAACAAAATGTTCAAAATGCTGCTGCTCGGTTTAGTTTTGAAATATAGGAACTGCGAGTCAATTAGGATTGGCATTATCAGCCTATATTGGCTTAGGATAGAAGAAAGAGTCGTGTTCAAAATTTTAATTACAATATTCAGATGTCTGCATGATATGTGCCCTTATGAACTCTGTGCTCTTATTAACATCCGATATTTAGATGGTTTGATTTTAGAACTTGTCTTTATGAATATGACTAGTGGGCACAGGAGTTTCAGCTATATAGCACCCAGACTTTGGAATCAATTACCCTATGATATCCGGAACATACATACATTAGTAGGCTTTATGTCAAAAATAAAAACTTTTGTTTTGAGACTTTCATAATTATATGAACTCAGTAAGTAAATACACTTTATAACTGTAGCTCCTGCCCCATGTTTTGTAAAAAAAACTTTGACAAGGTACTCTTCTTTAATAGGTCTTATATTTTTACTGAAATTGATTGCACATGTTTTCAAGCGCTTTTGTCCAGTGGGGACTTAAGTATTGAGGTTCCCGAGAAAGGGGCTTTCTATAAATGCATTTATTATTATTATTATTACATTTATCACAATATATTTTAGAAATTCCTTGAAATCTCTGGTTCATCCTATATATACTCTAAGCTTTATTTGATTCTACATAGTGTATTGATGAAAAAATAATTTGTATCTTAGTGTCATGTACTATGTCTCCAGTCTTTCCATGATTGGAACTAATATGAGGTGCATAAAGTAAAGTGGCAGAAGTACCCAGCCTTGCCTGGGCTTCTAAATAATTAAATGAATACAATCACATGAGTTCACTTTGTCTGCATCTTTTTAAAGTAATTGATACAATCTTCAGTTGATAGTTCTATTTTACCCTTTTTATAAAAATGTGCAAGACATAAGCATAAATAAACCAATATCGGACCTAAAATGAAATTCTATTTTTTCAATGCCAATTGCATCATTTCTTTATATTCATACCTTTCCCAAAGTAAAAGCAGATTATCTCAGTCAGAGTTTGAACTCAGCTCGCTGATTCCATTTTTCCATGCTGCTAACTGCTTGGCCACTGGCACCTCTGCTGATTATTTTTATTAATAAATAATTGTTTACATACAATACATAGACACCTACAATTAGGGCGCTTCTGATTTATGTCAGGTAAAAAGATGTCCCTTTTTGCATTTTGAACGGAAATAGCAGTTTTGACCCTAAAATGATTTGTGGAAAGCTTTTGAGACCTTGGAGGTCAGCACCAGCTGTCCCATGTTCATCCGTGAGTCCAGTTATTATAGACTAATTTTCAGCCCTCAGGATCTGTTTGGACAGGCTTAAGATGATACAACCAAGCAAACAATTGCTGGCATTATATTAATAGATATCTTTATTTTCTAAACTGTTTGAAAAATATTCCAAATGATTTTTAAATTTCTTTTCATACTTTTATTCAAAATTTTAAAAAATAAGATTTAAAAAAAATTACTTTGTCCTCGATAGTTTTGGAGCCGATGTTTCTTAAGGTTTATCCGTAATTATTTGTGACCAGAATTATGAAGGATTTAATAAGTGACGAGTATACCAAAACTTTGTAATTTTAATGTATTGCTATGAATAAAAATTATTTGTATGTATTGAGAAAAAAATGTAGTGATTATATTCATCATCATTTATTTTTCTTGCCTTTTTTTAAAAAATATTTTAAATGAGGGATATAGTTGCTTGTTTTTGCCCTGTTTCAGATGACAACCGCCTGTCTGGATCATATGGTGCTGGATATTTGGAAGGTGCGCTTGATTTCTATGGAAGCACAGCCTCACACAGCCATGGTAGCTTAGCTCAGATACCTCAAATTCTACCTCATATGCCTAATAGTGACATCCTAGCTCGGCGAAAGTTCCTCAGTGATGGTGAACACAAGCAGTATCCAGGTTCTCTTCTTAGCTTTTCAAACTGGCATGAACTGATGCATGCTGATCAAACAATTGGATTTTAAGAGCATCTTGATTGAAGCTTAACACAGTATATTAATCATAAGGCACATTGAAAGGTCTAGAGAAATCTACTGTATCTGCATATTAGTTAGCTTTCAGAAACACTTTAAGGAATCTCTAAATTTAAAGATATGTAATCTTTAATCTATTGTCACGTTAGTGTTTCAATTTAGGAATACAGTTTTTAAAAAAAGATTTTATTAACAATTTAGTACACAATTCAAGGAATATTAGAATCTTTAGGAAAGCAAGATTTGTTTTTACAGAAATCTTTTTTGTGGGAGTGAATGCATCAATTTATTAAATAAACTTTAGTGAAAATTAGTTCTAATAGAAGTGGCTGTGGTTACCTCCTAGCTGAAGGGGATCTGAAGTATTCATACATTGAAAGATTGGAAAAAGGTGTTACACTCTCCAAAATTGTTTCTTATAGTCATTTGGGTAATTTTATACTTAAAGTTACTTGTAGGAAGAAACTATGATTTATAGTACTATAATCCATTACAATTGCAGTCAATCTAACATGGCTAAAATGTGTCACACTAAAGATGTCTTTAATGACTAATATTTATATTCATTTAATCTTAAAAAAAGACTGAAACTGTTTTAAAATTTCTTTGCCTTAAATTCAAAATATCAAAAAAATACAATTCAAGTGATTCTATACAAGTTTTAGAAGTGAAACTGCTCTAGATTAACAAGCTTAAGTGTGTGTATGTTTGAAGCCTTGATTGACTATCTTTTTCCTGCTGAATTGCTTGTATGCTTCCCCCCCTCCTTAATGATATTAAATTGTTAATGTTTGTCATAGAATTATGACTTCTTTCTTATTACACTAAACATTAAAATGATTGCTGTCATTCAAATTTCTAGTTTACCTTAAATATATGAATGTTTTTGCAGTGTGTGGGACTAATTGTTGGCTTTGATCTACTTCTTTCTTGTTTTGTTCTTTAAAGTGATTTAAACATTGAGGAGCTCTTGTTTCAGTTAGGATAATAATCCTAACTATATTTCAAAGCTGATATTAATATTGTTAAAGATACAAAGGTGTAATTATTTCATAAGTAATTTTACTGTATGTATATTTTGATATTGGATCTTGCAAAAAAAAAATGAGATTGAATATGAATTTTATTATTCAAAATAATTTTGAAAAATATGAATTAAAAAATCATAGTTAAAAACTTTAGTTAGTATGAAAATATGATTATTTGTATTTAAATTTCACAAATTGGGAAGATTTCATATTTACTATACATTGATATTGCATATAAGTTGTACTTGAGAAATATAAATGTATTATTCTTTTTAATTCAATATCAATTTTAGTTATTTTTTTATCACATTTAAAGCTGCTTTTTTAAAATGTCATTTAATTATCAAAATGATTAAATCTTTTGAATCATCTAAATAAATCTGAAATTAGGTATTATTAAAAAAAACAGAATTTGCATACTGTGATTCATTATCTAAAGTATAAGATGTGTTTAAGCTTCTGATAGGTGTTTGATATCCATTTGTACTTCTAACCATTAGCTCTCAAAAAAATCCCCCCTGCTGCTACATTGTTATTGCTACTATCTCATATTACTGTCTCACAGTGATTTCTTTCCTTAACCAAAGAATTTCCCCCAAATCTCTCAAATTTTTCACAAAGACTGCTTTTGAACTAATCATTATGAAAATAGGACTAACTGGCTGCCTGAAGTTGTAGTGTAGTTGCTTTTTGTAGCCTTTGCAGGAATCTGAGCTGTGGCTAGGTTGTGAGCTATTTTGTTATCCCTAAACTAAAGTTTTCCAAAGGTATCTGAGTGTATTAAAAGGAACATGAAGGATTTCTCTCTTAATCAGTAATGTTTGGCTTTGTTTAAAAGATCCATAACTAGCTTAGGTTGGAAAATGAGCCTAGAAACAATGATTTAAATTTTTAGTTTCTGTAAAAGATTTTCATTTTTGTAATAAGAGAGCAAATCATATCTTCTTCATTTTCCTTTTGAGGTGTTGAATTCTTTTTGTGATGTTTTTATGCAGATTATGACAATTTCAGATTGCTTGTAAATGCATAAGTGTTAATTAAATTTTTTGCTGTGAATTTGTTGGTATAAAATGTGTCAAACAAGTTGTTTGCTTTCGTACTAGTTAACGGAAAAACTATTTGTAGAAGTGTTGAACGATTTGAAGATTTTCAGCAGTTGTTTTATCCAAAATTAAATTTTTTTTTACAATTTCAAAACCGGGCATCAATTTACACTTGTTATCAAACTCGGATATTTTCAACCATTCAAAACCTATTTTATTTCGAGAAGTTTACGATTTGATTTTGATGAAGAGTAAGAGTGTGCCGAAGTTATTTTATTTATTTATTTGATGTGCATTCCAAAATTTAATCCCTATTCCATATTTACTTAAATAGTACTAATTAAAGTAATGTGAAGCATTTTGTAAAGTTTAGATTGTGTAGTTTTGTTGAAAAGGAAGACGAAGATTCGTAATCAATAAACAATTTCATTCTTTCATTAATTATTTGGACTAGCATCCTTATCTTTGTTGTTTTGAGCACTACATTTCAGCATATGTTTTCTTTGTCTTCCTCAGGTATTTTGTTATCTTTTGTCCAAGAAACAAAACAGAAATTAAACGAGTTAAAGAATTCTATTCAAAGATTAGCATTTATGAAATTACACCCGGAGAGGGAGGGAGGCTGGAAAATACACTGGCCAAAGCATAATAAACATGAAAACAATAAAGATAAGGATACTAGTCTAAATAATTCATGGAATAATGACAATGTTTTATATCAAAACTTCAGACAACACTTAACCAATTTCATCTTAAGTCGTATTCCAAATGCTTTCAACTAATTTTAAAGTGGCTAAATGTTGCTTGAAATGCACAGCTTTGCTGCAGTTTTTTTCATATATTGCATGCTAAGATGTTTGCATATTGAACAAATGTCTCAAATATGATTAGGGATTAAAATGTCAAAATTTCTGCATCAAGTTCGCTTTGTGTGAAGTGGATATGAAACTAATTCAGTTGCAAATTGAAAAATAGATTTAAATGTAAGACAAATTTAAATTGTCCACTAAAGATTAATTAAATTCTTGGTTGACTTTACATTCAATTGTGGTTGGGCATAAAAATCAGCCAAAAGTGAACTCCTGTCTAACAAAACACACGACCCAAAAACATTAAGAATAAACAGACCCCAATAAAGTTTAACTTAAATAAAAGGGATTTAGGAATGAATTAAATTATAATCTGTTTGAGCAAATTTAGATTTGTTAGTTTACATTTTAGGATCAATTTTCTTTTTAAGAATAAAAACAAAATGTATAGATTTGACGATAAGTATATGAATAAAACATGACTTATTGTATGTGGCCTTTAGAATAGCAGTTATGTTTGCAGAGGAAGATCTTGCTATTGACAGCTGCTTTCAAATTTTAAAAAGATTTTTTATTTGTTCAACTGGTAGATTTGTCAAATAGGAGCAGATTTTAACTTTTAACATTCTAATGTGCCTCAAACTGCATGAAAAAACATGGCTGAAAATCCTGATCACATTAAAAAAAACTAAGTCTTTCCTGCTATACTGCCAATTTTTACAACAATCTGCCCACAAGTAAAGACACTATAAACATTTGAATGAACAAGCTCATTTTTAGCTCAGTCATTACAGGACTGAATTTTCAACAGGATGTTAAGAGTTAAGGTTGTTTCAGTTGCTGCCAATATTCCTCTGAAATCTGGTTGTCTATAGCCAATAGCAATAAACCTCAAACAGACCAGCTATAATGCTGCATATAGTCATATGCTGGCCTCTAGTCATAGTAACCTACCATATGACTAAACGTGGAATTGGTTATCTGGTTACCTTTTAAAATACTGTATGAAATATTTGTGCATTCCTTTGTGGTATGTCTTTGGTATAAATAGATTTATTCTTTATAGTTTTAAAATATTTAAAATTCAATTGGCATACTTCATTCCACCCACTCTATCTTTCGACCAAATTTTCTTTAAAAAAATTATACAGAATTTTAAAGTGTTATAAAAAAAAAGCCGATAGAATTTAAGAGTGATTCAAAATGATAATGTCTTATTTATAGTCAGGCATTGAACTTTTTTAATTGTCTGTCTACATAAAGGTGACAGAAAAGTGGCATATAACTCTAGCGGTCATAGGCTATTATAATATTGGATATAACCTGGCATTGGAGAAATTATCATTTTGTGAATGGGTGTTAAGATTAGTGCAATAATTTATCTTAAAAATAAAAAACTGTAAATTTCTACACAAAAAAAATTTGACTTCAATGATTCAGCTTCAATTTGTAAAAAAAATATTAAAATCTCACAATTATTTGATTTTTAATAATTTTATGGCATTTAGGAAAATGCTATAAAATTATTAAAAATCAAATAATTGTGAGATTTTAATATTTTTTTTTACAAATTGAAGCTGAATCATTGAAGTCAAATTTTTTTTTTTTTGTGTAGAAATTTACAGTTTTTTAGTTTTTTATTTTAAAATTAACTTTTTAAGATGAAACACGAATTTAATATACATAAAAAATCATGGGAACGAGTCATTTACTGCTTTCGCACACATACATAAATCCCCAAAATGACAATTTTAAATATATACTTTTAGAGCCAATGCATTTTGAAACTCAGTCTTTTCACTAAATCATAGAAAGCTTATCCTAGCATTTTAAAAAGTTTTTAAAGCTTATACAACAAACCATTTACTGCCTAATTAGTGTAAATTTGTGAAAGCTCTGCAAGAATAAAAAAGTATAGAGTATTATTGATATAATACTGATTTAATATTGCTTTCTTATAGCCATACCTATGATATAGATTTATTCATACCTATAGTGTATTCTTAATTACAGAAAACCTGATTAACGCAATTCCGTTTTGTGTTTTCAATTAACGTGCTAATTTTTTATCCAAAAAATCGAATAGTGCACCCTATTATATGTTAAAAGGTAACTGGACAGTTCAGATGTGGACAAAATGGCCACGGACAACCCGGACACCAATATTTCAAACCCAGACATTTTGGCCGCATTTTGTTTTTAAAGGCAAATATGTAAATCTAATGCAATTTACAATAAGTTAATTCATGTTTGTTTAGTGTTTTATATATTGTCCTGGATTCATATTAAAAGATTGTTTTAAAAATCATTTTTAATTTTTTTTAAAATTGGAAATTGAGGATTAGTTACATTATTTCTCAAAGTTCGATGAACACGGTTTTGATTAGCTTTTTGAGGACACATTAACCGGGATTCCTGTACCTTGGATTGCAAAGTCATTGCTTGGATAATTACAAAAAGACTCCTTATTAAAAACATCATTTTAATGTGCCACATACCTTGATTTGAAAATGTATTCATTATTGGTATCCATTTAAGTATTTAGGGTTTATGCAAAAATCTATAACTTATTTTTTTTAATCTCTGACATATTTCTAACATTACTTTGGATTTTTCTAACTGCTGTTAATTCTTTCACAGATCTATTAACTCATCTACTCTAACACAGTGTCAGAATAATCTACTGTCTTTTTTTCATCCTCGTTGCTTTGTTGTGACAGAAAAAAATCAGAGTATTAACTTTCCACTTATTTATCAAAGTGTCTTGACCAGTATTTTGAAAATCTAAACTGTTCATTAAAACTAGTATATATGTACTGGAAACTACTTTTTAATGTTTAAAGAACACTTCACAATGTACTTCCATTATAAAACTTAATTGTTTTTTTGTTCTTTTTTTTTTGTTGAAGATGAATTGAAGAATGATTCATTTACTTTTCAAACTGATATTTAAACGAAATGTAACTGCTAACATTTTGATACTTATTTTCCCATTTCCATTTGATCTAATGAAAAAGATATCGTTATTTTTTTGTTGTGTGTGTATAATATATATATTATACATTTCCAATAAAGACTGCTCAACACAAAAATTAATAATTTTCGGGAGCTTAGTAATATATACTTTTATAAAATGGAACAGTTACAGGAAATTTGCTGTTTCACACAAGGTGCGATTTTTCAAACTGTGTATGTATGTATATATATATATATATATGATGATGATAATTATAAAGACATTTTATTAGTTGAGAACCTGTATTGTGATGGTGTGAGCGACTGCACAGAGCTTGTTTCTTTATTCATATTTACGATTTAAGCTGCTCGTTTAGCAGTCTCTCGCGCCGGGCAAATATAGGTTCTCAACTAATAAAATGTCTTTATAATTATCATATTCTGTCAGATATAAAATTATCCATCATTTGATTTCATATATATAATAATAATAGAAATATTTTAAAAAATACATAGCACATATAAGAGAACAAATATGTTATTCAAAAGTGCTCAACAACTTAATTATAAGTGGATCTATAGTATATATTGAGGAACAACATGTCAAGATGACCAGTTACACTAGTGTTTCATGCTTCAATGCATTCTTCAGACTGGTGCCTGGAAAAGATTTCAAAACGCCAGCTCCAAATGAGACTTCGCAAAAGAATCTCTCGCAGACGAAAAGAAATTCTGGAATTCAAATCTCATCTGCGAATGCCATCTTCTTGCTCAAATGCTATTGCAAGATGCTAGGATCAAACCCTCTGCTGCTATTTGATTAAAATTTGTGCTAGGCAAATATACTTGGAACATTTAAATTTGAATACTTATGTTGTAAATAATGTAAGTGAATAACTATTTTGTAAAAATCTCAACCGTTAGCAAGTGGCATGAAGCACTTAAGCATATAGGATGCAAAGATTTCTTGTAATTTTTACAATTAATTGTAAATAATGATATTGCTTTTAACCCTTTATAGGGCACCCCTAAAAATATTTTAGATATCAAAACAACCTTTTTGTATGTTAAACTAGACCTAATTACAAGATATTGAAATTTTGTTGTTTATGGGGGCAAAACCCCATCTGATGATATGGTGCCTCACCCAAAAAATGACCAAAAATGGAAAATATAAAAAATTAAAATAGAAAGTTAAATAAAACAGAATTAAATAATAACATTCAATATAATAAAAAAATTGATATTGACAAAAAAAATAACACCTCTGCGTTGATTTTAAAATGTTTATTGTGCGGGCTAATTTAATGGGGTGTGGTATACAGATTGTCTTTGTTCAAGCACAAGTGTACTTTGCAAAGCTTGCAGACCACATTGGTACAGATTATGTTGTCTTTGTGGCTACTATATTTGCATGTGGCAGGTTCTCAGGTGATCATATATAGTCACTTACCCCATAAAGGTTTAAGATATTGTTTTCTGGAATGTCTTAGAACATGGTTAAAGACTTGTAAGGTGGTCGGTTTTCTAGCTTGAAGCTGATGCCAAAGTTAACATTTTATGCATACCTTTTAAAAAGATATTGGAAAGTAGATACTTGAAAACGGTATTGGAAAGTAGATACTTGAAAACGGTATTGGAAAGTAGATACTTGAAAACGGTATTGGAAAGTAGATACTTGAAAACGGTATTGGAAAGTAGATACTTGAAAACGGTATTGGAAAGTAGATACTTGAAAACGGTATTGGAAAGTAGATACTTGAAAACGGTATTGGAAAGTAGATACTTGAAAGAAATTCTGTCACACATTGCATTCTTTATTATCTTGTTTGAATTGATTTTCAGGAAAGAAATTGACATTTGGGTAATGAAGCACGTTTTTAGAATCCTGAAAAACAATAGAACAAACTGGTTGTTCAGCTTGCATTGATTTTCAAATCTTAAGTTACAGTGAAATTTAAAAAAGACATTCATTCTGGAATTCCTTCATAAATACTGTCAGTCACTATTGTGTAAAGTGTAAAGATAGTGAACAAATAATTAAGTCTGCTTAACTTTAAAATATATTTAAAACAATGATAATCTAATTCATCTGACCAGTAATGTAAAGATTTTTTAAACTTACTTTTTTGTTGAATCTAAATTGTTTACAATTTAATTAGATTCTAAAAATTTAGCTTTTTATTTATCGAACTCATTTTTTTTTTCTTTTTTTTTTAAATTTAAAAAAAAAAATTTTTTAAGACAAAACAGCTAAAATAGGACTAACTTTTTTGTCTTTTGCCTGTAGAATCATTATAAATTAGAGTTTATTTAAGCAGGCAGATTAAGAAACAGTACAGTTTTTCATGAGAATATTTTAGAAATTTATTTTTCATCTGCTGTCTCTGTTGAGAAGTTAGCAAAATATCATAGAATGAATACTACTAGATTATGATACATATATTTAATCTTCACTGGTAGCTAATTCATTTAATGATGGATTTAAGGTAAAGCAATCCATTTATTCTTTGTAGTCAAGAGACCCCTACGTTAGAAACATACCTTATATACTACTATTTAAATTTATCAAGGAAAATCCCAGAAAGATCAATTAAAGTCATTTAAATTTCCTTTACTTTGACTATGAAAATGGACTATCCAAATGCTTTAATTCCCTACATTGGGGACCATGAAATACCTGTACACTGTCAAGTGGGTTTTGATGATGCATTTTGTTGTGTACTAACAGCACTATTGTGATTTCTAATAATAAGTTTGATGTTATTGGCCCAATTGTGGTTGGTCATCTGCAATTCTTTGAAATCCTTTTATGATTGTTTGTTTGTTTGGACATTTTAAATAATGTTGAATAATTTACAGCTCCTGTTACAGAGCAGCAAAGATATCATCTTACTACAGATCAAGTGAAGGCAGCTACAGCAGTGACTGCAGGATTGGCTGTTTCCACATCCAGCAATAGTTCTGGTTCTGTTGCATCAGACAAAACGACTGATTGGTTGCAGTCGGCAAATAGTTCAGTTGTTGGACTTAACTACCCCAAATATACACCTGTATTACCTCCTCCACCACTTATTGAGCCAAGACTTGATCACCCATCCAGGTAAGTATACATATACACACACACACACACACATATTATATATATATATTCAGTATACAACATTAACAGTGCATCTGACGCATGCCAAACTAACGTGTTGTAATGTGAGGTTGTAAGATAAATTTTTTTTTATCTTACGACCTCTTACGACCTAGTGTTATTTGTTACTCAATAATGTGTATATTTAGGTATTTCTTGCTTATATAGTCCTAAAAATTGGCTAAATTATCTCCCTTGATGGTTAAAAATGGTTAACGCCACTCCTATATGCACTGTAAGTCATATAAAGTCAGCATAATCATTCATATTCATTTTACAAATTTTTTTTAATGAATAACACTTTAAACCAAGTCATTAAAAAAAATATGAAAAGAATTTAGAGTGAACATTTATTGCTATAAAGTTAGCTGGAAATGAAAAATCTAGCCATTTTAAAGTCAGAAGAGACGGAGTCGGAGGTACCAGAAATTGAGAAGTCGGAGTCGGATATTTTTTTGTCCGACTGCACAGCCCAGGTTGCGAACACTAAAAAAAATGTCTGAATTTTTAAAAAACAAGTGGGCACAAACTAGTGACCAATATAGCATAAACTTATATTGAACCCACCTCCTAAAAACAAACCTATTTAGGGGAGAAATTTTCAAAAAACAAGATTTTTCCTACTCATTGAGGGATGTGCATGCGTGCAAAATTTCAAGTTTCTACAATGAATGGTTAGAGCTGGCTGAATTCCGGATAGATAGATAGATAGATAGATATAAATATCAGAAGACATGAATAACCTAAACCCAGCAATAAATCAGTGTTGTGGGTAGCGGTGATAAAAAAGCCAATACAAGTAAAGGGAAACAATTTTTTTTTCATTTCATTTTTTTTTCTTTTCCTCCCCAGATCTAGCGATAGCCCAGATACTATTATTTCCTCATCTTCACCGGAAACTGTTCTTGAAATAGATGACTTTCCAGCACTTCGTCCTATTGATCCGGCAATTCGTGACACATCTTCACCTATCCTCCCCCTCATTCAACCAATTCCTGTTCGTCCTAGTCTGACTCCAGTGAAAGAGGAAGACAAATCTCCGATGGATTCCGATACAAGAATTGTGTGCAAGAAAGAGATGGAGCTTGGTCCGAGCTGGTCTGAATTTTGTTTGGGGGAGAAGGCCCAAACTTATTCAGAATTTGGTAACAGACTAGTGGATAAGGACAGCTTATCAGCCAAAATGCCCACACTCTCTTCAAGCCTTGCTCGTCCATTCAAGAATCTTACTCAGCAAGTTTCTGTTACATTGACGCTTAAAGCCACTGCAGAAGAAGATATCGGAGGAGTCATTTCTGCAATTGCTGATCTATTAAAGATAGCCGTTCCTCCTTATGAAATCAGTGAAACTCCTTCACCAGAAGTACTAAGATTCAATATGACGCGTAAGTAAAGATTTATTTACTGACAAACAATTCTTTAGTGTGTGCGTGACATCAAATATAATTTTGATTTCCACAAAAATATAATTGTATATTTGTCTTTTACATGCTATAAGCTTTTTCCATAGATTTTATTTTAAAATTTGATCTCAGAATGTTTTAAAACCCAAATGATTTATTCAGAATGTTTTAAAACCCAAATGATTTATTCAGTATGTTTTAAAACCCAAATGATTTATTCAGTATGTTTTAAAACCCAGATTATTTATTCAGTATGTTTTAAAACCCAAATTATTTATTCAGAATGTTTTAAAACCCACATTATTTATTCAGAATGTTTTAAAACCCAAATTATTTATTCAGAATGTTTTAAAACCCAAATTATTTATTCAGTATGTTTTAAAACCCAGATTATTTATTCAGAATGTTTTAAAACCCAAATTCTATTTTCTGCATTCAGTGTTAAAAACACTCTGCATTAATTTCCTGATGAGACTTGTTTTAGTCTAATTCTTTTCTTTTTATGATGTTTCTTTTTCTCTCACTAATTGTTAATATCAGTTTGTGCTGTCATCTCAATGAATACTGGAAATAACTTGCTGTATTTTGCCTGTTTTTATTTCAAGATAAGGTACACTTACAACAGTGGGATCCAAAGTTTTAAGACAACTTTTAAAAATTAAAATAATATAAAATAAAACTTATTTTTAAAAAAAATTACATAAATAGCTGAAATTTTTGTTTTGAACAGTCTGTTAGTTATATTTACTAGCTACAATGTTGTATTAAAATAAATTATAAAATAACTTTGTATAAAATTGTGTATTATTTAATTGTTTTGTACGTATCAAAATAATTTTAGGATGATCAGTCACGTGTCACAAAACTGAACAACCGTGTTGGTTATGATTTTCGTTTTAAAATGATGATTACGCCACAAATTTACTTAGTTTTGTCTTTGAAATAGTCTTAAATAAAAGGAAATTTATTTGCAATGATCTATATGAAGTTTTTTTTTTATTTGATACACTTTCATCTTTCTCTTTTTTGTTTTCTAAACCTTGTCTTGCGCGACCAAATACAATTTTTAAATAAGGGATTATTTTCGTTTTATATCCGTGTATTCAAGGGAAATAACTTTTATGTTTTAAATCTTTTGACCTCACTGTTGTATGTGTACCCAAGATAATTACTATTTTAGGTCGTTCTTTTCTTTAATTTATAATTAGTTGTAAACGGGGGGAAATTAATATTATCTTCGGAAACAAATGGTTTTATTAGATCAAATTTATTTATCTTTAAGTTCATTTCATTTTAAAAATGTTTTTATTACATTGTATTGTTTTGTGCTATTCAGACAAAGAAGAAGCCGTGAATATTCAGTCGATTCAGTCAATGGTTAAATCCAAATCTAAATTCTGTCGACATTGTGATTGGGCTGTCTTGAGTCCTGGTATTCGCAAGAAAAAGACAGACTTGCCATTTATTACAAAAGAGGAACAGGTAAGAGATGGTTTATTTTTCTGTTTCATGAAGGTTACATCCGTACATAGTTTCGGGATTCACAGTATTATTCTAAGACACAGGTTGCTTCCTCCTGGTTTATTCTTCCATATGTTGATATATTTTGTGTGGCCGTTTTGCAAGACATGCTGGACAGAGAAGTGACCAGCATTTCATGGGTGGCGACATCTCGGCAACTTGCTGATTTACCTCACCAAGAGAGGCGCATGCACACAGCGACTAAGAGCTGCTTTTAGTAGAGACTAGTGGATTACACTGACAGATTTGCATGTGTATTACTTACACAGTAAAAATATCAGAAGTGAAAAAGAAGAAAGCGAGATGTGTTAACATGAGTTATTGCCCTTGGACTTTAAGGTATCAAAGGATCAGTGTTGCCAACTCAAATAATATTTTTGCAATAGTTTGACTGCCAAAAAGTGCTAAATTTGTTAAAATAGCCAGAAGTGGCCAAAAACCACCAAAAAGATGCTATAAAATAGCCAGAGAATTGCCAAAATGTTTTAGGTGAAATTTAGCGCTTTTTGCACTGCCAAAACAAGAAACTGGCTAAATCTAGCGCGAAACATGCTAAATTGGCAACACTGAAAAGGATGTCATCTCAAGACACTAAGGAGCTCATTATCTGCCCTTGAATGGTGTTTACATTTGGAACTACGTTCTGCTACCAAATGTAAACAACACCGTTTCAAGGGCAGATAATAAGCTCCTTTTTCTTGAGATTTTATACCTTAGTTTTCTTGGTTAGTATCTCACATGTTTGTTTTTAAAGTCAAAAGTAAAATTATTTATGTTGCCAAGGAAGCATATTTATTGAAACTAGTTTTCATTTCATTAACCCATTGCTAAATAGCTAGAACGTGCATAGTGAATGCAATGACAATAGGTTGATTCATCCTTGTCACTGCATATTTAAAGGAAAAAAAACATTAACTAAATCTTTGTCATAGAAACTCATAACGCAGTTACAGTATTCTTAAAATTGTTAAAAAAAACAAACTCTAGGTTTGAATCCTATTTTGAGTCACACTGGTTAACT
>VCCN01001411.1:1992834-2014321 GCA_006491835.1 Architeuthis dux | reverse complement strand
TAACTGTTAAATTAATGTTGATAATATGATTTTTAAAAATTAATAATTTTGGGGGATACTTGAGCTCATATTTTATTTATTAACAGATGATATGTATAATAATGCAACAACTTTTGTGAAGTGGTCTTACCACACTTTTTAAATGAATTAATGTTTAATTTTCGTTGTAGGTTATTAAACTTGGATGTGGATAAATGGACCCATCTGAATTGTGCCTTGTGGTCTCATGAGGTATACGAGACATTAAATGGTGCTTTGATCAATGTTGAAACGTCCTATCGCAGAGGGCTTACATTGGAATGCACTATTTGCCACAAAAACGGAGCAACACTTGGCTGTTTCAAATTTCGTTGTTCCAATATTTATCATGTTGGCTGTGCTATTAAAGATGGATGTGTATTCTACCAAGATAAAGTAAGTTCATTTTTGAAATCCTAACTTCCCCATCCCCTATGTTCTGATGAATGTTATAGTTTTACTTGAAAGAAAATCTGTAAAATTTAAAGCCAGTATACAGGGTGTCCTTAAAGTCTGGACACATAGGCAAAATGCATATTTTCAATAAATAAATTTGAACAACAAAAAATATAGTTAGTTATAAATAGTGATATTTCCTATGTGTCCAGACTTTACGGACATTCTGTAGGTAGTAGTTAAAAAAGAATTGTGACTATTTGTTATAAATTTGACAAACTTACATGAAATTGTGGCTGATTTTAATTAGGTTTTCTAAAGAGCAAACATTTGGAAGCTTGTTATGTATAATAATGCAACAACTTTTGTGAAGTGGTCTTACCACACTTTTTAATGTTGTCATCTATTCAATTTTGGTTTTATATTTTATATTAAATCTACCAATCAGTTAGAATTAATATCTGGGAAAATAAAATTGGTTCAACTTTTAGCATCTTCTAACAATGATTTATTTTTCTTCTTAGACAATATTTTGTCCAAATCATATTCCCAAGAACAACCAAGAAAATGAACTGAAGTCTTTGGTAGTCTTCAGACGTGTCTATGTATGCCGAGAAGAAGGAAAACAAGTTGCAAGGTAACTATGATTTAGAAAATGAAATTGTTGGCAAGTTGCTTCACTTGGGATGTTTTGTTGTGATTAAATAAATGGCTTTTTTGCTGAAATCTTAGTTACATTTTAAAATCTTATCTATATTGCAGATTGGTTGAGTTTTCTTCCAGTCTCCCAGGAGACAGATTTAATCTAAAAATGTCCTTCATCAAAAGGAATAAACAATGATACTAAAAGACTTTGCAAAATACACTAACGATTAGAATATAAGAAACTTTAAAATG
This sequence comes from Architeuthis dux, assembly GCA_006491835.1. Taxonomy (NCBI): domain Eukaryota; kingdom Metazoa; phylum Mollusca; class Cephalopoda; order Oegopsida; family Architeuthidae; genus Architeuthis; species Architeuthis dux. The sequence goes on along the minus strand of VCCN01001411.1, from coordinate 2,013,010 downwards.
GAATTATCAAAGAAATAGTGAAAAAATTAAGTAACCTTTTTAAAATTCATTTTTAAATATGTGATTGTAACTCCTTTGACTTGGGACTGAAATATTTGATAATGACAGTTTTAAATCTTGCATAAAATTTTAATTTATTTTAATAAAGTTTAGATATTAATAAGATTTCTAAATAATAAACAGTTTTTTTTTAAAAATCTGTTAATATTTTGATTATTTACATTGATTTAAAAAATCCATCACTATTTTCATAAGTTTTCTAAAAGATGTTATTGATTAAATTTCTGCCATTTTTGCTTTATTTTTAGTATGGTCCATGAAGAAGATAGTCGTTTTACTCTTCGCATTGGCTCTCTTATATTGCATTCTGTGGGACAACTTTTACCTCATCAAATACAAACTGGTAAATTTCACTCCAGAGATTGTATCTATCCTGTAAGTATGAGTTTTTAATTTCTTTTTTACAAAACATTATTGTATGTTTATAATTTTAACAAAGTCTTACCACTTGATATTTTTCACTTTTATCATCCTGCTGGAAATTTTCTAAGCCCAGTCCTGATCAGAAAATGGCTAAAAACGGTTTGTTTATTCAAATGTTTATAGTGGGCAGATTATTGTGAAAAATTGTGCATTTATGGATTTTCAACCATGTTTGTTTACGTGTGGCCTCATGCTCTTTAGGATTTCAAGATTTAAAACATTGAAATATTAAATCACTCACAACTCTTGTTACTTTCATCTGATATTTATAAAAACTAGTAAATACCTGTTGCTTTGCTAACGGTATACCTAAGGCTGTGTTCTTTGTCAGTGTGTTTACACAGTAATATGAAAGGTATTGTTAATTAAATATCTTCTATTTATTTAGGGTTAAAAAAAAATCCATTTCTCTTACTCTCTCTCCAACTTGATCCAAACTCACAGATAGCCCCGCGCATTATACACTAGTAATGTAATGATTGAGCAGAAAATGGGTTTGTTTATTCAGTCCCTGCTGGCCCCATCGGCCTAATACTCAGTAAAACCCACTCTGGGAGAATGGCAACCAGGTTTTTAGAAAATCTTGCAAAGAGGAAGGCATTTAATCCAAACTACGTATTGGTCACACCAAACTTACATTCTTTTCTTATCACACAAGATGCTCAACCTGAATGCTTAGCATACCAGACTCTCTACACTATAAAACACTTCCTAATAGAATATGGTGATCTTGCTCTTACCAGACAACGTTTTTACAATGCAAACAATTTGAAGGACTTATTTGATAACGTCAATATATAAGACATTTTATCTTTCCTGAGCAAAGTAAATCCATAATCAAAATTATAATTCTATCGTATATTGCAATAGCAACATAAAACGTCCTACCTTGATCGCTACTCTATAATCTTACTCTTAAAATTTGATCACCCTAGTTTATTTTTGGCATTAAATAATCTTAGATACATTGACATGCCGTTTAAAAAAAAAAAAAAAAAAAGAAAAAGCTAGTGTAACAAATTTATACTTTCATCCTATGTTATAAAATAATAATAAAAAATTGATCAGTAATAGATTAGCTTGTGTATTGGGTCGTAATATTTCCATGTTTATCTCTCATTATCTTTAGAGACTGGTTGCTCTGAGAAATGAATGTTACAAAAATACTATGAAATAAAAAAAAAACTCTTATTGTACAAGACTGTATATTTACTGTTGCTCTGAGGAATGAATGTTACAAAAATACTATGAAAAAAACAACTCTTTTTGTACAAGACTGTATATTTACTACTTGAGGTTCTGTGTAGCATTGGGAGGTGTACGAGACAATTTGAGTATTTTAAAATGTGTAATACTTTTTATTACAGCTATTTTGTATTAATACATTGTAAAAATTGTCCTTCTATTAAAGGTTGGCTTTAAAAGCTCCCGTTTTTACTGGAGTATGCGGCAGCTCCACAGACGATGTCGTTATGTGTGTAGTGTACATGACAGGGAGGGTCATCCTGAATTTGTACTTAAAGTGGTGGAAAAAGGTTTTGAAGATATGATCATCAGAGACAGTTCACCCAAATGTAAGTTGAATTTAACTGATATGAATTGCAGTTCTTTAACGCTGCTGAGGACCCAAATTTGAACCATCTGAAAGATTATTTTTGCGGTCTTCACCAGTAGTTATTTATTTCATTACACAATCTTTGTTCTGATTAAAGTTTTCTAAATTTTGTGATACTATTTCTTCACACTTCAACATCGTGATGTAAACATTTTTGTAACAAAACTCTAAAAATGCTTCTGTTTTCCTTCTTTTTTGCTCATAATTCTTCTGGACAGGCTGAAGTTTTAAAAAACCTTTTGAGATTATTAATTTCGATCTCACCCTTTTAATTTTAAATTTGTCCAAAAAGGTCCATGCAAATTTAAAGCTGCAATCTTCCCTAAAAACACATTGTATTTGTTTATCTTGGTAAGGCTGCTGATGTTTCATTGATGTCAACCTGTGTCGATGCAAAATGTGTCCCTTTTCGATTTGTCAATTTCTAGGGTGCCAGATGTCAACTTGATCCTATTCTTTTTATGTAGTTAAAAGGGGTCTGAATTCTACATTTCATCCTTGGTTTGATTACATTACATTTGGGTATACATACAATACTGGGGTCTTAAGATTTAAGACAAAACAGTTATTCCCCTTGAATTTAAAAAGAATTTCAGTGCAGACATAGACGAAAATAATTCCTTACATAAAAATTGTTTTCAATCGTGCAAGACAAGGTTAGAAAAAAAGAATGATGAAAGTGTGTATCATGTAAAAAAACAAACTAATTACAAATTAAAGAAAAGAACTACTCAAAATAGTAATTATCTTGGGTACACATACAACAGTGGGGTCAAAAGATTTAAAACAAAAAATTTATTTCCCTTGAATACACGATACATAGACGAAAATAATCCCTTATGTAAAAATTGTTTTTGATCGTGCAAGACGGGGTTAGAAAACAACACAAAAGAGAAAGATGAAAGTGCGTAGCAAATAAAAAAAACTTCATATAGCTCATCGCAAATAAATATCCTTTTATTTAAGACTATTTTCAAAGACAACTAAGTAAATTTGTGGCGTGAACATCATTTTAAAATGAAAATCATAACCGACACGGTTGTTCAACAGTTTTGTGACACGTGACTGTTCATCAATTAAATAATGATTTGATACAATTTTATACAAAGTTATTTTATAATTTATTATAAAATATTGCATGCATATTACGCTCATATCTTAATTTTACTAATTTTCTTTCTTTATTTTTTTTTCTATCAAGGTGTATGGATGCAAGTACTTGAGTCATTACAAAAATTCCGTAAAGAAGCAGAGATTGTGAAGATATTCCCCAACTTTATTACTGGGGATGACTTATTTGGTTTGACTGAACCATCAGTTGTCAGAGTGATTGAATCTGTAAGTTAATCTCTTAAATCTATTGATGAATTCTTTGATTGTTGAAGATCTCTTTGATTGTTGAAGATCTCTTTGATTGAGATCTTTTAATACTATTTTAGCAATAAATTTTATCAGAATTTCAGTAAACAAGTTGCTTAATCATGTTTTCATTTCATCAATTAAGCATTCGGGCAATCAGCCCGGATTTGGATGAGATCTCTTGAGTGAAAAGAAAGTAGCTCTGGTGTTGTACCAGTTCAATGAATTAGTTATTAGTCAATGCTATATTGCTTTACAACAAGGTACGATGTGGATTATTTGTAATTTTTCAAACATAATTTCTGTGAAGGCATTTATTTTTTTATTCTGCCTCTTTTGGCACCTCCAAACTATACACTATTTACACATCAACTTCTAAACAAATTCCAGATTCATATTCAAATGTTAAAATGCCTGTGATTAGCAGATACTTAGTAGACAGAAACAACTACATCTACTCATATATTTACAACATATATATAAAAAAAACTATTTAAGTGACTTTTGAGCATGTTTTAGAATCCAAGACATTATGATTTAAGACAATGTCGTGAGGTGATTTCAAATCTCCTAAATGATATTTTTTTCCAAATCTGGATTACACCTGACATTCTCCTTTGATAAGTGTCAGACGAAAAAAGCTTTTCAGGAATTATGAATATATATATATATACCTGTTCTGAAATGAAACAACTACATATACTCATATATTTACAACATATATATATATTCATGACACTAGACAAAATAATTCCTGAAAAGCTTTTTTCTTCTGACACTTATCAAAGGAGAAAGTCAGATGTAATCCAGATTTGAAAAAAAAAAATCGTTTAGGAGATTTGAATTCACGTCACAACATTGTCTTAAATCATGACGTCTTGGATTGTTGTTCTAAAACGTGCTTGAACATCAGTTAAATAAGTTTTAGTGAAAAAACAAATTCTTTCCGTCTGCACAATACCAGATTTTGGGTTTTAATGCAGGTTGATTCTAAAACACCAAGGTGAAAACAAGATATGGTACACTATGTATCCGCTAATCACAGGCATTTTTAAAATCTGTACCACCAAAAGACTTTTCATATTCAAATGTATATAAATACAAACATCTACAATTTAACACAATTCACAGATCAAACTCTCTTGAAAATCTGACAGATTCAAAAAATGTCCTTGTAATATCATTTTTTTCCCCCCATAATTTTTAAAATTATCTAAATTAAATTTGTATGTGAAACTAAATTATAGATAGTGGTGTTTCTCAATTCTATACTTTGATGTTATCATTCTAAATGGCAAGAAGAAATATTGATTGCTAGAAAAGAAAGAAATAAAGTCAAATTTTGGTCTGTTTCTTTTTCTATTCTATGTAAACCATACAGTAACCGGACAAATCGGCCGGACAGTTCTGACCTGGACATGTTGGCCACGGACAACTTGGCTGCCAATATTTCAAACCCTAACATTTCAGCAGCGTTTCATTTTTAAAGGTGAAAATGATTATCTAGACGGGATTTAAAATAAAACAGAATCAAAATATGTAAATCTAATGCAATTTACAATAAGTTTGTTGTTTAGTGTTTTATATATCTTTTTTTCTACTTTTTATAGCTAGTTTTTGTTTATTTTCTCTAATGTTATTTAATATTTTTTTTATTTAATTAAAATGTTTAAAATATTAAACAACAAACATGAATCAACTTATTATTGTAAATTGCATTAGATTTATGTATTTTGATTCTATTTCGTTTTAAATCCAGTCTAGATAGTCAGTTTCGCCTTTAAAAATGAAATGCGGCCTAAACGTCTGGGTTTGAAATATTGGTGGCCAACTTGTCCTAGATTCAAACCATACACACCTGCTGTTGTCATCTGATGTAAATGTATAAAGAGATCACTGATTATTGAGACACTGCTGAAAAACCAGCCTTTATTTATTTTTAAAGTATTAACTCTGTTAAACAATCATCTTTGCAATAAAAATAAGACCAAATCTTGAAGTGATTATGGCATTATATAGATTTTATAGAAAGACTTAAATGTTATATTTTTAATAAATGTACAAAGTGTAAACTACAGTTAACTAGACATTGAGTAAATGCAACAAAAACAAATTGAAAATAATTTTGGTAGTAAGAGATTGACATTAATTCTCTGCCCCATGTTTTTATTTTAAATAGTTGCCTGGCACAGATCTTCTGCAGAACTACAATTTTAGGTTTGGCAGGTCCAACCTCATTGAGATGCCTTTGACCATCAATCCTACAGGCTGTGCTCGTTCTGAACCTAAGTTACGAACACATTTTAAGAGGTATGTTTGCATTTAGAGCTTTGTAAGGGTCAGTCGAAGAAATGATTCCTATACTGACCCCCTGATGTTTGCAGTATTATTTCTGTAGTTATTTCAATTGTATTTATAACCTTTTTTCTTTTGGTGCACATCCTCTTTTCTCTTCATCTTTGTAAGTTCATACTTTTCAATTAACCCTTTATAGGGCACCCGTAAAAATATTTTAGATATCAAAACAACCTTTTTGTATGTTAAACTAGACCTAATTAAAAGATATTTGCAGTTGCAAGTTTTCTTAATCTTTTTCTGATGAATACATTTTTGTATATTTAAATTGTTCAAATTAAAGATTAACTTTTTAAATTATAATTTATAAATTTGAATTTGTTTAAAAAATGTTAAATTGTTGCTCTTTATTGTACTCGTAAGTAGAAAGTTAAATAAAACACAGAATTAAAGAATAACATTCAATATAATGAATAGATACTAAAAATTGATATTAACAAATCGGGTTGATTTTAAAATTCTATTGTGCTGGCCAAAAACAGGCTAATTTAATGGGGTGTGGTATGCCTCAAAACAGTTTCTATCTTTGTTCAAGCACAAGTGTAGTTTGCAAAGCTTGCAGACCACATTGGTGAAGATTATGTTGTCTTTGTGGTTACAATATTTGCATGTGGCTGACGGGTCCTCAGGTGATCATATATAGTCATTTGCCCCATAAAGGGTTAATACATTTTTGCATATTTAAATTGTTCAAATTAAAGATTAACTTTTATTTAAATTATGATTTATAAATTTCAATTTGTTTAAAAAATGTTAAATTGTTACTATTTATCATACTCAATCTGCAAGTCAGTTGGTAAATTGGATGCCTGTTTTGTTTTAAAGATTTTGTTACATAGTTGATAAACCTAGCTTAGTCTGGCACAAGGCCTTTTATGTATATCTATTTTACTTTAAATGTTTTTGCCTACAAGTAAAATTACTATTTGATTCAAGCGGGGGAAGTTATTTTGATAACTCAGCATATGTAGATTAAACATTAAAATGCTAAAAGGCATTAAAACCTGAATCGGATATATTTTAATTGATATTTTGTGTATATTTGTGTCCACTGAAAATCTGAATTAGCATATGTTGACCTTTTACATTTTGCTTGCATTTTATATGCATTATTTCAGGCCACACACACTACAAACGAGCAACACCTCACGTTCTTTGCCTACCACAGTGACAGGTGTCAGTGGAGATGTCAACTCTCCATATATGAAGCAATTTGTCCACTCTAAATCTCAACAATATAGAAGACTGAAAACAGAATGGAGGAACAATGTCTACTTGGCCCGCTCCAGAATACAGGTAAACATGTGATGATGATAATTATTATTTTATTATTCCTCTTTGGGCAACCTTCAAACTATACACGATTCACAGATCAGATGCTCTTGAAAATCTCATCTGAGAGGTTTTAAAAAATGTCCTTTTTTAAAATTTTGTACACTATTGCCATCTTTAACATTACTAGGCAACTTATTAAAAAAATGCTGGTCTTATCGGCTGTGGGCCTAGAATACACCGACTGCAGACGGGCCACCTGTTTTTGCACCAAAGTCGCAAGACTCTGGTTAAGGAAAAGTAACCTTTCACCAAACTAAAGTCCAAGACTCTGGTGAAAGGTTACTTTTCCTTAACTAAAGTCGCAAGACTCTGGTGAAAGGTTACTTTTCCTTAACTAAAGTCACAAGACTCCGGTGAAAGGTTACTTTTCCTTAACTAAAGTCGCAAGACTCTAGTTAAGGAAAAGTAAACCTTTCACCAAAGTCGCAAGATGCTATTTTTGGGAATTTTAAACTGATTTTAGCATTAAATGACCCATTAAGGGTTGATATGCCGCTAAACAAATCAATCAATCCAAAAATGTATTACTCTATTGGAAAAAAAATTCTAATTGTTTAGTAGTTTTAGTTTTTGCAATCTGTGTTGTCAATAGATTTCCAGTTGGAGGAGAGATATTAAAGAATGGTGGACCATATTTAGAAATTCCATTTATTATTTTGAATGTCTCAAATCCCCCCTCATTCTTCTCTCTATCAAAGTTGTTAAACCCAAGGATTCCAATCTTTCTTTATAAGATCTTTTATTCCCTTAATTAGTTTGGTTACTTTTAATTGAATATTTTTATTGAATTTATTTGTACCTCCTAACTTAAGTGGGAGAAATATCTCAATCTTAAAAATCTTTAGTCTATTAAATATTATTATTTTTTCTATTTTTTCTCACAGGGATTGGGTCTATTTTCTGCTCGGGATTTGGACAAACACACCATGGTGATTGAATACATTGGAGATTTGATACGAAATGAAGTTGCCAACAAGAGAGAAATAGTTTATGAAGCTCAGGTAAATGTGCAGTGTTTTTTTGACGATTACATTGATTATCTTTTTCATCAATTTTATATGCGACATGAAATGCACCTGCTTTTTATTACATTTAATTTTTATTCATCATGCTACTTTTTTTCCTTGTGTTTCAGAATCGTGGTGTTTACATGTTCCGTAGTGACACTGACACTGTCATTGATGCCACTATGGTTGGGGGCCTGGCCCGTTACATCAATCATTCCTGCAATCCAAATTGTGTAGCTGAAGTTGTTCCCTTTGAAAAAGAAAGTAAAATCATTATCATCACTAGCAGAAGAATCGTCAGAGGAGAGGAGGTAAACAATGCTTAAATAATTTGATTATCTGCTTAAAAAAGTATTTTACTAACAAGCTTTCTTGTACAATTTGTTAAGATAACACAGAAATTATTAAAATGTTTTCTGTTACTTAATCATCTTATCATATAAAAGCCATATGTGTAAATTAGTATGTTTGGTTGCTTGTTGTGTCCGCTAGCTGACATATCCTACAATTCATAATGGATTGGTCCACATGAAATACATTGATACAGCTAAAAGGAGAATTAACGGGTGGATAATGAAAAATGAGATATGCTGTTTCCATAGCCAACGAAGAATACTGATCAAGGTCTAATGCTGAACACTGCAAAGAGACTGTCTATCTTTCGGCTTCTTTAGATGTAGCCTACGCTGAGGATGATACTTGGAGATGTTTCTGACCAAAAACTTGCTAAAATGGCCAAATGCAAATATAAGATAACACAAAGAAATTATTAAAATGTTTTCTGTTACTTAATCATCTTATCATATAAAAGCCAAATATGTAAATTAGTATGTTTAATACTTTAATACAATTTAAATATGGCCAAACCAAAAGGTTCATGGCCAAAATGCTTTATAAAAAGGTGCGATTTGGCCATCAACTTTATTTTGTAACGAAATAAGTTATATTTTTAATAAAATAAGTTTCTTTCTATGACTTTTTTTCATACCACACGATATCATGACATTTTGTCTTGACTCCAATCACACTTTAAAACAGCTTGAGTTGAGACTTTCAAAAAACTTAAAATTAGGAAACTTGAAATAATAAAAAAGAAATTGGTTTCTTATTGACCTATTGTCATATTTTAAGCATTAAATAGTGCCTAAAAAAATGTATGGTATTTGGACAGATTTTTTTTCTTTTTTGTTGTTGTATTGTCAATCTAATATAAACTGGTGAACTGCCATGAAGTGCTTTATTTAAAAAATTATTAAAGTTAAATAGGATTATTAGGTCAATTTTGGATTGTAAGATCTTTAAAAATCAGAAATTAAACACTTCCTTAGATAAAGCAAATATACAGAATTGAAAACAATTGTTAGGTGTGTCATTCAACATCACAGGCAATTCTTTTTAACAACTAATCTAAAAGATTGCTTGCAATCTTCATGCAAAAGTTCTTTATGCTGATGGTGTATCAATAAATTCTTACAAATGATTAGGTATGAAAAAAATAGACAAATATAAAAGGATTAGGATTATTTGTTTGTAAAGGTAGTTTGGAGTGTTTTTGTTTTTTTTTGTTTTTTTTTTAAATTTTAATCCTGACAATTATTTGAATTTGATAATTTTAATTTGCAAAATGTTCACAATTTTCTTTTCTCTCTTATTTCAGCTGACTTATGACTACAAATTTGATTTTGAAGATGATCAGCACAAAATCCCTTGCTTGTGTGGGGCTCCAAACTGCAGGAAATGGATGAACTAAGACACACTGTTCTCTGAAGACACTTTTTTGGAATACGCACTGTCCTGTGCAATACATTGTGGCTTTTGCTGATTGTCTCAAAGGCAACAACATGCTGACAGATAAACAGACAGGCAGGAGGGCAGGCAGATAGACAAAACTTATGTAGTGCATATTGCTGCTACTCTAACTGCTGCTTATTTATCTACATCACTGAAAGAACTTACTTCTCACTACTGCTGCACATGAAACTTTAAAAACTTCAAGTTTTCAATTCAAATTCTGTGTGAGATAAAAAGAAAAGAGAAGACAAAAAATAAACTCTAAAAAAAACTTTATAGATATTCTGTGCAGCTGTGATAATTGTCAATGATGACAAAGTTAATTTCATCAACTTGAAAAATACCATAGCTACTTTAGCTATAAAACCATGTTTTGTAGAATATTTTGTTGCAACATTGAATTTGTAGTTTGCACATAAACCCATCTTTACCTCCTTCCCATTCCCCATTCTTTTCTTTTTCCTTCTTGATATTTTTAAGTGCAACATTGCTTTGGGTAACAATGATCATGTCTACGTGAATCTCACCAAGTCGATTTTAACTTGCAAGACTTTCCTATCGGTCATAATTCTTTAACATTTGCAAACATTTTGGTTGCTCCTTATGTGTGTCAATTTTTTTAACCAGTCAAATTATTTTACCAAATGACTGTTTAATTTTTACACATTAACGTGAGCCCAAATTTTACGCTGGTAACATTCAACTTTGGTATTACAAAATACAGTTAGAATATGGGTAAAAACTATACCGAATTGATCCCGTATTATTAACGTGCCAGTCAGAATGAGGTTCAGAATGAAGATATTTAAAAAAAAAAGAGGAATTGTAAGAGTAGGTCAGTTAATCGAACCCATTTGATGTTTTATTACTCTGGTCAGTCTGTGCTTGAATACAATGTATTCACTGCTGACCAATATCTCACAGGACTGTACAGGATTCAACCCTAGATAGCTTCAGTTATAGTATCTGGGTGTTTTCTTAATGCATAATCTATCAATGTCAGTCACTTATGCTGCAGATGTAGTTGTAGTAGTAGTAGCAACATCATCTTTTCTTTGGCTGTATCTATAAGCAAAGAAAATGACTACCTTATTTGACAAGCTTTTTATTCAGCCCTCTGATACTAGAACAATAATGGGATCAGAAGAAGAACTGCTCAGTGTTTTAAGAAGTTACACTTGTGAACATAGTGTCAAGGCTCAGACTAGAGATGGTTATTAATTTTCCATACATTTTGTACATTGTGGTTTTGCCATACCTTTTGATACTTTTTTTTTTTTTTTTTTTTGGTATGACCATTTTCTGACTTCAGCTTTTTATATGATTAATAGTACACTTTTACTGATAAAAAAAACACAAAAAGAAAACTGTGCGCGTGCGTGTGCGTGTGTTTGATCTGGCTGTGGGTGAATTGTTTTTTTTTTTTTGTTTTTTTTTTCCTCTCCTCCTTTCTTTTGAACCATCTCCCCTCTCTAGATTAGGGGGACTCAGCAATAATTGTTTTGAAATACAAGTATTTCTTTCTTTTCTTTTTTCCAGAGGCCTCTTGTGTATGTTTCTCTGGCACTGGGTGCTGAAAAAGAGTAATATAAAAAAAAAAAACAAACAAAGAAAAAAACCGTTTAAGAAGTCGTCTGTCTATTTGCTTGCAGAGGCCTCTTACTTTACCAAGGTTTCTACCTTGGTTTTTAAAGTGCCATTCAATTTACCTCCAACTATTTGAAAAATTCATCCTATCAGGATTCTGTGCTGAAAAGATTTTGTTTGTGTATTTTCTCCCAAATATCTTAACTTTTACACAAAGCCAATTTCTTAGTCATTTTTTTCTCTTGATTCTTCATTTTTTTGGAGTTATATTTGAGTGGCTGTGGGATTTCACATGACCTCTCTGGGCGTGTCTCTTGTAAATAAGTTTTTTCTTGTGGAACGCTGTTACACGTACATACCTATTCTTGTTTTACATTTTTCTGCTGTGCAGAAACCAAACGAAAACCGTCTACTAATCTATTGCAAAATTACTTGTTTGGGGTTTTATTCCCTCATCTGTTATCCCCCCTCCCCCATTATTGAACTCATCTAATTCTTTCCAGATTTTAATAGTTTGGGGTAAATGAATAAAAATTCTTTCAGAAAAAAATGTATTCAACTGGATTTTTAATATCCATTTTTTTACATTACAATATTTTTTCTTTTGATCATGCAACAAATGTAACCCTCTATCATAAAAAAAAAGAATTGGGTGAAACAAATTTAAAAATTTGAAAGGAAAACAAAGAAATATTCATTTTTTATATGAAGATTCTAGGAAGGTGCAGTTCTTTTAGAAAATGAAGAAGAAAAAATGATTTTTTAAGAAATTAATATATTTTAAAACTGAGCATGTAATTTAAGTTGGTTATCTTTTTTGAAAAATCCTTTTTCTTTAAGGATATCTGCAACATATAAAGTGAATATCTTAATCTAGATAAGGACACAAGCTAATTCACTCCCTTGTCTTATACATGCACACATCAAGTAGCATTTATGTTCAGACTGAGTGGCTCAAGAATAATACATTAAATTTTAATTCATTAGTATTTAGGTATCATTTTTTACTATCAGCACTCTTTACTATGTTAAGATAAATACTGAATGAACCATTGATGATGTTACAGTCACTAATAAATCAACAAAAGTCTTAGTCATTAAACATTTAAAGGAATCTGATTCACAAGTGCATCATATTTTTTTTTTTACTTTTTTTTTTTTACTCAAATTTGTGAAAATCTTTTTTCACATTAAAATTTAACTATTCACTATTAAACTTTTCTTTTAATCTAAAACACTTGGAAACTCACTCAGAAATTGAGGAGTGTACTATCACCTGTTGTGTATGAATTGAAAATTCCCTCTTTATTGATTAAAATGTTTCCATCTACATAATGAATGAGTTTATTTTTACATATTTTCTTAACTCCATTGCCAATCGAGATAGATTTTTGCAGCCACTGTTGTTAGACTAGTTGTTTCTTCTCGCGGACGAACAGTGCATAGCTGAACTCAATCAATGATGGGGATTTATTTCCTAAAATTTTGAAGTTTCAAGTATCATTTCAGTTAAATTCTAACCTTTCTACGAGGAAACTGGTCGAAACATTTGCTTTTGGATATCGGGTATTTATGTATATGTAAATACATGGCGTAGCTGCCATATTTTTTAATCCTTCATATCTCACTTTTATTTCATGGGTATATATTCTTGTAGGAAGAAACTTACATTAGACAGGAACATTATCTTTGAAAAATTGCCGAAATAAGAAGTTTATTATATTGAACTTTGATATTTTGGTCCCTCATAATAGAATTTGGAAAATCTTTTAGAAATATTGCCTTATTGCTTTCCATTTCAACTCCTGTGCTCACAGGCACAGATCTTAACTTTTCAGCCTTCCTTTTCTCCTGTTCAAGTTTTCACTCCATTCCAAAACACAGCATGTCAGATTTGTGAGCATTAATCATGTGTATTACACATTGCTTCATCATTAAACATTTTCATTGGCAAGTAAATAGGTTTTCCACAACTTTAAGTAGCAGAAAGCAATGAAAATATTCTTTTCCTCTCAAATCTTTACACACAGAATGTGTGTATCTGTATGTATATTAGATTTTATTGTGGAGCTTGCTATTTTTTTAATAAGAAGCATAACACGTTAGGCATACATTCATTCTTACTGAAATTAAACTTTGGTTAGGAATAGGAAAAAACAAAATATTGGGGAAAAATAAATGCTTGGTCTTGTTATTTTATTTGCAAAAATGTTTTTGATATGAAAAGAAAAATATATCTTCCATTATTTCTTGTTTTAAAATCTGTCATCTAGTGGGATTTTTCTTGTTATTGGAGTGTCCTTTTTCCTTTCTCTATTTGCTTGGTCTGGTGATTTTGATTTTACTCTTTGTATGAAGTCTGTGCAAATGTTTGAACTTCTCAATTTTGTTTATCTTGTGTTAAAACAGTTTTTTTTTCTTCTCTTTTGTTCCTATTTTATTACCTCTTTCTTCATAAAGAAAATGGTCACAATCTGATATAATATTGTTTGTCTAGAATAAGTGTTGGACTTTTAAAAAGGAAATAGCATTATTCATTCTTTTGTAAGAACTCCTTCTTTTTTTTTGTATAACTCCTCCAAAGACAGTTGGTTCTGTTTTAGAATTGCTTAATCTTGATAGTTTAGCCTTTTCACTTTTTTTGTTTTTACTGGAAGATTGATTTGTTAGAGCTTAAATTTATTGGGACTGAAGTGTTTATTTTGGGCAAATCTTTCCACCAACACTCATTAAATCTGGCTTCTCTTATTACAGTGGCAACTTTTAAAAAAAAATTATTTATGGATTTATTAAAAAAATGTTTTCTTGTTCCCTTTCAATGAAAAGTTTCCTTCCGCAATATTTTGAGAACTTGTGATGGTTGAATACCTGTCCTTTGGTCAGTATCTAATTGCTTGCAACCGTATTGGGATACAAGTGATTTGCAGAAAAAACATGGATACAAGTGTGTTCATCTACAACTGTACACCTTCATAGTTCACTTTGTGTTTTTATTCTGACAAAACCAAATCCATGTGCTGTGATTCATTGTGTTTGGTGTGGTGAAGGCAGCCATTTCTTTTTTCATTTTTCTCTTTTTTTTCCAGTAATCATTGAAATAAAAACAAGTATCATCATTAGGAATTTCCTTTTTGTTTCTTTTTACTATCGTCGTAACAGAGGCAGTGAGTGCTTAGCCGTTTCTTACATTTAATAAACTTTTTGCCATTTGGGTTTTTATTTTGCATTTAAAATTTTTGTAATGTGAATTTTTCGTTTTGCACACTATTGAAAGTTGAAATACAAATGTTAAATTATGAAAATACAGTCTTATATTCTGGAAGTTTCTAACGATTTTTCCTTTCATCATCACATTCGAGTTACATTCTGATACAGTTTGTGCCTAGGGCAAGAATTTTTTTTTTTTTTCCTTTTTAACATTCAGCTTTTAAACAGCTTTTTCCCCCTCTTTTACTTTACTTTTTTTTTTTTTTTTTTTTTTTTTTTTTTTTTTTTGAGGAATCCTAGGGACTTGCAATTCTAGAGGATGTAGATTTTTTTTATAAAATTTAAAAAAAAACAAAAATTGCAAACTTGAAAGGTTAATAAATCTTTTTCTCCTAATTCATTCTTGCAACAGTGTATGGCTAAAATTCAGAACTTTTACACGTGTAAATATGTATGAAAGCATCTCATTAAAAAGCGTGATACATCAAATATTTTTTTTCCTTGTCTTTTGTTATTTGCTGAACCTCTTCTTGCTTGCCTTTCTTTACCACTTCTTCCTTCAGAATGGGTTTTAGTCTTTCACACTAGTTGTTTCCCCCCTTCTGCAATTACCATTTTTTTCCTTACCATTTGATATTGAGATTTTTGACATTTTGCAAAACGATCATGTTTGATGTTTTTACTATTGCTCTCCTGTTTTCTGGGGCTTTCAACTTTAAATTGGCATAGTTCTATAATTACAGCTCGGAGTTTAGATTTTCAAATTGGTACATTCGACAATAGTTATTTCATTTCATTCTACTTAGATTTTTATTTTCAACTTGAAATAATAAGCAGAATTTGAAAGTAGCATTTGCTTTGTCTTAATGTTGATTGTTGGATACATCATCATTTATTTATATTCAAATGGTTCTTCAGACGATTGAACTCCTTCTTGTTATTTGCGTTGTAAACACGTCTCGGCCTTCAGGTGTAAAATCCAAGTGTGATAGGTTAAACAGAAATTATGTTTAAAGATGTGGCTTCCACTTCTCAACAAATCTAAAGCCGACAGGACAAACACACAGAAACACCCGGGCCATGCACTATAAGGGCTACCCCCACTTTTAACAAGGAGTTCAATCGTCCAAAGAACCATTTGAATATTAATGACCCTTCTCAAAACTATAGAAAATTTATTTATATCTTTTGTATTTTTGCATACCAGGTTTTATAACTTATTCTCTTTTTCTTTTTTTTAACAAAAAGCTTGAAGTATTTAAAAACAAAATGAACAAAAAACAAGGATTAACCCATGGCCTTGATGCACTTGAGCGGAGATTTTAATTTATTAGATAAATAGATGGTTAATTACAGTTGTGATTAAATGGTTGTTCATCTTTCTGTTTGTTTGTTTGGATGTGAATACAAAGAAACATTTAAAAGAAAATCCAAGTTGAGTAAAGCTTAAGAGTTTTGTTTTATCATCAATAATGCTTTTTGAACAATTTCATTCAACAAATCAGGAATGGGTTTCTTCCCATTTCCTTTTTGAAGTTAGCAGGATCAACTCAAGAGAATAGCTATTTCACTCTTGGTTTTTCCATTGCAAGGATGAACTCAATAATAAGACATTGACTCATTTTAATTATCACATTATTCTAGGTTGTCAATTAACTCGATTCCAATCTTATGTTTTTTTCTTCTGTAACTCACTTTCTCTTTTTCACTCGTATTTAAATATTCATATCATTGGACTGTTGGTTATTAGATAAGAGTCCCAGGAGACTGCTTGTGTTGAACTTATGGAAATATATATTTCCATTACATTTATTGCATACATATAAAGGGAAAATGGGGAATCAGTCATGCTTAGAATTTTACAAAGTTTATTTTCATTTCTTACAAACTGATAGTTGTCGAATGTTTAACCCTTTCAGGACTAACCTATTATGGTACTTAGTGCCTGAATTAATGTCCCAGTAGACTTTTAAGAGATCTACGGAACATCTATATATGAGCAGTCATTGAAACCTTGGGATATAGGTCCCAGGAGTCTCAAAAGGGTCAATTGACTTTGTGCCAGTAGATTTTGGTAAAATTTCTATAACAAACAACTTTGACTTTTGAAAAAACAAAAAACCTTATTGTTTCATAGGCATTACCAATCACTTTATGAAATGAAATGAAGGATTTGAAGTTTATAATATTTAAGAAACAGCACAAATTTTAAAAAACAAAAATTAATTGCTGTATACAAAAAGGTCCCAACATCAAATTTACAACACAAATGTAGTCAGTACATTTACTCTGACTCATTATTATGAAAGTTATTTTGAAATCCCGACAACAAATTTCACATGTCCGCCATTTTGTTTTGCAATCAGGGCGTAGGAATATGTAATGTTTTCCGCCCAAACAATTTGAAGCTTACATTATCTCACATTCTTGCAATATATTTAAACATTATACACCACTTAGATTGCTAGCTTTTGAATACTATGAATAATAATTGAATCCTGTGCCAAATATGCTACATTTGAATCCTCCTATATTGTCTGTCTCTAGTGAATCAAGAATTATTATCTGACTTTAAAGGACTTGGTTTGTTTCAGCAAGTTTTTGTATTTTTTTTGGGTGGGGGGGGGTGTTTCAATAATATTGATGTGACATTTCTTTTAAAATAACCATAACCTTATCAAGAGCATAGCATTTGCCTTTCAAACAACTTTTTGGATTCATGAAACCATCTAAGTTTTATTTTTTAATGACATTAATGTTTTTTCTAAGCAGTTTTCTAAATCGGAGGTGTGTGTGTGTGTGGGGGGTTGTCTAGTCGAATTTTAATTTTCGACCACATAAAAATTAACCATTTATTAAATGAGAAAGGAAATTGTTAACTCAGGTCCAAATGAATGGCAACTTTAGTTTGTAGAGTGAGTTACTTCCCTTGGCTAGTCCTGTATTTCTTGAAACGATTTCTTTCAAAAGTGAAGTCTTGACCAGATATTAATTTTTTTTTTTTTCTGTTGCCATTTATGATTGTGCAACAGATAATCCATTACAATGTTATTTTTGTGTTATTGCATCATAGGTTGCTTTTATTCATCTTTTATGTATATAAACTGGATGTGCGACATTGATTAAAACAATTGAAAAATAAAATGGCAGCAAGATCACTTATTAAAAAAAAAAAAAATGACACATCTCAATTTTGATTTTAAATTATTTATCAGTTGAACTTAATCCTCACTCTTTGGAATTTACAGAATTTTGTGCATATCAGGCTATTTCACTGAATTCTGCTTCCTCAAGATAATTTGCGTGTGAGTGTGTTTAATTCCAAAGTTAGGTGTGGCAGATAAACCTGTTTTTATGTATGATTTGTGAGTGGGTAGTTTATTACATCTCATTTAAAATCCTTTAGATTTATTATTTTTTACTTAAATTTGCCTAAAAAGATTTTAAAATCTTTTAAAATTTATTTAAAAAAATTTTTTTTTTTTTTTTAAATTAAATTAAATTGAATGATACTTGTATATATTTGCTTTTAAGGCTGACATTTCCATTTAAAAATTTTTAAATTTTTTAAAAAAATTGTCCGAATTCTGTCTTTTCCATTATTTCTTCACATTTTTCATTCATATTCATTAATTCATTCTCAGTCCCGCATCTTCATCTCCATTGATTTGAGATCTTTCATTTCAGTAGCCATCCCAAATAACGCACCACTGGTATGGAAGAACATTGGTCATCGACTGGCATTTTGTTTGTGGCATACTTTTTTTTTTTTTTAATTCTTGTGGCCAACATTATCAGCACCCCCCCCCAATTCATTTGATTAATATTTTATTTTTTTATTTGTTTAAGAATAATTGGTGTTTGCTTGTTGAAAGTGGCAGGCAAACGAAAGGTGGGGAATCCATAGGAAAGAAAAAAAAGTATTACTACTCAGGAATTTTTTCCTTTTATTTCTCCCTTGGTGTTGATGTGGGGGTTGTGGCATTTCTGTTCCATATCCAGTTACCTCCCTTATCCTTATCTCTTATCCCCTCGGGTTTTGCATGCATGTTTGCAATGATCTCCCTTCCTTGCCCGAACTCTGCACAGGGTAAGGAGATTTCTGACACCACCACTTTCTTGATGGTCAGGTACCATACACGTATGCTGTGCTAGAGTTTGTGTGATACAGGTTTACAGACATTGATAGACTTTACCAGTGATTATTATCTAGCGATTGGAATCACTGAATTCAGAATTAAAAAATGACGCAGTGAAATGTGTTTGTTGTTTTATTACTTGATCTCCACCTGAGTCTCGAGCATGCTTTTCTGGGGAAGGAAAACTTTCAGCCGAAACTTTTCTTTTTAATCTCTGATATTACGAATTTCATTAACTTCAGGTTTTCTCTACAATCTTTTTTTTTTTTTTTTACAGTTAATATTTTCTGCACATTTTATACCCATTGTGATTTCTTGTTTCATTTTGTTATGCTGTGTAAAAGAGACCAGTGAATCTCACAAACACAAGAATGACTGCAAGGAATACCTACTGTCACAGCACAGGCGCATACGCTTGAAAGTATACTATCGTGGTATATTGAGGGTTACAGTCAAACAACAAATTATACACCCAAGACAAAACGGATTAAAAATGATATCAAATTAATGTTTCGTACAGAATAAACAAACTGGGTGACAAACTCGGATTGTCTTTGGTGGGCAACAATTGTAGTTTTATCAAAGAATAAAGCAGGAAATATTCTGGGGATAGAAAATAGTCCGATTGTGAGCTGAGAGAAAACTGGGAGAGAAAAGCAGTCCTATTGAGGAAGATCAAATAGTGGGGTTTCAAAATGTTGATTTTGGACCACAGCCTTTTAGAAAAGGCAAAAGAAAGAAGAGCCTATATCTCCTCGAAGATAAGATGATCGTGTCTCCTCTTGTCGGGGTTAAAAACACCCGCCTCAGTCGGCTAGGCTGCGAGCAGCAAGTCTGTGTCTCCGTCCTCTTCCACCGCTCACTGGCGCTACTGTCTCTGTCTTCCTCCTCCGCACCGAATTCAAATCTTGGGGAAACGGGATCCTTCCTTTTTCTTTCGTGCACCAATTATCTAATTCTTGGACAGACAAGATTCTACCGTATCTTTCCTCTGTTTACATTTTTTCATTCCTTGGGTCGTCCATCTGAGTTAGGTCCCCTAAGAGTTATCTCCCTTCCACTCTCTTACACCTACCTTCATGTGTTTGTAACTTCTTTGGCACAAAAGACACACCGTTGGAAAGCTGACAAAATTCTCTTTCCAACAATATCATCTCATCTGTTCAAACTTCTGAGTTTTCTGACCACAAACAACTTAGGCAGGTCATCTTGAAAGGTGCCATTGGTTTGTCTTTCTCTCTCTTAGACAAACATTTTAAAGCTGGTATTTGAAGAGAAAACTTGTGACTCTTACACCC